>JARHVA010001307.1:1967500-2015000 GCA_037957365.1 Torreya grandis | reverse complement strand
AACCATGCGACAAAAAATTTTTGGGGGAAAATAAGTTTCACAAAAACCTAAAGTTATATTTATCTTTTTATCTCCTTCAATAAAAACCTTGAACCACCATTTTCATTTAATGACTCTAACAAGACACACACCCAAGGATACCGAATCACCTAGATCTCTACTAACAGTCTCATTATGTCCCACTTGTGATCCTTGTCAACTAAGAAAGTGCCTCCCCTAAAAATGGGTATAATTATGATACTTTTATTCCCCCATATTACTTTGTAACTTATTAATATATGTAATGGCGTCAACCAATAAAGAAGCTCATATTTTCAGTGTATATGGGTATGTGCACGGTGTTGGGGGATAATTTCGTGGACATTTTAGGTAATGTGATCACATTATTATAAATTCAAATAATGTGTATACATTGTATAATGTGTATGCATTGCTTTTTTATAAGTTAAAAACCAACTTCATGAGCATTTGGGAGTTGCACGTGAATCCAAATTTATCCATAAGCTTATATTTACTACCATAAATGTCAAGTATAAGCTTACATTTAATTTCTTATTTTATTATTCTCAGTTATAGGTTTAAGAAACTTTAGTTCTTGATAAAGCTTAATTAATTTCTTAATAGACTTATTAGTAAAAGGGGTTGCAGCCTTATCAATGAGTTGGCTAAACTATTTATATAACTGCTCAGATGTTCTTTAGACATTGTCAAACTAGGAGTCAGTGAGACCAAATATAGAATCCTCCAGTCTTGATTTTGATCCATTCACTTTTTCCTTTAGGATTTTCATTTCTTCACTTATATATTTTAAAATTTTCATGTGAAAAGATAAAAGATACTCATCTTGCTTTATCTTTTTTACTGATCCTTCAAGAGAAATCTTCTCTTCAACCAAAATTTTCTCACTCAAATTACCTATTGTATGAAGAGTCTATTGATGTAACTCTAAAATACCATTTTCTTGTTCAATTTCTCTTATTATTTTTTTTATTTCTATTCTTTTCACAATTTCTACATGAGCCTTTGGGACATCCTAAAATAGCTTCTAAATAATTTTATGCATCTTTTCAATCCATTCATCTCCTACCATTGCTCTATCCCCTATCTCTTCTACCTTAGATATTACTTGTGGCTCAATTGGTTTTCTTAAGGTAATTTATTATTGAGGAAAATATTTGGCCACTTTAGCAATTATTTCACATAATTGTGCATTTTGTCCTTTTAGCTTGCCTTAATAGCCTTCTCCTCATCCAAATTCTTAAAAAGACAATTGATCACAATTTGAGTGTCATCCTTCAAATTTTTAGTTGTTACCTCCCCAAGGGTTATCTTGTAAAGGTTAAGTTACCCCTAGTAACATCTTGTTTGCTCATTCCTTGGGGAGGAACTGCTAACTCAACAAATTTTTGTCTTGAAGATTCAATTTGTAACTTTGAAGTTACTTTAGCATATTTTGGCTTCCTCTTTTATCAAGACTTTTAAGTAATTAAAAATCTATCTCCTCTAGTTTTATCACTTATTTTCCTCTAGGAGTAGTTTGTGTAGCCAACTAAGATGAGAAATTAGTTGACATGAAAGTACTTGAATGAATTATTACCTATTACTAACTACCTTGGATCATTAGTCCCTGAGAAGGAACTTCCTAATTTGCCATATCTATTTGAACTTTCTCTAGGGATTTATTAACTTGCTTCTTAGGCTCTACTTCCTTCTCAGCCTCTACTTATTCTTCTTTGTCTTTTTCTTGTTCACTTACAACCTCCTTCTCAGGTTAACCTACTAGCTTTTCTTGAGAAGTATCCTTGGAAATTGCTTCCTATGAAGTTGCCTTTTTAGGTTCTTTTTCAATGGTAGGTGGCTCAGCCAAAGGAGGTGGTGGTGGTGAAGAAAGTGGAAGGGTAACTTCTACCTGAATATGTTCCTTATCTTTAACTACTAAAAATGTGTGATCAGTATTCCTTCTGAGTTTTATCTTCTTGGTATATACTTGGCCTTAACTACTTTTTCCTTGCACTATCTCTTTTCTCTTTTACCCCACATGTGTAGTATCACTTATCAATTCATTCATGTAATAACCATTATTAAGAATCCAATTAGAAGTCATCACCAAAACATTTGAATTCTTTTCTAAAATTATCTTATCAATATCATCTCCAAAAATAATTGCTGGAATTGGGGCATCATCCCCTCCTACTACATGGAAATCATCACTTATAAAATTACCATCATCTTCCAAATATTCAAGGATAGAAGCTAAATCAAATGCATGAATCTATTCCATAGTCAACTTATTTTTATCTTTTCTTTGTACTTCAAACTCATCCTTGCAATCTATCCAAAAATCTTCAAGTGTTGGGATATGCATATACTCAAGAGACATAGTACTCTAATAAACACCTCTGCAATCAAAATTTTCCCTGACATCAAAATGTGTTTGAGTGTAATGGTGATACTTTTATTTTTGTACATTCCTAGGTTTATAAATGATAGGACAATGATAGTGACTAATTATAATAGGAAAATTAATGGCTACCTTATGTGCCTTAGACTAAAAATCATGCAACTCAACCAATTACATGCTCATCTCCATAAGGATCCACTTGTCACTTGATATCTTGGTAGTTTGATAGGTGCTCCTAAGAAACCTCCTACTCTGAGATATGAGAAATCAATAAATTGAATGAAAATATAGCCATTTAGTGAAACTGCATCCCATGCCTCATCTGATACTCTTCTATGATTCAAAGATGTCTCCAACTTGCAAATAAGCTCATAAAAGAAATGATCATTTACTATAATGCATTTCTTATATTATTCTTGAAGGACTAGTTGAGGATAATATTCATGTATTGGTACTATTGATAGTGTACTATTGATCCTTAACCTTGAGAAAGCTCCACTAGAGGCTATTGCATATACAAGATATGAAGTCATCTTAAAATTGAAAGTCTGTAATACATTTTTTAACTATTGATCCATGTTGTCACTGATCACTGTTGCCCAGTTAGTCTTATCAAAACTTTGAGTTATGTCAATGGTTCTAATATAGGCATACATCTAGGTTAAAAACCATTTGGCATTCTTTTATCCATTAATCTTACATAATAGTTGAATGAGATCATCTACCTCTTGAATAAAATTTGATTTGATAATGTGCTTAGGGAACCTTGAAGGTTATTTTACCTTCTTCAAGTAATATGTATTAATAATCTTAATACACTCTATTATTTTGGTTTCCCATTTTTTCTTAGTCATCTCCATTGAGATATTAATCTCTTTTAGTGAGGTTGGAATCTTCAAATAGTAGTTAAGATATTGAACATCCAACCTCACCACCACTCTCCCAACAACATCTCTTACCACCCTAGTCAAAGAATCATATTACTTAGCGCATTATAACACAAACTCAGGAAGTTGGGCTAAACTTGGGAAAGTTGTAGCCTGAATAATCCCACTATTGGTCATAGAGTATAAAAGTTAGGTCTTTACAATGGCCCTTGATCTTTCCAAAATCTTAGTCATAGATATGTGCCCCATATCTATATCACTTATGTCTATCAACATTGATGATATGCATGACTTAATAGGGTAACCTTTGTATTCATACTTTATTTTTGGTTCTTGAAAACTAACCCTCTTTGCCTTTACTTTTCCCTTCTTGCTTGGTTCTAGAATCTCCTTAAGTACTAACTCTGGGGCCTCCTCAATGATCTTGCCTTGTACTCCTATTTTTGTTATCTCTTCTTCTGACCTCCCTAATCCCTTTGATCTAGACATTTACTCTTTTGAACTCTGAAAGACATTGATAAGTGCTTAAAAACACTTAATGATTACTCTGACTAATTTAGAAATTTAATAAATAGGGTTAACTTATATCTCTTTAAGTATCTCTAAACAAGTTCCAAATTTCAAGCAATTAACATTTTTGAAAACTTAAGTAACTCATTTTTAAGTAGTAGGATCTAACAACTTTGAGTTGGTCTTTAAAGGAAAGTAAATTCATACTTCTCATATTAAACAACTTCAAGTTTACAAAAGCAAACAACTTTGGGTTCTTTAAAAAATATGACTTCACATTTATAAAAGCAAACAACTTCGAGTTCTTTACAAGAGATGACTATAGGTTTTCTCAGTTATAATATTTTAGGGTTTCTCCATCAAGTTACTTCAGTTAAAAACCCTGAAGTAAGAAGGTTTCAAGAATTTAAAGTAAGTCCTTTGAGATTAAAGTTTTTGGTAGGTAGTTACTTGGAAGTAGAAACTTGAAGTAATAAAGATTAAGAAACCTAAAGAAGTAATGGGGGAAGGGAAACCCGAAGAGGTAAGGGGATTTCAGAACTAGGGTTTGCATGAAGATTTTTGATTTTTCAAAATTTTAATCATGAATAAAGCATGATAATATCTTGAAACTTCAAATTTATAGTTAAAAACAACAATTTTTACTAAGAAATTGGAAGAGAAAACAAAACAAAATAACTTCGACAGTCAAAAAACCATGATAGTATTAGAAAGAGAGTATAAGAGTAAAATGACTTAAAAGAAGCAAATAAGAAATTAAAATTGGTCTAGAAATGATTTACTTACCTCAACTACAAATGGGTCAAGAATAAAATCACTTGAAATCTCTCCAAAGGGTTTAATCGGCTTGGCTCAAGATTTGTAGGCATGTTTACTCAGCTTGATGACTTCCCTGATAGGTGAAAATGAGGTGGAATATCATAAAATTTATATAAATGCCAACATATTTATTTTAAGAGTGGTAAAGACATGTCAACCCTTATTTCCTTTTTAATCATGCTCTTTTAACTACTTTACTCATTTTAAGTAATGAAGTAAAGCACTTTTGCAATCCTAATTTGGTCTATGGAGTGTTAAAGTTTTTGAAACTACTTAACTCCTTTTAGTTTTTTAAGTAAAGTAACTTGAGAAACCAGATTAGAACTAGGGAGTGTTGGTTAGGTTTTTTAGACTACTTAAATTTTATTAGTTTTTGAAGTAAAGCAACTTGATAAACCCAAATTGGTCTATGAGGAGTGAACTGGGTTTTTAGGAGAACATAACTTATTTTCATGGAAGTAAAGTAACTTAGAGATCCTGATTTGCACTACAAATGAGCTAACTCACCTTGATCTTGTTCTATCTACTGAAATGGATGAGTAAAGGGATTTGAGTGATGTTTTTAATCAAATGCCTTTAATTTTCTAGAGTAATTAAGAGCAACTGAGGAAAGCAAAAAAGAAATGAAAAATAATACTAGCAGAACCCAAGTTCTTTATTCAAGAGACTAGCTTCAAGCAATACAACTGACACACATAAGGCCAAATGCAAAAAAAATCAAAAAGAGGTTCCCCAAAATCTTGAAGTGTCAAATTTTGAGGACACCAGTCCTTACCTGACTTATCACCCTCAAGTGGTGCTCTCCCTTTCAATCATTGAAGGCTTAAGACTTTGGCCTTTTATAGTTATTTATCCTCTTCTTCATCCTCAGGTTCCCTCTTGATGCACATATGTCCATGGTCTATTGGGTCTTCTCATAATGAAGCTTCAATAGTTGTAACCATTAGGGTTCTAAGGACTCTAGGTTTCCTTTTTTAACAAATTGGGGTCTTACCAATCAAGGGGGAAGTTTGTTGAGTGGAGGAAGAAGTAATATTCATGATTATAGCTTCTAGAACTAAGGAGGCAATATGAAGACCTTATTCTTCTATAACTAAAGAATCAATATAAATTGGTTCTTATTTTCCACTTAGAACACTGACAATAGCTATAATTTCTTCCACCTCTTTCTCTTGCTTCATAACCATCAATTCAAGTGGTGGTGTGTGAGATGGTCCTTCTTGAAATGAACTTGAAACCACTAGGGTCTCCTCCAAACTAGGCTATTTATTGATTATTTTCATCACCCTATATGGTGACAAAGAATAGGTTCCTTGGTCTTGATGTTGTTGGGTATTATGGGAGGTCTATTAGTTTGTAATTGACCATCTGCTAGGAGGAGTGATCTTAGTGTGTGCATTGGTAATTTATGTGGAAGGCTCTCTTTGAATAATTGTCAAAAGCTCCTCAGTCAAACCAGCTACCTTCACTCTCTCCAAATATTTAGCATCATCTTTTTCATTTATAAAAATGAAATCATGTTCATAAGGCTCATGTTCATATAGGATGCCGAGGCCTTCGATATTCTTCTAGATTAGGCCTTAGGGATCCCAATCTCTATGTGGTAGAGAATCTAATGAATAACACTCTTTGTTCCTGCCAACTTCTCAAAAGTGTTTCTTGATGGTATAGCTCATCTAGCCTATCATTAATGAGGAACCATGAAATGGTCCTTTCTTCTTTTTCTTCAAGTCTTCATTCATGCTCCACCATAACTAGTAGGTTATCTCCTTCTCAACCAACTTGTAATGGATAAACTTGGGGAGATGTAATGGATCAACCTTGTTTCCTATGACCATAATCACTGTATAGTCAAGGTAAATCCAATAATCCCCCCTAATCCTTAATGTTTTTCCAA
This sequence comes from Torreya grandis, assembly GCA_037957365.1. Classification (NCBI taxonomy): domain Eukaryota; kingdom Viridiplantae; phylum Streptophyta; class Pinopsida; order Cupressales; family Taxaceae; genus Torreya; species Torreya grandis. Next base: position 2,008,486 of record JARHVA010001307.1, on the reverse strand, counting down.
TGCTCTCTAAAATTATGATCGAAGATTTTTCATGAATTACCCTCCATATTTGAGGGAATACATTCTCAGAAATCTTGAATATATTCCTCATATATGTATAGATGTGAAGGAAAGAAAATGAATCACATGCCCATTTTTTAACATAGTCTAGGGCTAGGCTCTGGAGTGACCCATTGTGTATGTAGATAGTACCCATGATAACATCCATAAGATAGGACATCATGTATAAATGTTTTCTTAGGGGCCTCATATACTTATTAAACATTTTCTCTTTTATCCTTACACTAATTATCTCCCCTAGTGCGAAGGTCAACTCAGAAGTCATCATCAAATCTAGAAATGGTACCCATTCTAAATGAAGATAGTGGATGTTGGGGTGACCACACAATCTATTCAACTATGCCATTCTAATGTGGATACCCATCTAGAATTTGGCAACTAGCATTAGCTCCTTGGCTTTGAGAGTGACAACCTCTCAAGGATTAATCCATTTCCATATAACATTTTCAATTATAGTAATATTTTTCCACATCTTCACCTGATGTCCATCAAACATAGCATCTACAATTGGCAGATGTAGGTACCTCTAGAAGGAATATCCTAAAATACAAGAAATGACCATATTGTGGCTTAGGTAGTGTAGGAATCCACCTCCAGTCACCTTCAAAAACAATAATAAGTCTCACAATAAGTCCATGTAGGGCATGACTTCAGGTTTCACTACTGTAAAGTGTAACTATTAATGCTTCAATGGTATCAAGTCTACTACTAGTTGTTGTTATGAGGCTATCATGAATTATTCATGTGAATGGAGGACCACATCCTCAACTCCATCCCAAATAGATGCATAATTAACATACTCATTATTAAACATAGTCGAATCAAAAACCATGTTGGCATATTCTATAGAGTCTTTTATGGAGAATTTGGAAGGTGGTAGCACCCCCTGAATGCCTTAGATGAAGAGGCCATTGCTTCCTAGTTTCATTACATGACTTTTAATATAATTCAACTACTCATTGGATTATTAGAAGAAATTTTCAATGCAACACAAAGAGCTCAGGCTTTAAATTCTCTATGGAGTGCAACTTATCATGAGTTCATTAGAAATTAATAGGCATGATGTCTCTTTACAATTTAATGTTATAGATTTGAGTCTAAGACTTTAATTCCAATTCATTCACCATTAATGTTCAACATCTCCAAGCTTTGATTTACTCTTTTAATTCAAATTTTAAACTTCAATTTTGTGGGTATGCCACATAGGCTTTCTGTACATTCAAAAAAATTCCATGTTGTAGCTTTGGATAAGTGTCATCTCATCATTACTTTCATTTAATATTGACTATGACACATAATCTATCTTTAGATGTCAGGTGTCAGGTATTAATTCTTCATGTCCCACTTTGACACTTGGCAACCCACTCACTCTCTTGGGCCTTTTGATAGTTTTGACAAGCATATGGGCCATCAACTTTAGGCTCATGCTTTGTTAGATACGTAGCCAATGTGTCTTTAATTATGATAGGGCTCTATCACAAGGCATATCCTCACTCTTTCATTGCTCAATTGAAGCTTTAACTGCATGTTGACTATTTTTTGGCTATGAGATGAGATTTCACCATGTGTCACGATCTTGATTTCTCGGTCTCTGATAAACTACAAAGTCTACACTGATCACCCCAGGGATGTGAATTAGTGGGATTTTTCCATGCAGCATCATCTCATTCACCCACTTACCTAAAGAATTTGTGATTTATATGAACATAACCTATGATTAAAAACCCTTCTCAAACATAACTTTTGAAGACCAAATTTTGTGAACCAAAGTTCTGAAACATAACTTGTAATCAAAAATTTTGAAATGCAAAGTTTTCTAAGTGCATAAATTCTAAACAAAATTTGTGAAGTGTAAAAAATGTGAAGGTAATGTCGCAACAAATTATGTGAAAAGATGCATAAGTTCTTAAACACAAATTTTGTGAACCAAAGTTCTAAAAAAAAAAATTGATGAACACTTTCTGCGAAGGCAAATAGATGTAAAGGATAAAAAATACCGAAAGTGACTTCAAAAACAAAAGTTTTCAAGATCAAAAATGCATGGAAAATATAAATTCTAAAAATCAAAATATGTGAAATCTGAAACTTGGTAATCACTGCACATATTCCAAAAACTTGTACATGTGGAAAACTCCCAAAAATATTAATAGGTTAGTCTAAATAAGTCACATAGTGGAAACTTGAATAATAAAGAAATTTCCAAATGCATTCATATTAGTAAAACCCTTTTAAACATAACTAGACTTTTCCAACTTCTAATGGGTCCCTACTTATGAAAAAAATTAGTGGGGGTGTGTTGAATATAACAAATAGCAATTCATAGGGGGAATACTCTTGATTATTCAAGAACCCAGAATCTTTGGTTAGTAACCCCAAATTAAATATAAATAATACCATAAGAGAATAATTGAACCAAAAACATGAAAGAGACTCTAACTGACTTCATAGAACATATTATCCTTGTTCATACCTTGGATCTATGTGTGATGAAGTGATTTTTTAATCTTTTTTTGAGGGTTTTAGCAAAGACTTGTAAGAAAGCATAGTTTCATTCTGATTTATTTAAAACATATTAAAGCTAGGGAAACTCAAGCATTGTTATGCTACCATCCATGTGTATATATCCTCAACAGAGATACCTTTAGTTCCTCTCCCTTTTTTTATCCTCATATTCTTGCATGATGCATGATACATTGATCTTATTTCATCATGTGAGTTTTTTATCAACTTTGGTTTTACTCTAGGTTTGTTAATCACTCTTTTAGATATATTAGTCCTCTTTTTTTTTAATGCAAGTAGAAGGAAGACAAGAACCATAGTGAGCTAGTGTATGTGAAAAATAAAACTTGATTTATCAGAATGTCCCTACTAACTATATATGTGTCACTGGTTATTACCTTAAACAAGTATTAACATTAGAAGTGTATTTGATCCATAGAGATGAAAAAGCTTTCTAAATTTGTATGAATCATTGACAGTAGATTTTGCATACCTGATAGAATTATTCAATTGTGATATAACCACAATTAATCTATTTTTTTCATACCTGAATTTTGAAAGTCTCAACATAAAGGTGTAAAGCCTGAAAACAAAGTTAGTTTGTGTGTTTCATTTTATGTCCTTCCCACAATTTTTCTTCTTTTAAAAACCCTCTCATGGATTTAAATTTTAATGTCAAACATGGGTAAGAAGTCTAGTAAATAGGATACTTGTTTGGCTAGACAAGGAGAATTCAATCAAATCATCACAAAAATTAAAGACAACTAATTTAGAAATTAGGAAAATTACCCTAATTAAAGCAAATGATAGAAAATAAGAAATTAAACTATGAAAATAGTAAATCTAATCTACTCCTACCTTTACCTCAGCACTCGTGGTTGTTTGGTGAAATTTCCATATGGTATAACCATGAAGTAGTGCTTCAAAAACTACCTGTTAACTAGATATGACAATCCATTACCTTGGAGGTCACACAAATGAAAAGCATTATTACCCAAGATTTTTGATATCTACTAAGGTTTGATCCATAAGGGGTAAACTTGTCATGCTATCTTTTATTTTCATGGGCTTTGTCTCATAGAATCACTAGGTTAGATATTTTGAATGCTTTCAACTTTTCTCTTTTATCAGACCATCTTTTGACCAGGTCCTGATGTTTACTAAAATTAAGTAATGCTCCATTCCTCAAATCCTCCATTTCTATTATATCTAATAAATAGGGTTCCTCTTTCTCAGTTGGTTCCATGTACTCCTACGTAAATTGATATGTTGGATATTTGAGCATGATTAGGAATATTGGTCATCATCCATATACTAGTAGGTAAGGTGAAGCTTTGAGTGACTGATTGAATATTGTTCTACCGATAGTGCATACTTTAGTAGATGATGTCATTCTTTGGGTTTTCCTATAGCTAAATTTTTAATAGCATCAATCAAGTTCTTATTTGTTGATTCAGCTAATCCATTTCCCTATGGGTAATGGTTGGAAGATGACCTAATGGTAATTTTATTATTATGGGCCCATTTAGTGAATTAAAATGACTAGAATATTGTCCCATTATCATAAATTAAGTAAATAGGAGTACCAAACCTAGTCATGATGATTTCTCCTAGAAAATTGATTGCATCCTATGCTCTAGAATGTTTTTTAGCCACTAATTTATTCCATCTAGTGTAATAATTTGTGGTAGTAATCACAAATTTATGGCCAGTTGAAGAATTTGGGTCAATGACATGGATGAAATCTAAGCCCTACTCATTAAATAATCTTCCCTCAATGACAGGTTATAATGACATCATTGCATGCACTTCTCTCTTTCCCAAAACTTGGCATTCATGGTAGTTCTCACATGGGTGTGTGCATCCTTCAATATTATAGGCCAATAGTAATCCATTCAAAGGATTTTATGTGTTTTGTTATTTCCAAATGGATGACCACTACCAATATTTTGGTGTAGGTTCTCTAAAATCTCTTGAGCTTCTTCTCATGACCCACACCTTAGATAGATTCCTTCATAATTTCTTTTGTAGAGGATTCCTTTTATGATCATGTAGTGGGCAATTTTGAGACTCAAAGCTCTCCTTTATTCTCTATTGAGTTCCAAAGAATAAGTACCTATGAGTAAATATTGAATGACATTAGTGTACCAATCTCCTTTAGATACATGGGTTTGATAAACCTCCTCAATGGTGATGTGCAGGTCAAACTTAGTCATAAGCAAACTGATGCCTTATCCTCTAACAATTTTGGAAGGCTTGATTTCTAAGTCAAACTCTTGACATTTTTCCATCCATTTTGCTTTACACTCCCCCAATTCATTTTATTGTAAATTGAACTTAACAGTAGGGTTTGACATAATAGCGATAGTTTTATTTCTCAAGCCATAATGTCTAAATTTTTTTATTGCTTTGACCAGAGAAAAAATTTGTTTGTCTATTATGGATTATCTGAGCTATGAATATTTCAAATTTGTGCTCATGAATTCAATTGGATGATTTATTTCATCCTTATTCTAAGTAATAACTACAATAATTGTGTGTGCTGAAGTAAATGAATATAATAAAAAGTCTCAATTAAAGTTAGGGATTATTAACATGGGGTCCTAAGATATGGCATCTTTGATGTCATAAAAATACTTTCAAGCCTCTAGTTTCTACTCCACTTAAGAATCTTACTTGAGCATTTCATTCAAAGGTATAAAAATTTATACAAAACTTGAGATGAACTTCATCACAAAATTTATCTTTCCAAAGAAGGACTTGAGTTCCTTTTTGTTGTTTTGGAATACAATCTTTGAAATTTGTTGAACTATGTTTAGGTTAATTATGATTCTTTCTTTGGTGATAATTTAGACTAAAAGCTTGCCTTTAGTAACACAAATATGCTTTTTCTAGGGTTTAGCAAGATGTCAAACCTTCTGCATCTTTCAAAGTTTGACTGTAGATGGCCTACATGATTAGTTTTATTCTTTTAGAAAATAGTGAGGTCATCCATGTAAATGATTATACATTTACCTACCATCCTTGGAAATGCCTAGTCTATGGCTTGCTAAAAAGTAGCTCCTATATTAATTGTCAAAAAGGTATCCTCTTATATAAATAAGTATCCCACTTTATGGTAAATACAGTCTTCATATTAGAACCACTTACTATCTGGATCACCTCAAATTTGACCAGCTCCTAGTTATATCTTTAACAACCATCTAAAAAGGACATCATTTTAGAACCACTTACTATCTAGATCACCTCATCCAAGGAAGGTAAAGGGTAGTTGTCTTTCTCATAAGCCTTATTCAAGTTCCTAAAATCAACACATATTCTAATTTCCCCATTCTTTTTCTTGATTGGAACTAAGTTGGTAACCCAAGTAGAATGTTTCATAAGGAACACTATTGTTACACTTAACAACTTCTCTACTTACTTTTGGATGAGTGGTTATAGGATGGGATTAATCAGCCTCTATCTTTTCCTGAATGGCTTATGTTTTGTATTTAATAGGATTGTATGGTTAATGACTCTTGGGTTAAAAACCTTAAATTCATCATATGTCTATGTAATCCCATCTTTATACTAGATGAGTAAAGAATTTACCCTTTGTCTTTCTTCTAGAGTGTAGTTAAGATCAATACTAACATGACATGGATCATTCCCATCTTCCAAATTCTCTTTATTGAACTTGGATTCATTCACTTTGGTCTACCTCAACTATTGAGCCTAGGGGTCTATATCTAATGTTCTCTCTAAAGAGGCCATCCCTAAAGGAAGATGGGTTTTTTTTAGTTGAATAACTCCTTATTCTCTTAGTTCATCTTAACATAAATAATTGATTTTTTTATCAGCTATGATTTGAGATTCAAATTATCTTTAATTGGTCAAGAATTATACAATTTGTTAGTCATCATCAAAGACCTAAAAATTTTCCACATTATTAGGAATAGATGGGCAAGAGACAAGCTCGATGGAAAATCTTTATACCTTAGATTCCTACAATGGCACCAAATTGGTAGCTGAAGTGGTCAGTGAGTTAATAGCCTTATTTTCTTCTCTAAGAATAACTACTATGTTGAAGTATTTGAATGACTCAATAAAATCCTAGACCCTATGCTTTTACCTCTTTAGATATGACAATTTTCACTGGTATTTTTTTTTGGCTTGATTAATTACTAGCTCTGAATCTCTATATATTAACATCTATTTGACATTATTTTTTATAGTGAATTGTAGTCCCAAAATTAATGTTTCATACTCTACTCTATTATTTATTCAAGGGAATTATAACCTGTAGGTTGTTGGGTACTTATTACCTTATGGGTCAACTAGTTCAACACCCATGTGTGATCCTTGCTTCGATCTTGTACCATCAAAATAGAGAATCCATAATTGGGAGGGTCCCTGGACTTCTGGTTCCTACACCGCACACTTTGTGGTAAAGGTATAGATTCCAAGATTTGGGGATTTATAACTTACCTCTTCATTCTTAGTATTGTATTTCATGATGGGGTTCTTCATTCTTGGTTCCTTATTCAAATCTAGTTTTCAATACCTCTCCATGATAGCCAAATATGATAAAAGTATGTTGCTACATATCCATCCAACATATTTGACTAATATCTACATAGTAGTAGTCCATATCCTTCTAGAATATCTACCATAAGTATGTCAATAGTCACCTATACATATGTCTTTGAGACCACTTGAATATGTGTTGACATAGAAGATTTCACCCTTGGCAGGAGGCCGAGATCCTGCCTTCTTCATGCAACAATGGAAACTCCCCTCTCGCCTGTGGGACTGGTGAAGTTGGAGGGGAGAGTCTCTAGATAAGGGCTAGCTCCCTCTAATGTATCATTTAGGCCCTGGTTTCTCCTACTGCTAACAAACAAATGTAAAAAAGGGGGGGATGAAAAGAGAGAGAGAGAGAGATGCTAAAAACAAAGCCTAAGTCTAAAAAAGAAAAGGTGATACACCAGAAAATGTGATCCACCCAGCCTGAATATACACTTTTCACCAAAAGGAAGTGCCTATACACTTCATCTGAAGTGAGAAAAACCTTCTACATTAATGGGTTAGGGGTCCATGGAGATACAGGGAAGAAATAACTACTAGAGGCATTCTAGGACACACTGCAGTAGGCTATCCACTTCACCTACACTCCTCTAGGGACACTTCTAATAGACCTATAAAAGGAAAGTCAAAAATGCACCAGATGTGCTAAAATCATTCTATAAAAGCATTAAGAAAATGATTTAACATAGAATCAAATGCATAGACACATACTAAAGATGAAAAACTCAGAATGGAGGTAAAAATGCTAAGTTTTGATTCAAGGTAAAATTTTGGTAGAGCTCTGCCTTACAAGCCCAAGAGATTTTTGGGTAGAGTTTTTGCCTTAACGCTGAGAGCGGATCCTTTTCTCAAAAGAGAAGCTTACAATTTATAGAAAGAGGAAGAGAATTTGGTGCTTCCTGGGAAAGATTTTGGCACTCATTTACAAGTGGCCCATGTGTGCTAAACACATCAGGAAGAGGAAGATCACTGTTATTGATGTCATTTCTCAGAAAAGGCCTACTAAAACCATGCTACATAATCGCCCAAACTGACTTTGGCATTCAAACATTAATGTAAGGACATGGCCACGCCTCTTTTTTGCAAATAGACTGCAGTGTGTCCCCTCATCAATGCCAACTATAGAAAATAGGTCGCACCGCTCATCCATCCAAAGACTCACCTTCCCTTTGCCACTTGAATTGCTTTGTCATTTTTGCTCTTTCTCTTCTTCCTGCTCTTTCAGCCCTCGTGGGCGATCTTTTGGTGAGTCATTGCGTTCCTTGGGTTCTTTTCATGATTTGGTGTTAAGGCATTTTAAAAAACCAATGACTTTTTTACTGACTTAAATTTGATGTTTTCACACCCGTCATCATTTGAAAAACAACAGCTAGTTTGCCTTCTTAAAGTTGATGGCTTCTAAGACGTCACCATCCTTGGCAATTTCCTTCAGGCTTTTTTGCTTAGTTCCTTTTCTACAGGTTCCCTTCTTAGCACCTTCCTTGCAAATTTTCTTTAGATGAAGGCCCAAAAGAGCCTTGTAAACCCTAAAACTCTCTGAACTAATTCTCCATGCACCAAAGACTAACCTGCAGAGTCTGTAGAAATCCAAAACCTACAGAGTCCATAGAAATTTTGTAGAGTTCATAGAAATTATGTTGAGTCCATTGAAACTTTGCAGAGTCCGTAGAAATTCTGTAGAGTCTGTAGAAATGAATAGATTATGCAAAATTTAAAATGAAATGGCCTAGAATAGCAGGGACAGAAGGGGACTGATTTTTTGGCCTGTTGGGCAAAAAATGGTCAACGAATTGGTGACTCCTAGGGGAAGCATGCCTGCTATGCTTAAAGACCAGTTGCCTTACAGTCCATTAGGTGTGGAGTTAGATGTAGCTATGAAAGAGTTAGCAATAGCCCCAAAAGATCTGAGAATCAAAACATGAAGCCTTTTACCCCACAAGCAAAGGGAAACACACAAGGCTAAAAACACTACCTGTGCAACTACACCTAGGGAAAATAGGAAAAGAAACTGAAAGCAAACTACTATATATAGCTAACCAAGAATGTTTGCCTCCCTCCTGGATCAAAGGGAAAACTTCTTAAGTCCCCTTCTTAGCAAGAAGACTTATGGTGCCAGGCAAGTAGCTAAACAAAAAAGAGAGTTGGTGAGCTACTCCTCTTACCTGTCACCTTGCTTGGCTTATATCTGAGTGGATTAGAATTGAACATGCTTTCGACATATATGTACTCTGCTTGTCCTTGGAAGCTTGTTGAATGTTGGTCCCTCATACTAGTGCTCTTCACCAAGAAATCAATGGCTTTTGGCTCATCACCATAAGCCCTTTGATCTGCACATTCCCTCTATAACGTATCATGGTCTGACTTGTTTCCTTCTACCTCATTGCAGACTCTGTCAGACTCATCCTCTGCTTCCTCTTGGCCTTCTTAAAGAAGGGTAACTGTGGTGATGTCTGAAATGGACTCACAAAATGATTGATCATCCCATAAAACATCACCTCTCTGTTTAAAGCTCTCTTCTTCAAGGCATTCCTCCAAGAAGATAGACCTCTCCTTTCCCTCCTCAAAGATCAGGACCTCTAGATGTTTAAAGGTATCCTCCTGATCCTCCTCCAACTCAGGCTCTTTAGCGTAGTCATCCTCCTCATCAAAACAATAGGTAAGTTCATCAAACAAAAGGGAAGAGAGCTTACCATGCTTTTGTTCCTCCTCGTATTGCTGGAACATCTACATGTATGCATGACTTGAGTCTTCTCCATTGTTGATGATGCCTTCACAAAAAGCCTCAATGATGATTTATTCTTCGCTGTCACTCATGATAGCCCCTTGAAAAACTATAGATTGGATCTTCTACTCCTCATTCACCTCCTATAGAATAGGTTCCTCCTTGAGAAGGGGTGAAGTGGGAAAACCATGTGGAAGAGGAGGCAGTCCTTGAGCTAGAATCGAATGATTCTCCTCCTTCCACTTGGTCAGCACTTCATCTATATCAGGTGCAGCTTGATAGCTCTCTTGAAAGTGTGTAGATAGGGTGTGTTCAGACATAGAATGTGCCATTTAGTCTAAACCATCCATCACACACTGGCTGAGGAATCTCTCTCTGGATTCCAAATCTACAATTCCCCTGGCTAGATCCTCTTGGAAGAGCTTTTCCTAGAGGTTGTCAGTGTTATCATGAGCAGGAGCAGCTTTGGCTTCTTCAAGGTTTTGAGAAAAACCTTGCTTCTCCTCCTTCCTGCCCCATGATTCTACTATTTTCCCCTAGTTTAAGATCTCAAAATTGGAATTTTTCTCTTGTGAACAAGCAGTAACTTTGTTTTCTCCAAGGTCCTGGGGCTCCTCCACAAGGTCTAGAAGTTTGAACTCTCTTTCAAGAAGCAGCTTCATCCTAGCCTCTAAATCTTCAATTTACTTGGCTAGATTGTCCTGAAAGAGTCTTTCTTGGAGGTCACTAGCATCATCTTCTTCAAGGCTCTGGGTTGGTTCCTGGCATTCCTTCCTCCAACCTAGAATCTGCACATCATCCTGAAGGACTTGGGGAGGTTGAGGAATGCTAGGAAGAGACTGTTGATGTACCAGAAGAGTCTCTAGAAGAGGGACGTGTTGGCTTGTGGTATTCCCCCCAATGGAAGATTCACAATATAAGGAATTGAGAAGATTGATCTCCATGGGGGGTTGTTCTAATGCCCTTTGATGTCGGAAAGCTAGGCACACGAGATTGAGAGCAAATGTGTTAGATGAGCTGGAGTGGGCGAGTGTTATTTGATAGAAAGGATTTGGTGCAAAAGAGGGGGCTTTCTTCAGAATAGGAGGGGGCACACAAGGTTGACTACCTTGAATAGATGGATTTCTCCATTTTGCTACCTCCTCCTCCATGGATTACAAGGCATGTGCTTGCCTAAACAAACACTCCTCTTTATACATCAGCTCCTATTGATACCCATACTACTCCTCCAGTCTATTAATCTCCATCATCTACTTCTCAAACTCCAAGGCCACTTCCCTTATCATTGTATGGCAACTAGGAGGGCTGCTTGAGGTGATTCTCTGAAAATATTGAGCTTGATCATAGTCATATGAAGGAAAACAAGACCCATGATTTTGTGCAAAGGAATTATACATATAAAAATGTGATTTTTACTGGCACCAGGCTACTTAACTAGCTGATTCAACTCAAAGTCACCATTGGTGTTTGATGCAAAGCCTCCAAAGGTTGGTCGGTTGAAGAACACACCAAAAATTCTTTAACTCTTTAGACACAACTTGTCCTAGTTGGTCCCACCGGGCGTGCTAAAAATTGTTGATGTAAAAGATTACACCCTTGGGAGGAGGCCGAGCTCCTGCCTTCTTCATGCAATAATGGAAACTCCCCTCTCGCCTGTGGGACCGGTGAAGCTGGAGGGGAGAGTCTCTAGATAAGGGCTAGCTCCCTCTAATGTATCATTTAGGCCTTGGTTTCTCCTACTGCTAACAAACAAATGTAAAAAAGGGGGGGATGAAAAGAGAGAGAGAGATGCTGAAAACAAAGCCTAATCCTAAAAAAGAAAAGGTGATACACCATAAAATGTGATCCACCCAGCCTGAATATACACTTTTCACCAAAAGGAAGCGCCTATACACTTCATCTGAAGTGAGAAAAACCTTCTGCATCAGTGGGTCAAGGGTCTGTGGAGATACAAGGAGGAAATAACTACTAGAGGCATTCTGGGACACACTGCAATAGCCTATCCACTTCACCTACACTCCTCTAGGGACACTTCTAACAGACCTGTAAAAGGAAACTCAAAAATTCACCAGACGTGTTAATCATTCTGCAAAAGCATCAAGAAAATGACTTAACACAGAATCAAATGCATAAACACATACTAAAGATGCAAAACTTAGAATTGAGGTAAAAATGCTAAGTTCTAATTCAAGGTAAAATTATGGCAGAGCTCTACCTTACAAGCCCAAGAGATTTTTGGGCAGAGTTTTTGCCTTAAGGCTAAGAGTGGATCCTTTTCTCAAAAGAGAAGTTTACAATTTATAGAAAGAGGAAGAGAATTTGGTGCTTCCTGGGAAAGATTTTGGTGCTCATTTGCAAGTGGCCCATGTGCACTGAACACATCAAGAAGAGAAAGATCACTGTTACTAATGTCATTTCTCAGAAAAGGCCTACTAAAACCATGTTTCACAATCACCCAAATTGACTTTGGCATTTAAACGTTAATGTAAGGACATGGCCATGCCTCTTTTTTGCAAACAAACTATAGTTTGTCCCCTCATCAATGCCAACTATAGAAAATAGGTTGCGCTACTCATCCATCCAATGACTCACCTTCCCTTTGCCACTTGAATTGCTTTGTCATTTTTGCTCTTTATCTTCTTCCTTCTCTTTTAGCCCTCGTGGGTGATGTTCTGGTAGGTTGCTGCATTCCTTGGGTTCTTTTCATGATTTGGTGCTAAGGCATTTAAAAAACCAATGGCTTTTTTACTTACTTAAATTTGACATTTACGCACCCATCATCATTTGAAAAACAACGGCTAGTTCACCTTCTTAAAGTTAATGGCTTTTGAGACATCACCATCCTTGGCAATTTCCTTCGGGCTTTTCTGCTTAGTTCCTTTTCTGTGGGTTCCCTTCTTAGCACCTTCCTTGCAAATTTTCTTTAGACGAAGGCCCAAAAGAGCCTTGTAAACCATGAAACTCTCTAAACTAATTCTCCATGCGCCAAAGACTAACCTACAAAGTCTGTAGAAATCCAAAACCTACAGAGTCAGTAGAAATTCTACAAAGTTTGTAGAAATTATGTAGAGTCTATAGAAATTCTGCAGAGTCCATAGAAATTCTGTAGAGTTCGTAGAAATGAACAGATTCATGCAAAATTTAAAATGAAATAGCCTAGAATAGCAGGGACAAAAGGGGACCAATTTTTTGGCCTGTTGGGCAAAAAATGGTCAACAAAATGTACATTTTTCAATTCTCTAACCACATGCACCACTATTTTGTCTAGTTATGAGACTATCAATTTAGATGGGTTTGGAGTCAATCCAAGATTCTAACAAATAGAAGTTGGCATCATAGTAGCCAAATCTCTAGAATCAACTAAATAAGTGTGAATATTCTTTCCAAATACTTTGATAGTTAATAGGAAAGGATGAACTTCTTGCTTACTTTTGTATATGAGATTTATATGGGCATCCTTTGTCTTCTCTATAGTAGACTTCCCTATGATAGACCTCCATAAGAGATCTTTATATTTAGATATCTAAGCTAAATCATGAATAATGATGTTTGCTTTAGTTTTCTTCATGTCTTCAATAATATTGTATCCTCCTTTATTATGTTATTCCTTATTTAGGGGATGATCATTCCCTTTTAGGTGAGGTGGATTGTTATCAGCATTCAAATTTGGTGGAATGGTCATATTATTTGGATGGGTAGACATTTTGAGGGGTTTTTTATTCCTCATATTGTAATTTCCTCTCTGATACTGCTGGAAGGAATGTGCCTTGTCAAAATTATGCTCTGGTACATTATCATCCTCACTTGGTAAAGAAAACTCATGAGTTTCAAAAACCATGTTGGTGTTTGAGGAGTTAGACTCATGGGGGGACTTTGGTGGGTTATCTATCAAGTCTTGCCTCACCATTTCCCTTTGGAAGATCTAGAATTTTTCATAAATTCAACACATTCAAGTTCAACATGTTATGATGTATTGTGAACTCTACACCAATTGGGTAGAGTTATCTCCACTATCTTAATTTTTGGTAACTTATTAGGCTATTGTTATTCTACATTATTTCTAGGACTATTAAAAGGTCTGTTATATCTTGAAACCTAGAATTGTAATTATTATTCTGGCCAGTAGCATTACTCATCTTCCTTTGCATGACCAATAAATCATTGCTCAATTTTTTGACCATTCTTTGTAAAGAATCAAATTCTAATTTGGTAGAATCAACATCTTAGGCAACTATAGTATTAGATGGGATTAAGTGTTGGTTCTGATGATGACCATTCATTTATGCAGATTTGTTTAAGAATCCATAATTTTGATTCATTGTGTGTTGCATAATAAGAGGCAATACATACAATTGATTCTGGTTGAATGTCAAAACATTATAATTCACATGAGGAAATGGATTAAAAGTTGGGAAACCAAAATTGAGGTTAGTAGCATGTAATATGTATAGATTTAATTGTTTTTCAATGTTGATCACTTCTCATATGCCAATCATAGAGTGTTAGCAACAACAACTCTTCCAAAAAAACTACAGTAATTGGATCCAAGGTGTTCTTATACATTTTGAGTGCCAGTGTTGTTGGTGGTTTATATGTGTCACTTAAACAAGTGTACATTTTTTGAAACCTTACATTAAAAGCTTATATTGGCTCATTTAGATCCCTCCTCATACTAGTGAAAATTTGATATACCACACTCAAACTAGTAACTTATCCAAATTAGACAAGAAAAGTGCCCTGACATGAGTTCCATGAAGTAATTGATCTCTCTTGAAAATTGAGGAACCAATCATAAATTACATGCTACAATGTAAAATAGAAAAACATGCATGTACCAGCTTCATCAGTGACATTCATTAATCTTAAAAAATATTTGAAGGACTTGATATGTTCCTTTATCATTCTTCCTCCAGAAGGGGAAAAAGAAGGTAGATACTTATTTGTATTCTTTATAAAATCATGCACATATTCTAGGACTACAATGATGGATCCAACTAACTAAGGCTGAGCCATAAGAGGATTAACAAGTTGGATATTTCTTACTGAGGATGGTGTCTTAACCTAGGATATGGTGCGGATAACTAATGAATATCTAGGCCTTTGATGGATCAACAAAGGTGAAACCAAAATACTAGTTTGGGCTCTAGACCTAGTTACTTTGTTAGGTGTCTCTATTGAAACTCAATCGTAGGGGATAACCTCTACTAGGGAAGGCACACAAGTGGCCCTCCTTCTAGCACCAACATTCTTCCTATTGATGTGGGTTTTATGTACACCTCAAATTTAACAAGGTAACATCTAATATTTTAGGATCTCAATGGAGGTGAACTCCACTCTAGGGCATGAGTTTTAGGTATAGTTTGAACAATCGGGTGGTGGAATAGCAAGTTGAGCATGTGGGTTGCTAACTAGGGGTATGTGTGGATGAGTGAAACCTAGGAGATACTTAAAACATAGTTGATTTGGATGGAAAGACCCTATTCTAAAGTGGGTAGATCTTGATCAAAGAAACTTCAAAGAATAAAGGGTAGGGCAAACAATAAGACTATGTGGTCTTTAGAAGGATTAATTTCTAGTTGGTCTCTTTGTGGACAAGTTTTTTAATACCAATGTTTACATCTATTTTTTTGTGCACACTCACATGCAAAAAAGACAAGAGGATTTGGGGAAGAACTGATATAGTAAACTTTGGTATCTCAATTAAAGGTTTTCATTGTTTAGATTTTCTATTGCACACCCTTATTCAATAGATGATAGCTCAGATCATAGAGGTATCTAAGGCAGCTATGGATTACACCTAAAAGGCTATATCAAAATAAAATACTTATGCACACTCAGAGAATAGAAATAGTTTACCTAATTACATGAAATTAATGATACTTGTTAATTTGTCTAATAGTTATTGCACATCTTCAAATCAACATACGTCAATAATGATAAAATGAATAATATGTAGCTTTTACACACTTAAAATTATTGAATAAAATAGCCATGAAGATAAAACATATCTAATTACATATAATTGGAATGGAAAAGCATCGACACAGTTACATTACAATCAAAATAGACTTCTTCCTATATTGATAATTTTTTGAACCCTGAATACAAAAGGATTAAAAGTATATATAGATTTGGGGATAAGTCATGTCATCCCTCAAATCCATGAGAAATTAAAAGTTACATGTTAATAATTAAAACATGAGTTCTAATTGATGCAAGGCCTACATGTAACATTAAATTTGATCACAATTATACATCCAAAAAATGACTTGCTTTTTCATGGTAATGTAATTTGTGCAAGCTTACAAAGAGTGCTAACTATTACATGTATATGATACATATAAATAGACTTTAGTCACATTAATTAACTCTTCATGCAATATACATACAAAATTAACCTCAAAAAACTAAGGTTTAGCTGAGGTTAACGGTTACGTAGTCAAAGCTAAATTAGAATAATAAACTAAAGTAATTGGTTGGGAACTGGATAACGGGGTCATAGCCATTTTATTGGCCTCTAACTCTTGGTAGTGTTTGTAATGAGTTCCATGTTATAGCCTGATGATGTCCATATTTAAGAGAGATGGTCTATGTACTTTACTAACTTGCACCAACAAGTGTGCATGTTCAGATTTGGTGACCCTGAACTCCACCTAAAAAAGCTCTACTTTTATAACCTTATTCCTCATAAAAATGATCTTTGATTTGATTTCCTCTATTGTAAGCCCTTGTAGCCTCTACTTAAAGTTGGTAGAATCCTGTTGAATCAAGATCAAAATTGGATCTACTTATTAACTTCCCTATAGAGTCCCTTGCTTAAGAGAGCATCAGTTCATCTAGAATCTACAATATTAGCTTCTCATGCTTTGAAAATCTAGATGATTCCCCCTTCCTTTCCCTATAATCTTTCCCTAGGATCAAGGTTTTTGTGCTTAAAACCTAGTCCTAAACCTCTTGTGTTTGCATGACCACCAAGTTGAGAGAATTCACTATCTCTGATGGTGACATCAAATTTGAGTGGCTATAATCCCTATTAGTTATATATAGTACAAGAAAATTCAATTTATTTTCATCTTGTTTTAAAAAGTTGAATAATTTTATTATTTCAATGACATGAGGATCTATCCCATCTCTCATTGAATTAACGACATCCAAAATGTTGTATAATCGAAGGGATATGGTCTGAACATCATCTTCACTTTTTATAGGAACATAAACAAATTGTTGTTGTTCCTTGACCTATTTGAGCTCTTGTTTTAGATTTCACCTACCCTATCCAATCCCTTTATGGAGTTATATCAAAGCCTATATTTGGGTCCTAAAGTAGGTCTTAAAATATTCATTGTAAGGAAACTCACCCAGCTTCTTTTTCTTCCTCTTAGATAAAGATAAAACATCCTACCTTTCCTCCAAAACTAGAGCATCATCCTCAATTTTCCTCTTTTTAACCCATTTGATGGTTCCTATGGATTTTTCAAAGACAAAAATCATCATGGGAAGCTCTTTTATAGCCAAATTAGGCCTTTTGGAGGCTTGGGCCTCCAAATCAATTTCCCATTAAGGAATTACCAATTGGGTAGAGTCAACTAGTTGAGTTTCCTTACTAGTAATCTCAGCCAGCAAGTCCCATGAGCATTACATTAGAGCTTGTACTTGCAAGGGGTTGGGTAAATATGGACAAATTATTTTGGACCAATAAATACCATTGAATTGAGGCATTGGGTGAATATTATATATCAGATTCTTCTTTCCATATTTCTTCATTAGAATAATAGAAGTAGATTGGTTAGAACTAAAAGAAGGCATGGGCAATCCTAACTAAGTCAAGGAGACATCTAACTATGCACTTACCACAACTCTGTTGGTTTTATTAAATTTTGTAGGCCTAAGAGAAATAATAGTATAAGTAGAAATAGTTGGGGCTTGAGAAACAAATCTAAAATTAGAAACAACTGGACTTGTGGAAATAACAGGAGTAACAATAATAGGGTCTAATGAAACAACAATGGTAGGAAGAATGATAGAAATAAAAGGGACTATAGAAAAAATAGGATTGAGGTAATTGAAGGAACTACATCCTTACCTAATGTGTCAGCTTCAACTTCAGCCTTAGGTTCCCTCTTGGTTGATGTTTTTCCATGGATCATTAGTTCCTCTCGTAATGAAGCTTCAGTAGTTGTATCTGTAAGGGTTCCAAGGAATTTGGGTTTCCTTTTATAAAAAATTAAAGTCTTACCAAGTAAGGGGGAAGTTTGTTGAGTGAAGGAATAATTAACATCCATAATTGTAATAGTTGGAGCTAAGGAGGAAATAGGAAGGCCTTCTTCTTCTGTATCTAAATAATCAACACAACTTGGTTCTTCTTGTCCATCTAGACCACTAACAATAGTTGGAATTTCTTCCACCTCTTACTCGTACTTCAAAGCCCTTATTTCAAGTGGTGGTGTGTGAGATGGTCCTTCTTGAGATTAACTTTAAACCACTAGGGTCTCCTTCAAATTAGGCTCCTGCTTGAATGTTGTCATCACCCTAGGTAGTGTCTAAGAAGAGGTTCCTTGGTATTGAGGCTTTTGGGAACTATAAGATGTCTAGTAGTCCATAGTTGACCATCCACCAAGAGGAATGATCCTATTGTGTACATCAACAATTTTTATGGAAGGCTCTCTATGAATAATCCTCAAAATATTCTCAATCAAACCATCTACCTTTACTCTCTCCAAAATTTAGCATCATCTTTTACATTTAGAAAAATGAAATCATGGTAATGAGGCTCATGTTGGTACGAAATGCCAAGGCTTTGGATATACTTATTTATTAGGCCATTGGGATCTTAATCTTTATGTGTCAGAGAATCTAATGAATAATACTTTATGTTCCTGCCAACTTCTTCAAAGTGTTTCTTGATGGTATAGCTCATTCGACCTATCATTAGGGAGGAACCATGAAAAAATCCTTTTTTCTTTTTATTAAAGTCTTTGACCATGCTCTACCATATCTAGTAGGCCATCTCCTACTAAACCAATTTATCAGGGACAAACTTAAGGAGACGTAATGAAGCAATGTTATTTCTCATTAACATAATCATCATGTAATTAGGGAAAATCTAGTAATCCACCCAAGACCTAATGTCTTACCAATACTCTCTAAAATTTTTAGAAAGATTTCTTCATGAATTACCCTCCATATTTAAGGTTAGATGTTATCAGCAATCTTAACTATATTACTCATATATGCATAGATGTGGAGGAAATCAAATGAATTGCATACCTAATTTTTAACATAGTCTAGGGCTAGGCTCTAGAGTGACACATTATGTATGTAGATGGTTCCCATGACAACATAAATAGATAGGACATCATGTAAACATGGCCACTTGGGGGCATCTTATCCTTCTTTAACATCTTCTCTTTTAGCCTTGAAATATTTTTCTCCCCTAGTGTGAAGGTTAACTTAGAAATCATCATCAAATCCAAAAATGGTACCCATTCCATATGGAGATAGTGTATGCTAGTGTTACCATATAATATGTTCAAAAAATTCATTCTAATGTAGATACCCATCCAAAACTTGGTAATTGGAACTAGCTCCTTGGCTTTCAAAATGATAACCTCTCTAGGAATTATCTTGTTTTTTAAGCATTTTCAATTATGGTTGTCTTTTTCCACATCTCCACTCGATGTCTATCAAATGTAGCATACATAATTAGTAGATACAAGTAACTATAGAAGGAATCTCCTAAGATACAAGAAATGACCATCTTTTCTATTAGGTGGTGTAGGAATCCACCTCTAATGACCTTCCTAGTGATAATAGGTCTTGCAACAAGTTGATGCAGGGAATGACTTCAGGCTTCACCACTAAAAAGTGTAACTATTGATGCTTCAATGGTATAAATTCTATTACTAGTTATTGTTATGAAGTTATCATGACTTATTCATTTGAATGGTCATCTACATCCTCGACTATGTCCTAAATAGTTGAATAATTATCATACTCATTATTAAACAAAATCAAATTAAAAACTATCAATGTATTTTGTAGAGTCTTTTATGGAGAATTTGGAAGGTGGTATCTCCCCTTAAACACCTTGGATGAAGAAGCCATTGCTAATTTCTTTAATTACATGAATTTTATGATATTTTAATCGATTATTGGTTTACTGGAAGATATTCACAATGGAACACAGATAGGTAGGTCTTCAAGTTCTCTATGGAGTGCAAGTTCTCATGAGTTTGTCAGTAATCAATAGGCATGATCTCTCTTTATAGTTTGATGTTATAGCTTCAAGTGTAAGACTTTAATTCTAGTTCATGTTCCATTAATTTCTAATGTCTCCAAGATTTACTTTACTCATTTAATTCAAATTTTGTCACTTCACTTTGGCAGGTATGCGATGTAGGTTTTTTATATGTTTATAAAAATCTCATGATGTAGCCTTAGACAAGTGTCATCTTATTGTTACTTTTTCATAATATTGAATATGCCATAAAATATACCTTTATATTTTGAGTGTTGGGTATTGCTTCTATGAGTCCCACTTTGACACTTGGAAGCTTTCTCACTCTCTTAAGCCTTTTGACATTTTTAATAGGCAGATGGGTCATCAACTTTAGGATCATGATTTGTTGGTTATGTATCCAATGTATCCTTAGTTATGATGGGGTCATATCACATGGAATCTCTTCACTCTTATGCTTCTTTATTAAATCTGTAAGTGCATGTTGACTATTTTTTTGGTTGTGAGGTGAGATTTTACCATGCTTCGCAATCTCACTTTCCCAATCTATAATAAACTATAAGGTATACACATACCACCTTGGAGCTATGGAGTAGTGATATTTCTCCACACGACATCATGTTACTCACCTACTTGCCTAAAAATTCAGCATTCTATACAAACATAACTTGCAATAAAAACCCTTCACAAACACAACTTCTAAAGACCAAATTCCATGACCAAAGTTTTGAAACACAACTTTTGAACAAAATTTCCAAAACTTAAAGTTTTTAAAGCATATAAATTTTGAAAAAAAAATTATGAAGTGTAAAATATGTGAAGGTAAAGTTGAAACAAAAGATGCAAACAAAATTTTTGAAGATACACAAGTTTTGAAGACCAAATTCTATGAACCAATGTTCTCAACAAATATCTGATGAATATTTTTTGTGAAGTCAAATAGATGCAAAGGATCCAAAATGTTGAAAGTGACTTCATAAATAAAATTTTTGAAGATTTAAAATGTGAAGAAAACACAAATGCCTAAAATTGAAATACGTAAAGTTTGAAACCTATTAATCATCATGCATACTCAAAAAATTAGTACACGTGTAAAACTCCCAAAAAATATTAATAGGTTAGTTTGAATAAGTCACACAATGGAAACCCAAATAATAAATAAATTTCCAAATGCTTTCATATTAGTAACACCCTTTTAAATAAAATTAGAGCTTTCTAACTTCTAGTGGGTCCCTACTCATGATAATAAAAAGAGTCGGGGTGTGTTGAATACAATAGGGTCCATGAGAGATAGTATCAGATTAAGGTCGTTAGTTCATGTTAGATATGATATCAACCCTTATTTAGTAATTTTAATTATTACGTAATAATTCTACCCCTACCATCCATAATCTAATGTCTAAGTGGAGGTCATTGATAGGGAGCTAGAAAATGTCCTTACCAAAATTGCAGTCATACACCACCATGATTGGGAAGACCATATTTCAGAGGCTATATGGGCCTATAGAACCACTAGGAAACACGAACAAGATTCACCCCATATTAATTAGTTTATGTTAAGAGATCAATCCTACCTATAATGTTTGAACTTAAGACTCTATAAATAACTTTAGACTTTGATTTGGACTTATAAGAAACATAAAAGGAAAGAATATAAAATTTCAATTCCCTTGATGAACTAAGATGAGAATCCTTGCAGCACACAAATGTTATTCAACAATAGTGGGTAATATGGTGTAACAAGTCCATTAAGTCTCAAAAATTATAATCGAGTGATTGGGCACTACTATATGATTTGAAGTAGAAAGATCACAAATGTAAGCTTCAAACAAGATGGTGTTGTTAGCTCCAAAATCCTACTCCAAAAACACTCATAAGATTGGGTGTTTTCAAAGAGAAGAGTGGGAACAATGATGGACTTTCATCTTTCATTTTAGGACTAATATGAGATTAACCTAAGGCATGGTTACAAGTATTTAACTTCACTATGGAGCTTTCATGGAATAGTCTCGAAGAGATTTGATGCCATAATCGGGGATTCAATTTTGATTTCTTGAATAATGATTTAATTGCTTGGTTTTGCTACTAATGTGATGTGTGTTTCATTTTAACATTTTCTAAAATAAAGGGGAGGTGGTTCAAGTTCCAATATAACACAAAAGAGAGGGAGAGGGAAGGGTAGAAAAGAGAAGGTCATTTGAACAAAAATAACTTCATCAATGCAGGAAAAAGAAAGGTATTGTGTCTACCATCAAACCATTAAATCATAAGTTTATCCATTGTTCAAACTTAATTGACCTAATAGGCAAGCATTCAAGGAAAGTAGGTCCAAACACAATGATTTTAATCCTTATTTTGAACAAGACACAATGACTCAACACTGCCTAAATAAAGGTTATTGCTTATAATAGGTAACCAAGGCACATAATTGTAATGGGAGATTGTGTTCAACACATGTAAAACATCTAAACTAGCTAAAGCACAGTCTAAAATTACGTCAATTGTACATATAAAATAAAGATCAAAATAACTAACACAACTATTTCATGAATTTATTTTGTTTACAAGTAGCACAAAACCCTTTCACATATTTATAACACCAATATAAATGTATTTATTTCAATTTGGAAGGCAAATATACATCAAATAAAGACAAAATCATAGATATAAGCCCTAACAACATTTTGGCAGAGTTTTCCTACATAGAATTATAGACCATTGGTAGATAATTTGAGAAAATTATAAAGGAGGAAAGGCAGGTAGAATCCTATCATAATTCTTTTATATCCTTGATGCCTAAAAGTATCACCCTTAATAATGGCATTATAGATTCTTTAAATAGATAATTTGTGAAGTTTGTGGCTTCAACCTCCAACTTAGCCCACTAATGAGTTATTATAGAGATCCATGCTCAAGAGGCCACAATGTAATTGTAACTAATTCCCATCATTTCTTGAGTCAGTGCATCAAATTACATGGGACAAACCAAGCCTAATCCCCTAAATGTAGTTAAGAGCTCCTATCACCACTATATTCTTAGTTTCTTTTCTAATTGTTCCTAATGGTTCCAATCAAAACATGCCACCTTATTTAGATTGATTCCAAGAAGGAATCAATGACCCTTTTTTCTCAATTGCCTAGGGATTCATCTTTTTTGACACTTGGAAACTCATCATAGCTTCTTGTGATCCTTGGTGAGATCTTCATCCCTCTAAGCTTGGGCTCTATACAACCCCCAATTCAAGCTCATATACTTTGAGACAGGCTCTTCAAGAAAATTAGGTTCCTCATAAGGTTTCTATCCAAGCTTGAGCTATCTTTACCTTGAGATTGCTAAACCTAGGTTCAGTCCATGTAACACCCATTGATCTCACTTTATTAACCCTAATAATTTTTTCCCACATTTACAAGGGGAGGAAAAGAAAAATACTTTATAATGAAGAGTGTTTGCTTAGTTACTCAATCTTGAAAGATTGTTTATGTTAAAATCTCATTATTTAATTATATCATGTGTCAACACAAGATTAGTCCCCTTCTCACATCATAAAAGGGGTTAGGCTTTCCATTTGGGCACATGCCCATCGCCCATTAATTGATCTCTTACCACACTATCCCCAGGCTTGATTTATATCTACCACTTATCATGTTGCCATTTGATTTAGGTTCTATCCATTTCACCCAATCATCTCTCCTAGTATCATCTTTTCTAACTAACACCAAGTCTATGTGTCTTAATCTCATCCATCCTAAGTTCTTCCTAGTTATTACATCTTTATCGGGTTTGGAAGACTAGTGCATCTGACATATGGTTGATGTGGCACTCCCTAGTTAGGTTGGGCTCTCTTAGGTTCTAAAATCTTTATCAAGTCTAGGAGACTGGCCTCATGACTCACAAAGTCTACATGGTGCTTGTTAATTATTTTTGAGCTTTGACAAGTCCTGGAAGCCCTGGGACTATACACCTCCACATATCCTCGTGCCATTGGATATGGGCTCCCATTGTTTGATATCTATAGGAGAGACATGACCCAATAAAATACTTAGGCACATTTTAATTTTTTAAAGGGAGTTTAATGAATAAAATTGGGCCAAATGGTCAACTCTTTGTGTTTATGGGGACTTTGAAGTTTCAAATTTAGTCATTTGGCCACGTGGGATTTGTCTTTTACACTTGTGGACTCTAAACATGATCTCAATCCTCATTTTTCTAATTGATATCTCATCATCATCCATGGGTTTTGGCTTTGTCATTTTTTGTCATCATATCCATGGCCACATGGCTTATTTTTGTTCTCCTAGGCTCTTTGTGTCTTTGTCTCATGGTGTAATGTTTCCAAGCTCATATGCTTCAATGGCTCCACCTTATCAAAGCTATGGGGTTTCGATAAGATTCAACGTGGCATCTTCTAAGGGTTTTGGGACCATATAAGGATTAGATTTTGGATCAACATCTTAATACCCCCAAGCTTTTGAGCTTCTAGGTTTATTCGCTTTCATGCCTCCATGTGAATTTTTCTTTAGGTCTTTGGTAGTTTTGTATTCACAACTTTTGCTTAGAACTTTTGTTGTTTATCCTTCACATAAAATTTCCAACTCATTCTTGACATTTTCCCAAAGAGAAAAATAATTAGATAATCTCATGAAGTCTTTGCCTTTTGTAGACTCTTCTTCGTGTAAAAATTTTGACTTTTCTTTTTTTGAAAAGTGTGAAGGCCAACTTATTTGGGTACATGTGGGCACACTATGAAATGCACAGTTAATGACTTTGGTTTTAAAAACTAATATTTAATCATTTAAAAACAAATTTCTAAGAAAATTCAAATTAAAACAACTAAACCCAAAGCTAAAGAGGACTATGTATAAAATGAAAATTGTGAAATGACTTAGTCATTTGCTCGATCCAAAGCAAATTTAATCCATTTTAATGAAAATTAACTAAGTTGAAGAGTAAGACCTTATAAACATTTAGTGGATCAAATTGAAATTTAAGTAGAAATGGATAATAATTTTTTAAGAAAAGAGGTAGAAAACTCTAAATGTTAAGATAATTCTCATAAACCTAAGGCAAAATAGTTTGAAAGGAAGTTGTAATTGTGTTTCAAAACACAACCAAACAAAAAAACTAAGACTTAGTAGACTTATGTAAATTCATGTATTAAAACTAACTCACTCCTAGATAAAATCTTGGACTAAACTAAAGAAATGCAAATACATTGAAGTAAACCCATTCAATCACTTGTAACTAGTTATCTAGTAGATTGACAAGAAGGCTGATTTGAACCAATCAACCATAATGAACTCTGGGGGGCACAAGCTTAGACTCCATAGTAAAAAGAGGGTCCCCTTTTTAGACTAAAAATGGGATGGTTGTGTAAGAAATAATAGATGTTTATGACCTTATGAATTCAAGTTATGTACCATTGATCCAATCATAATTTCACTAATGGTCAATAGTCATTATCTTAAGTTATACAAGAAACCACTTTCTAAGGAAGATTTCATTTAGAGGATCCTAATAAGTGAGTATCCTTCCATAGATACGAAGACCAAACATACATTGAATGATCATATTGATTTAAATATTGAACAAGTAGAGAAACTGACTAGAGTTGGACCATAACACTTTAATCCTACCTCTCTAGGGTAATTTCTCAAATATGGTAGTTTTGGCTAGAAAAATAGCTTGTTGGTTGACTAAAACTGCATAAAATTGGCCTAAGTGGAAAAATAGCTTATTGGCCACTCAAGAGGAAAATGAAAAAGATAAAAAAATAAAGACAAAAAAATAAAAATAAAAAACTACTCTTGGTGGCAAATTAGCTTGTTGACCATCTAGGTAAAGAAAAACAATAATAAAATCAATATAATTTGAGTTTCTACAAGCATATTTTTAGTTACTATGATTAATTATTATTTCACTTGCAACATCTACAATTCTTTGTGACATATGAGATTTTTAGTTGTTTTAGGAAACTTTGTATTCACCTGAAACATCTAAATTTCCTTATGGTCTAAAGGGATTATTTTTAATTATTGCTTCCAACTTTGTCTTCACCCATAACATTTGCATTCACAGTCTCCATGTTCTCAAAATCTATTTCCAATTATTATAGGAAATTATATTTTCACTACAGCATCTATATAAGGCTTTTTAGCAAGATGGATCCCTAGATTTCCCTTAGATATAGAATATCTTATATCATAATGTCTCAAAAAATTAAAATAATTGTAGGTAATTATTGGTTTTTTTGGAAGGGTTTTATCACTGCAAGTTCCCATAAAAAGTACCTGTAGCCACTATATCTTGTTCTTTTCATCCCAAACCCTCACTTTAAATAGTAACTTATAGTATTTTACCATAATCCCTCACTCCTTGGACACCTAAATCCATTGTTCCCCTTATAAGTATTTCATTGTTTCATGATTTTCTTAGACTATGAGGTAATAGTTAAACCAAAAATTAGGAATTTCTATTATAAGTCAAACATGCCCAAAAAAAATTATTTTTCCTTCAACACTATGGTGAAACAAAAAAATCCTTATTTATTTCAAGCCCACATTCATCATATAATCATCCTCCAAAATATATCAATTATCATATATTATGCCATATTTAAAAATTTGTTAACTTGATGATAACATTTGTTGACTGACCTTTCTACAGTCCTATCTATAACACCTAAAACTTTTTAAATATGTGTGTGTGTGTGTGTGTGTGTTTAGTCATCATGCAGGGGCCTAACTACAACCAAATTCATATATTGGTGCTAAGGGATGATTCTCTAACACACCTCCTAGAGTCCACCATCCTCATGTTCATGATTACCTTGAAGAAATGACGCATATTATTTTTAAGGTAGACACACATTTTTCTAGACATCCTCCATGATCATCTAGCCAATGTAGATGCACATGCTCACTATAATATTGATGGTTGACTAATGGTAATAATGACATTCATATTTATTTCCTAAAGTATAACATGATTAAATATTGTTATTAATATATATACACATGTATATTGGTGTTATCCCCTAAATTTAGTTGGTACCCATAACATAATCATTACCTCCTTTTAAATTCCATCATGACAACTTCCCTTTCATATCTGCATAAAGGTAATAACTATATTACATGCATTAACCTTTCAACTCACTTGAGGACAACTGATATCATGGTTAGGTGGGAGGGTATAACTTATTTGGTTTCCATAAATGTTATGGGAGATGAATATCTTTGAGGTAATATTTACCATAAAGTTGGGGGGAGAAAGCTATGATATGGAATATAAAACACCATCGCCAAACTCTCCACATGATTCCACTTAGACAAAACCTCACTAATAGTTGGTAATCTACACCTACAACATCATTTAAAGAAATTTTTATTGAAAATAAGAGGAATAAAATATGGGTAGTGATGTGGTAAGAAAAGAGCTAACAAGCCACACATTTTTGTAAAGTAATCCACAAATTATAAACATATTCCACAATGTTGAGTGGATGAACTATTATGATAAATTATAAGGGTTTAATGGCCATATTAAAATAGAATTTGTGAAAAAAATATATAATGACATAATAACTATTATGGTATTTTATATTTATCTTATAGAAGAGATGTTATTAGATTTCATTGGTTTGCTAACAATAGGTGAGAGATGGATGGAAAGACAAGATCTTGTTGTAGCTAAGAATGAATTCTATGTATCAGGAGAGTGACTAACTTTCACAATCCAAGACACAACCAGGAAATCACTACCTCCATTGTGGGTTGAGGTTGCAACCTTCATCATTAAATATCTAACTTATGAAGGTAGAATTTCTCTCCTATACATTGTTCATTTCGATTTTATAATTTAATTGATGCATAATAAGCATGCCAATGTTCTAAATTTCCTATTAAACCTCCTAAGAAAAATGATAATTGAATATCATAAAGTATGACCTAAATCTCTATCCCATCATGGTCTAATTCAACTCATTATTCAAATATGTTTGAGGGTTTAGATACTTAAGGTATCTTGGGAGGATTTTTTGACTAGGAAGAGATTACCACCAGTTCAACAACGAAAAAACACACCTTGTGTAACACATAATGAGTAGAGGAGTAAATTGATACTAAGACCATCATCATAAAAATCCTAAAAAGAAAGAGTGTAAGAAGTAGTTATAAAGAGAAAAGTAGAGGAAACACCATCATCTATATCTAAGAAGAAACAAAATGTTTCTTTAGCCATTTCTCCCAAGAGAAAATCCCAATGAATCAAATGTATGATTTCAAAAAATAAAACCCTCAACAACCTCCATAATAATTTATATTGAGAGTGAAGGGTTAGATGAGAAAAGAGTATTATGAACACATGGAAACCTAGTCCTTTGATAATGAAGAAGAATAAACCATTACAATAGGGTCAACATCTAACACCTCTTTTAGGGACTCCTCCATGGAAAAATGGGATGAAGAGGCAGAAAATGAAAAGGAAGAAATTATGGAGATGTTTTTTCCCTCTCCTACTCCCTTGAATGTGGAAGAGTATAATCTAAAAACTATAAGGAATGAAATTGAGAATCCTAGATCTCAAATTAGGGAGATAAAAATAAAAGAAGATGAATTGGACATATTAGAAGATGTGGCCAGGGAATAAATGAGGCAATCACATCCACTTGTAGTGGTAGAAACTATTTTGGCCATACCACTACCTAAAACAATGGAAATACTTATAATATCATAAAATTTTGTGACCATTCCTATACTTGCAATAGCCCCATCACCTGAAATAGACCAGCCTTCTCCAACAACATATCAAAACAAAGGTATAAAATTTCATGATGCAAACATTGATAAAAATAACAAAAAATATTTTAGTTCTATGATCACCAAATAAGCAACATCTAAGGTATTTGTGGCCATCTAAACTTATGGGCCAAGTAATGAGGAATTGTCTTTGAGGAGGGATGCTAATATTTATAGTTTGTCCATTCAATAGTATAGTCAATACAAAATATTGAAAGAAAAAAAGAGAAAAATGAAACAAATTTTGAAGGATATTGAGGACACACTGAAGAAGATAAATGAATAAATTGTTCAACTGAAGGAAAAATAGAATATATGGGATAATTGGTTGCACTAATATTAGAGTGTAGAACTCCTATCATATTTTATGCTCCTTATCTCGAAGAGCAGTGGCTAAAATGTCAATTTATGTAAAGGTGTAATGGGTTAACTACAACACTAAATGATGCTCAATATCTATTTGATGTATACACTCATAGTACTCCTAAAATTTAGAATCAACTATGTGAATTTTATTTACATGACTATGTTAGCACCTTTGATCAAGAATATAACCCCAATCTATATTTTTGGGATGTGTTACTAAGGTCTTTTTTTCATATTTAGTTAATGAATAAAAATATGAAAAGAGTTGGAGTACTACCATAAACCAGAGAAAGAGGCCCCGTTAATGGTAAGAGGAGAAACTATTAGGCCTAATAAGTTGGTAGATGATTTGATTGAATTAGTTTCACATAATGGAGTGTATAAGCATCTTATAAGGACACAAGCAGAAGTACATAATCAATAATGACTCTCTTAGATTAGATTAGAAGTCAACCTTTACTTAATGTGCACAAATATGGAATGAAATCACTCCTGTACTAAGAATAAAAGAATCAATTTCAAGGTATAACTTGCATGCAACATTACACATAGTTCATTTATACATTGACATGGAAAGGAGATAGAGGCATAATTGGATAGCTCTAACATTTTAGCCTCCTCCCTTATGGTTTCTAATCTTGATTGGAAAGGATAAATTCAGTGGGATAAATCCTCAAAAACTAGGAGATGGGAGAGGTTTGAAAAACACAAAGGTTCTTATCTTAAGCAAGAGAAAGGATGTATAACTCCTATAGACTTTCAGGTTCTATGTGCTTATTATATGCAATGGTTTTGATTATTTGAGTATGATAATATGTAAATTTGGGGGTGTGATGAGCCTAATAATCATCCTAGTTTACTCCCTTTGAAACCTTCCTCGTGTCCTCATAAAGCTAGCATTTTATATCTTGAACTTACCTCCTATAATACCTTTTATTATATAATCACTCAATAAATATAATGTATATATGGTTCATATTTTATGTTTAACTTTTTTATTTATAGGTGAAATAATGCCATTCATTATTATGGTCATAATTTCTTTATCATAATCCCATTCATATAGATTTCAAAGATCTTTTGTGAACAACAAGCACCTATAGCAACTACAACCAGGCTATATTGGATTCCATCCATAACAACTACTAAATTGATTGGATTTCACCCAAAGAACTATTGTAATCTTATGATGTACTTGTAACACTTAACTATCACCTATAACAAGTTGTAAGAACATTTCCAAAGACTACCACTATTGATAAATTATTTCAAGGTGAGCCAAATATATTCCAATGGTTCCTATAATCTAGGAAGAGGAAATAAATAGTTTCTAATATGTTTCAATTTCCTTCTTTCATATTGAACCATGCTCTTAAATTTGTTACAACTTTGAAACTATAGTTTGTTCATATTGTTTTCCTTAACTAAAAGAGTTGATTAGTTTGGATCTCGTACAATCGATCTGATATTTTAAACTAAGAATAAGAACCTTCCCCCTATTTAAGGAGTTGACAGTATGCTTAGTTAGATGAGTAATAACAACATAATAGTAATTGAGAACTAAGTAGAAGCTTTGTAGTCATTTATTATAATCTATCTATAGTAATCTATTCATTACTACAAAATTGTTATGTAACTGAGTTGATTTGAGGTAAATAATTCATAATCGAGGATAAGATTTAAAGCATAAATCCTACTAAGGAGGTCCCCTCATGAGGAATTATTGTGACAATCCCATTTTTTAAAGTAGATATTCATATTTAGTTGTGTGCAAGTATTTCAGAGTCAGTCCTATTTTGTGCAAGTGTTCATTTTTTATATTTCCAGTACAAGCTTATTGTATCATGTGTGAATGATTGTTAAAGTATTATTTATTAAAGTGTGGGAAGCTTCTAAAAATTTAAAAATCAGCACATGTCATTTACTTTCCATGCAAGTGTGATTCCATTCCATCAAGTGAGTTTACATTTCAGCATGAGTGTTTCATTCTATCATTTACATTGTTTTCAAAGTGTACATTTAATTTATTATCAAGAGTGTTCCCTATACACGACCAATAGTCTTTTAAGCCTTTTAAAAGAGTTTAGTGTGTGAATGTATATTATAGACACCTTGTAAATACATAAAAACCCTAAGTTAATTATTAAATGTACTATCTTAATTGATAAACCAAGTGGTTGACCCTCTAGAATGGATATCAGGGTATACATAGTGATTAGACTATCACATTTAATTGGGGAGCTGATTAGGCCTGTCACTTGGTATTTTTATAAAAACATGCTTTTCATCTCCATATCTAGTAATTTAGAAAAATATTTTAGTATTTTCATCATTTTTTACACACTTTTAGATATTTTTAATAGGTTACCAGTAATGTCCTTAAGACACTAGTAGTGTCCAACCTCTTTCGAACACTCTCTAGAGCTTGTTGGCAATGTCCTACCACAAGTGTCTATTTATTTTTGGAAGAGTTGTAATATATTCAAACAATTAATACAATGCTTAGTTTATCATTTTGATACATTTTTAATATTTTAAGTTGATTATAATCATGGATCATGGCCTTATCATTTCATTTTTTGTAGGGAGACATGTGTCTGAGAGTGTTCCATATAGGTAGACATATGGATACCATTCTAGATCACAAGCTTATTAGTGATGATCAAAGACTTATTGACAATGTAGAACTTCAACATGTTGGACATCTAGGATTCATGTTGTATGATAAACATCTTAGTATCACCTTAACAAATAGGTAGAATGATAACACTTATACTTTCTAGATCCTAACCAGGGAAACTACCATTATACTAGAGGATGTATGGTGGATATTACATTTTCCTATTTCAAAAACTCATGTTGTAATACAATTTGTTAATGGATCAAGCCCAAAAGGTCACACGAATAGATTTATTACATGACATGATTAGGGTATTCAATATTCCCCTAATGGTTCCATTATATTTCTTTGGGATATTGTACTATCTGATGTTATACACACGTTGAAATATATGAATTGTGCTTGATTCATTTTTTAGTGTTGATGATGGTGGGGGGAATTTATTATTGGATGAATAACACTATTGAGGACATAGATACATATGGATCCATGTATTCTTTAGGTCATATAATGTTGGGAATTTATTCAAAGATTTGTATCAATTCATTGAGAGGGCTATAACAATAGTTTAGGCTCAACTACTTTTTAACACATATGAGCTTATGATTACATTATGTGGATTGCCTTATTATTCATCCATTGGACAAGTGGTTCCACCCCATACATATGTAAAGAGGTGGTTGATTGGTCCAGATGCTTTAGGTCCACATTTTATTAGGTATATTGATGATGAACACCATCATTTGGATACTTTATCAAGATTGTACAGGATGGCCTGAGGATGCCATGTAGTTAGAATGGATCCATGTGAGTTTTTTGGTTTCATGATTGATTTCCTAACAAATATTATTGTTTCCAATATGAATGTATTATGATATATCTTGGAATTATTCATAGATTACCTCTATATACACCCAAATTTGGTCAAACACAAGTACTACATCTTTTGTGACTTTTATATTTAGAAGATCCTAATACTGAATTAAGATCCCATTGATGCATATTGTTTTGTAGTCTTATATCTAGTTTAGTATTTTTTCATCGTTATTTCACTATGTTTGTTGAAGTTTTATTCTTCTATGCCATTCCTTATCTGAGTCATAGGGATCTTTGGTCCTCTTTCTCTTTCATCTTGTTATCTTCTTTTTTAGGTAGGACCACCTTATTTGGAATATCCCACTCTGATAAATTATCTAAAAGGGGTGGTCTTGTCCAGCATATGTTTTAGAACCTTTTTCTTAAGACACATCTCCTTTGGGTCTCTTTTTATGACTATTTTATCCTTCTTTGAGTCGATTGGCAAATCAATGAGTTTTTAAAATTCAAAATTAGGAGTCTTTTATTTAAAGGGTTCCCTAAGGCATTTTACATAGAGAACTGATGTATGTCAGCACTAGCATAATAAATAAAAAATCATGATACAATAAGCTCAACACTTGTATTTTATCTAAAGTTCATACTATTACATCTAGATTGCATGTTTGGACCAAGAGGAGGGCCTAAGTGAAGATCATTTAGATTCACATTGCATAGGATCTAGTGGCACACACACATTAGAGGGATAAATACATTGTCTTAAGGTCCCTATTTTGGGGCTATGTAGGCAATGCTCA
This sequence comes from Torreya grandis, assembly GCA_037957365.1. NCBI lineage: Eukaryota > Viridiplantae > Streptophyta > Pinopsida > Cupressales > Taxaceae > Torreya > Torreya grandis. The sequence continues at coordinate 1,975,007 of JARHVA010001307.1, read as the reverse complement.
TTTGGATACTTTATCAAGACTATCCAGGATCACCTAAGGATGCCATGTAGTTAAAATTGATCCATGTGAGTTTTCAGTTTCATGATTGATTTCCTAACATATATTAGCACATCCAGTATGAATATGTTACAAGATAGCTTGACATTGTTCAAATATTACCTTTGTATATACCCAAATTTGGTCAAGTAAACATAAGTACTACATATTTTGTGACTTTTGTATTTCAAAGCTCCTAATGTTAGATTAAGATCCCATTGGCATGTATTATTTTATAGTCCTATATCTATTATATTATCCTTTCACATTGATTTCATTATGTTTGTTGAAGTTTTATTCTTCTATGCCATTCCTTATCTGAGTCATAGGGATCCTTGGTCATTTTTCTCTGTCATTCCATTATATTTTTGTTTTTAGATAGGACTACCATATTTGGACCATCCCACTCTATTGGGTTGTGTGAAAGGTTTGATCTTGTCTAGTATACATTTTAGAACCTTTTCCAAGACATATTTCATTTGGATCTTTTTTCATGACTATTTTATTCGTATTTGAGTTGATTGGAGCATAAATGGGTTTTTGAAATTTAAAATTAGGAGTCTTTTATTTAAAGGGTTCCCTAAGACATTTTATGTATGGCATTGATCTATGTTGGCACTATCATATTAAATAAAAAATCATGATACAACAAGTTCAATGCCTGTGTTTTATCTAAATTTTATACTATTACATCTAGATTGCACACTTAGACCAAAAAGAGGGCCTAGGTGAAGATCATTTAGATTCACATTGCATATGATCCAGTGACACACACACATTAGAAGGAGAACTACATCCACCTAGGGTCCCTATTTTGGGGTTATGTAGGTAGCACTCAGTTCATATAGGTTCTAAGGTCAGCTCGACCATTCCCACTTCCCCATTTTTCACCCATATTGAATTTGATCACTATTTGGTTTATGTAAATGAAATTTTTAGGGTTTTTTAAGAAGATGAGGAAAAATAAAATATATTATATGATCTCACATCTATGACAATATGAAACACATCTATAGGCATACCCACACAAATCATTTGTTTACACTTTTATTACAGGAGTAGCCTAGACAATAATGCTTCATAAGGAAAACATAATAGGGCACCATAGTCTAGATCCACTGATCTTATACCAAATAGTCACAATAGACATACAATCAGATAAAAAAGTATCTCAGTCAATCTCATATTCATACATAGTCATCCACATAAATGTGTCCTCAAAAAAATATAAGTTGTTCATCCCTCTTTGTACTTTTAAGTAAAACACCTAGTTTATCATATACATTCATTTGCGAGTAGACATGTGTTTGATTTCCAATTAGAAATTTTTCATTTACTTTACTTAGTGGTTTATCATATTAGATTAATTCCACTTAATCACAAATTTTCTAAAACAACCTCCACCTCCTTTTTGTGAAGAATATAATATTTTTCCATTAAGGTTCTGGTTCCTACATGAAAAAATGGTTGTTATTTATTTATTGGGCATATTGGCTTGGTTTTTTAGCTTTTTTGAATATATTATAAGCATAAAAATTAGTACAAACTATAAATTTAACATGAAATTGCTTAAAAAATATATTGAAACACTGAAATAAATCACAACCCAGTTACAAATTCAAATTTCAACTGAAACATCAACAATTATAAGCTTTATTTTTTCATGAATTCATTTCAAAATTAATGATTTGAATAACTATCTAAATAATTTAAAGAAAATTGTTACATCCCAATTTTCTTACCTAAACTGATTTACATATTTATTTGTGGATTAATATTATAGTTAGTTTGTTTTGTTACTTTTTAACTAAATCATAAGGCATATGTTGTTATGGTACAAATGTGTCTTACTTAGATTTCATGAGTTCATTATTATGAGATGGATAATTATGAATTCTATACATAATGATTATTACTTATTTTTATATCATTATTTTATGATTTATATCATGATATAATTGACTAACTACCTTCTTTTCATGAGTGTGCTGCAGGAGAGTTCATCCCTCAGAACATGATGGAGGGAGAGCATCATCAGATAGGGTGGTGTAGAAGGAGATAATGAAGGATGATAGATAAATTTGTTAAGACCCATGCCCACACCACATTAGGTTTATAAAACAAAATATGCATTTTGTGTTTGGTATGATAGAGTTAGTACATTTTGAAAGTAACTATGGTAAATATTAGAACTTGTGTGTTTTAAATGTTAACACATTTATATGGGATAAATATTGTAAGAGTTTGTATTTTGTAGTTATATGTAGACTTAGTGCTTAAAATCATAGTATGTTTATATAAGATTATTTTATTCATGTTTGTGTATGAATATGAAAACATAAATCTTATAGATAACATCTTATAGTTATTTTATATAGAATAGCTAATGTCTTATTAACATTTTAGAATGTTAAGTTTGAAAATATTGATATTCAAGAACATCAATATTTGATAAGCTATTATGAAAACATATATGGCCTATATATAATAGTAAAGAATGCAAACAATTATCTAGACATAATTGAAAGTAATACTTGTTTGGTTTAGTATAAAGGGTTAATTATCTTTATTTTATATTTTTGGGGGTTTGAATATCCTAAAACTCTATCCTACAATCTAATTTTAGTCTTCAATTATATGCATGGACTACATAGAGATTTGTAAGTGTTAGTTATCATGACAATAGTGGACTTATTGAATGATACACTCGGGTTTAAAACATAGTTGGCATGAAAATATAGAATTAAATTAAAAAATAATTATTAGGAAATTACGAGAAGGCTCAATACATTAATTAGAGACTTTTTGGTTTGTTAACTAGGACCTTAGTGAGTTAAGTGGAAAATGGTGGATTATGCATGAACTACTAACTAAGAGCTAGCAGATACATGCAAATTCTGATTGGTTTAGGATTGACATGGAAATTCTAATAAGAAGCGAGATTTAGAGAAGGGAAAGGATCAAGGAAAAGAGGAAACAAGCAGAGCAAGAAGAAAAGGATTTTTTGCTTTCAATTTCGTAGCATTGAAAAGGTTGGTGATTTTATTTTTTTATATCAACTCTAAAAATTTCTATGTGAATAAATTTGTCACTTAGGGTTTGGAAATGATATGAATTTAAATGAAAGGTACAGGTTTAGCCATGTGGATGGCTCGGACATCCACATTACTAACCATATACTCTCTAAATTCATTAGGAATGTAAATAAAATTGTGTTCATTCACTAGCATTTACAGTATTTTGCTTGCATGATAAACATATAAAACCCATGCAGATGGTTGATAATAAATGGACTGTTTTTTATTTAAGAATCCCTATTATGTTTTTATTCTTAGAAAAATAAAGGTCGATACTCTGAGCATATGGATGTAATGTATAGACTTCATGCCCATTAAATTGGTACGAAGTTTGTGTCAATTTAAAATAGGAAGAATCAATTATAATTTCTATGTGCTTTTGGTTTTAAAAGTTAGTTCGAGGATTTAGCATATACAGTGACTAAGCTTGGGTATTTTAAACTAGTAAGGATATAAATGTTTGTATAAGATTATTTATAAATGAAAACAATGAAACATTTGGACTATGTATATATGGTTGAAAAACTATGGAAATTTAGGAATGGAAAACTACATATAGATAGAAGTTTATATATAGATATATGCAAAAATAGAAAGTATCTATAAGATAGTTGGAGTCTGGATCATCATGGAATGGTTGAAGAGACCTTTGGAATACCTTGGAAGAATGTTTTAGATGAGTCTATAGTTTGTTATGGAACTCTATAGCTTGAATATCAAAATCCATATCTCGACTATCAAAATCCATAACTCAACTATCAAAATCCATAGCTCAACTATGAAAGTCCGTAGTTATCTATTGAGGTTCATAGAACACCTGGCAAAGTCTGGAGATTTTCTAGAATGATATATTTATAACTAAGGCCCTTCCTTGTCTTCATGGGATCATATCATGACTCTTATTTAAATGCTATAATACCTATACATATCAAAAATGGAGGACTAAACATGCAAAAAATTAGAACATAATATAAAGAATGTTAACTTAGACTCACATAAGCTTAAAAAGATAAAATCATTCATCTTCTACCATAGACTATCTATAATCCCTAAGACTTCATGCAATGCTCAACCTAAATGGCAAATTAAAGGTTGTGAAGGATGATATATTATAGTTATAATGAGTTATAATGTGGACTCATCAGTGAATATATTTATAGTATGTGGCTAAGCACATAAGTCATAAAATCCTAACAGATTAAGAACTATAACTATATACACAGCCTAAATTTTGGGATGAATAATTAAGTGTTTATAAATAAATTTAGCAAATCTATATGTAATTTGTGAATGCTAGTTATAATGAGTGGTTTGAACTTTATGTTATGAAAATGATAATTTTTGTACATAGCATTTACTAAAGGAAAATAGATTCTTGGAATGACTTGTATTATACTCGTATAGTATATAAACTTGCTTGTCATAAATATTGTGTATGTGATATATATTATAAATAGGGTTCATTTGTATGTTTGATGGACTAAATGTATGAATAGTAATTATTTACATAACTAGTATATGGATTCTAATTAATAGTATAAATAATTGCATGAACCTGTCAGTTATCATAAATATTAACTAAATCTAGCATTGATAGCTATAACTAAGAAGTGAGATGGACTTCATTGGCTTAGTTATCATCATCAATTTTAGATAAAGGTAATCTGATCAAGTGGTGTGTATGAAATTGACTGATCCTTAGATATCAATAGTTATTTGAAAACTTTGGCCAAAGTAATGTTAGATAGACATTGTCATTATATATGTATGATTTATGTGTTTGTGTGATATCATGTTAGATCATGTTTTTTTATCATACACATCATGTAGTAAAAATATAACACATTGGTACTAGCATGTCTCTATGTATTCCTGCACCATCACTATCTACCCATCCATGAAGGGAGGATCATTCCTTATTTGGGAGATTATGTGTGGGATCGATAGTCCATGGTTGGTGTGGAAAATTTCTTAGATTTTTCTCTCCCTCCCCAATATTATAATTACTTGGAGACTACACTCGATATTATCAAAGATACATTTGACTTAAAGTAACGCAAGCTCTATGGAGCATAGTATCTATCATTGTACTTATGATGAGGCTATATGCCTATTAAAAATGTAATTAATTATTTGTAATACCTTTATAATGGTGACTATATTATTGGACTAGTTGTGGTTGGATTATATTATGATTACTTTCCTTTTACAATTGTGATTAATTAATAGTGATCAGTAAATGTTAGATCAGATTATTTTGACTATGAATGAGACTAGGGACAGAGTTGTATCCCTAGAATAGGAAATTCATGGACATGGGGAAGAGGTCCAATAGGATGATCCTAATGATCATCTTACTGAGAAATAAATCCATTAAGAGTAGAGACATAAGGAAGTATGTGAGAGCACATGGAGTAATAGAGTTGGCAAGGAATATGAAAAAGGTGAATCCACCTAAGTTTGATAGAATTATTATGGGAGATGAAATTGAAGCGTGATTGACTAAAATGGAGAAGTATTTCAAGATTTTTAACTACTCTGAGGTCATCAAGGATATTTGGGAAGCTTATTAGTTGCTTGTAAAATTAACTATGTGGTGAGCCAACAAGAAGTTGGAAATGAATCTGAATTCAACCACCACTACTTGGGAGCAGTTTGTAACACTATTTAGATCATGGTGGCTTCCACAACTTCATTTTGATCAAAATATTATGGATTTTTAAAATCTGAAGCAAGAAGACTTATCAATGAATGAGTATTGGAAATAATTCACCAAAATTCTAAAATATGTACTTCAGTATTAGGATGATGAGAGATTCAGGATTAGGAAGTTTATCATGGGATTAAAAACCTAGATTGGTGGAGAGGTGGATGTCCATAGACCATCTACCATGAACCAAGTCTTTGAAAAAGTAGTCAAGCAAGAGCAAAAGTTGAAATATCTTGCTCATATTAAGGACAAGTTTAAGAAAAAGTTTGAAAGTTTAAAGCCAACTTTCAATAAGAAGAACTAGAAGTATAGGAGTGGAGACTCTAAGAATCAATTCAAGAATTAGAATAATGATAGTGGTACAAGTAGCAAGAAAATAGGTAATGGTTCCAAAAGTAGTTTAAGGGAAAACTAACAATCTGATAGGAAGGGACCACGAGGAGGTTGCTTCATCTATGGAGGTGACCATTTTGCATGTGAATATACCCAAAAATAAGTTAAGAAAAAAAGGTGTTGCCCCTCATCAAGGAACTTTTCAGCCATGTATTCATGCAACAGCTGATAATCATCAAGCCAAATTCCAATCTTTACCCATAAAACTGTCAGGTATTTTGTTTGAATATCTGGTCTCCATTTTGATAGATACATGGGATACATAATGTTTTATAATTCCTATAATTCTAAATAAATTGTCTAGAAAAGCTAGTGTAATGGCAAATGCATGGTTGGTACAATATGGGAATGACTCTAAATTCTAGGTGGATAAGTGTTTAGTTGAGTAGAAATTAGGTTTCTAGAATTCACAATGGTTGTGGATCTTTATGTAGCACCACTAGGATCATATGATGTAATCTTAGGTATCAACTGGGTTATGAAGCATAAATCCAAAGTTGACTATTATCTAAAAAGGGTTGAGTGTCTTGATGATTTTGGAAATCATATACTAATTTAGGGTGAGAAAAGGGAGTTAAGGCTTACATAGATTTATGAAATGCAACTCAGGAAAGCCCAAGGTAAAGGATGTCAAGCATTTATTGTTAAGATAAATGAAATGGAGGAAACTAAAGAACCATCAATTGAAAATTATCCTTTTCTTAGGAATTTTCATGATGTTTTTTTGAAAGAATTATTAGGATTTCCTCCTAAATGAGAATTTGATTTCTCAATTGATATCAAACCAGGATCATGACATTAGTCTAAGGCTCCATATAGAATGATAAACACTAAGATAATATAATTAAAGGCTCAACTTTAGAAATTATTGTCTAAAGGGTTGATTAGACCAAGTGTATAACCATGGGGTACACTAGTTATCTTCATTCACAAGGATGACACTCTTTGATTTTGTATTAATTATAGAATGTTGAATAAAGTAACCATTAAGAATAGGTATCCACTACCTCGAATAGATGATATTTTCAATTAGATGTCAGGAGCAATGGTATTTTCTATGATTGATCTTAGAGCTGGATATCATCAATTAAGGATAAAAGATGAAGATATTCCATGTAACAACCCCACTAGGGTCAACTAGAAATATGTGATTTTTTTAAACTTAAGCACATATACCAAAAATAGATAACATCATGAGAATCTATAGATATCATATGAAATTATCAAGTGTGATAATAGCAAACAAGCCTATTATATCACATATCACTGATCTCTAATATCATGAGAGCAC
>JARHVA010001307.1:1590000-1962500 GCA_037957365.1 Torreya grandis | reverse complement strand
ATGAGATGCTAACTAAGATAGAGTAGCTGAGAGATATTGTAAACCCACATCTTCGATGGGTCATAAGGAAGAAGCCAATCAAGTATTTGTTAGAGAAGAGAAGAAGACAAGTGATGAAGATGAAAGTAGGGAAGCCTAGAGGAATATGAAAGGAGGCAAAAAAAGCCTCACAAAGATTTGACTAATGATTTCTTTGAGTGTTTGCATATAGTTGAAGAGTTGCAAGAAGGATTGAAACAAGAAGCTCAAGGTATTGATTTTCATATTGTGTTTGATGAGTATTTTAATGAGAATATTATTAAGATGAATTGTATGCATGTAAAATGATAATAATGAATGTATTGGTGGAAGGAAAGGAAGGTATAATTGTATTAAATGAGGTGTTTGACATAGGTGAAGGTGTAGCAGTAGAGAATGAAGAGGAATCACAAGTTGAAGTGATTGAAGAGTTTGCATGGAAGTAGATTGAGGTGTCTTATTTGACACAAATGGAAGATGAAGGTGATAAGCATGAGTATAAAGTAAAAGAAGAGAAGCTATGGAAATAAATAATGGGAGAATCTAATGATATAAGTCTCATAGAAGAGAAGAATAGCATCATGGCATCTAAGTTGGCATCGGAGAGAATATTGAGTCAAGATGAAGAAGGAGACTTGGAAGTCAAAGAACAAGCAGTTGAAGAGGAACAAGATGAACTCCAAGAGAGAAAATAGAATATGATTTTTATTGACATGTTTGTTCCATGTGTAGGTCATTTAAGGAAAGATAATGAACATCAGTTTCCAAAGATTGGGAAGATACAAAGCAAAAGGAAAAGCAAGAGGAGGAACGAGAGACAAAAGAATAAAAGAGGAGCCACCATGAGAAATCATCATAAAGTCATATATGTTTCTAAGAGGCCTTAGGATCCAAGTGGATGTGCACTTGGAGAAGGATGTTGCATAAGATTTCAAAGTCAACATCACTTATAACTTTATGAGAAAGTTTTTTGCTCCTCGATAGTATGATACAGGAGCATCATTACCACATTATGTATATAATTCAAATGTCATGTTGTGGAGTTTGTTTTAGGTTGTGTGGATCATGTTATACCTCTAGGAGTCATTTTGAGGTATTATAACTTGTCAAATTTTGAATTAGAGAGTTTCTTGCCTTTTTTTCCTCATTTGAAAATTCAAATTTGTAAAGATTGAATAATGATATGTTTGAGGTCAAAAAGGGCATGTTAGAGGTCTTCAATTTTTTTTAGGTGGTTAGGTTCAACTAAGGGGTTAATAAAACTCACATGACTTATATAATAAGCCATCATGATGAATAGGCTTGAAGGTAGGGCAATTTTCCAATGTACATAGGTAGTTATGGAATTTTGAGTCTTTATAAATAGTGAAATTGCATGTGAGAGAGGTCATTCAAGTCAAAGAATGAGAATAGTGTGAGAGTAGTTCGGGTTAATTTCAAAAGAAGAAGAACATGTAAACCCCAAGAAAAGATAAATAAATAAGTTATGTGTTTTGGAAACAAGAGTTAAACCCTTTGTTCTGTATATGAACAAAGATATTGATTGTGTATAGCAGAATAGCAAATAAAGGACTATGTTTGTAATGAGAAAGGAATAACCCTATGAAAATTTGTTTGAACTATAAAGGTGAAAATTAATTTAGATGGACTTAATATGACTGAGCACAATCCTTAGGACACTATGTTTTTACACACAATCAACCAAATGTTGCTTGGATGAATATAAAGAGGAACTTGTTGGAGATGTTATGGTATGAAGTTAGTGGATAAATATGTCATAGAGTGATTAAAAATTGGAAGGAGATTTTGAAAACAAGGTTTTTCCAAGTATAGTGAAGTACATTTTTGGAAGGTTTATGTGTCTCTAGGTCAAATAGAGGCCTAAAAGGCCTAATCTGAGGACTAGAAATACTCAAAAGAGTGATCAAACACTACAAGTAAGATCTAAAACTCTATGGTTTATAAGATTTTGGTAAAGGGTATTGTGTAATGGTTTTTTTTAGATTAAAAACTACAATGGTACAACTCCATACAAGCAAGAAATCAACAAAGAAAAGCTACTAGCAAGGTCTATTGACAGAGTAGAAGGGGTAAGTTTTGTAAATGGTATTAATGATAAGTTTGTGAGTGTGATAAAGAGTCCTAAATGTCAAGTTGAACAGGATTAAGGCACCATTGCTTTGTAGATTGAGAGATTGAAGGAGAGGGATAATAAGGAGATACACCATGGAGGTATACAATCAAAGAGACCAAGTTTGGTTTGTATTTTGGTAGAGGTAAGGATAAAGTGTGTTTGATTTATGTTTTCTAACAAATGCAATAATGTTTTAAGCCCTCTGCATCACTAGTCATGCACATGTCACCGCATAGGGCCTACAACCCTTCGGCTTACCATTTTGGCACCTATTCCATGGAGCCTAATGTAGGAACAATGCTATAAAGGTGGTCAGTCTAAGGATTTGACCTCAAGACCTCCCCACTTGTAATACTCAGCTCACAACCACTACGCTGACCCGTTGGACTATATATATAATACAAAAATAATTCATGGTATCCCTTATTAATATAAGTATATGTTTTAGTTTACATATGCACTAAATTTGCAAAATAAGAAATGTCCTTAGCTAAGCATAAATAAAACTAAATGTTGTCACGTAACCTAATTAATATGAGTATAACATACAAAATATTATATATCCATACAAACATATATGCACAATACCGTGACTATATATCACATACCAGAATTATCAAAATAAAATAAGTCTAGAAGACAAGAGGTATACATTTACCTATGGTCACTTCTTTATATATTATAGGTTGGAGGTAACAGGTCAATGATCTAATTAGCAGCCATGTGTGTGTGTGTGTGTGTGTGTTTATACACACACACACACACATATATATATATAAACACACACATATACATATATATAAACTATACTATACATATATAGTATGTATGTATATATGTGTGTATAGATATACATACATATGTATGTATGATATATACACATATACATACATACATACATATATATATATATACATACATACATATGTATGTATGTATGATGTATGTATATGTGTGTGTATATATACACACACATAGATACATATATATATATATATATATACACACATGTAACATATATACATACAGATACATACATACATATATACACATATAAACATACATGCATTTATATAAATATAACATACATATGAATGTATGTATTTATGTATAATATGTATGTATGTATATGTGTATACACACACACACACAAACATATTATACATATACATATACATATATATACATACATACATACATATATATATATACATATATATATATATATATTCAATTAACAACATGTTGTAAATCAGTGATGCCTATTTATTTATTCAATTAAGAATATTCTCCAAATGGAATATAGTAATACCTTATAACGGCTATGCAAGTTGAAAATGGCAATGCCACTATGTGAAATAAAAGTTGTATGTAGTGACTTAATTGTTATAAAAATTAAACAGTTTGAGAATTAAAACATCAGCAACTCATTCATATAGCATTGGCTAGAAATATATATCAACGATGCCCTTAGGAATAATTTTAATATTATTTATTACTTGAGTTCAACATCATCGTTAGTTATACATTTTTTAGCATAACATCTTAATGTATAATATAGTAACACCAAATCACAACATAAAGACTTTGATGCTATAAATATATTCTTGCACTTTGAGTTTCATACAGGAAAGGAAGACATAAAAATTTTGCCTTTGAGAAATTGGTGACCAAGTACATGCCTCATATGTATATAGCTGTGAAATAATACTGTAGCATTCCCCATGTCTCTATCATCGATCAAATGTGGCGATGCACCCAGGCAATTATATTATTCATGTTGGAAATAGCAATGCCACAACCAAACAATTCCTATACTTTCTATAGAGACTCCATGCAATGTCATAAACATAATGGCTAAGGATTAAATAGATAGGGTGTTGATATTGAGTCAAAAATATAACAATTATACTAAATATATTCAACAGGCTGGGGCAGAATATAAGTGGTGCCTTATATAAATCCGTGTTTAAAACTTACAGTTTGGTTCATATCCAAGATTGGTTGACACTTCAAAAATATAGGTATATCTAATTTTATTTAGTCTTATAAATAGCACTCAATTATAAATATTTATGGCACAAACATATTTCATAAAAATTCACCTATTGGGTTTACCACTACCCAACTTTTATATAGATATATATCTAATTTAATGCAAATCAACTTCTCAAAGAACTTGCATATTGACACCTCTACCAATGTATACTCTTAGGAGGCCATCTAATTTGGTGAATTCAAGATCTTCTATGAAAAATCTAGGCTATTAAACATATAGTTATATTCATAAATTTAAACACCACCTACCTGGCATTTTATGTGATTCTTGGCCTTGTTTTTCCTCTTCCCCATGCTTCTTCTCATCTTCTTCCTTGTGTTATGCCCCTTTTCTTCTCCCATTCTCTCTTGGAATATTATCTTTCTCCACCTTTATTTTTATATCCAAGACACTTATATGATGATTATGCCCTTTCTTTCTTAACTTTCTCTTATAAAAATTGGCGTAGTCTTTTAGTTTTTAAAGATTCTTTCTCTCTTTTTTTTTTAAGTTATTTTTTTTAATAAATTTGGTTTTCTTTTATTTTCCTAAATTTAGTCATTTATATTTATTTTTAATCTTTATTGTCTTTTTCTTGGTTTTCCCTTTTTTATTTATTTTAACATAAAATAGAGAAAATCTATAATTCAATAATTTAATTAATATCCCTTATTGTCACAAGTTTTAATGACAATTTTGACAATTACTAATTATAGATTTTTAAATATAATCATGCTAGCAATGTTTCCACTATCTTCAATGATAAAAAGTATCAAATATACAAAATGAATTCATTACACTATTCAAATCATAGAAATCAACTTTTCAAATCAAGTAGAAATAAACACACAATGTGCAAATCATTTTTAATGCATTCTAAAATATGTTAACTAGTATGGTATGTGTAGGGTTCTCATTAGTTCTCTATCATCTTCCAACATCTCCATCTATGTCACCGTCTTCGATGATGCTCTCCCTCCATCATATTTTTACAGATGAGTTTTCCTACGTCAACCTCATGATAAGTAAATAGTTAGACCATATCAACATAATATACAAATATCATAAAATATAGTTGAAATGACAAATCAACATGTTCATAAAGTAGACATTTACTTATAGTTAATTCATAGCAGTGTGATCATGTAACTTAATAAATATCCTATTGTCTCATAACAACATATATATCAAACCTAAGTTAAAATATAACCAAATCATATGTATCAACTATAAATATCCACAGATAGTTAAATAGTTTGCTTGGTGAGGAATCAAGATGTAACATTCTAAAGATGATATTTAGAACTCGTTATGGGCATTACTAGTTCACTGTATTACCATTTAGGTTGACGAATGCACCTGAAACATTCATGAATCTCATTAAAGGTATATTTAGAGATTACTTAGATCATTTTGTTTTGGTATTTTTAGACAACATTCATATATACTCTAAGGATGAAGAAGAGCTTCTTCAACATCTAGAGCTAGGTTTGCAACATCCGCGAAAGCATAGGTTGTATGGAAATATTTTTCCAAAAAAAGTGCAATATCTAGGACATATTATCTTAGCAAGTGGTATTTATATTGATCTGGATAAGATAAGATCCATTATGAAGTGACCAGCACCAAGGAATGTATAAAAGGTTAGGAGTTTTATGGGAGTAGTGGGTTATTACAGGAAATTCATTTCAAATTTTTTAAAGATAGTTAATCTGATTACTTCTTTTCAGTGTAAGAATCAAATTTTATCTTGTTAGATAAGTTTGAAGTGGTTTTTCAAGAATTAAAAATAAGAGTTACTTAGACACTAGTGTTAAGAGTTCTTGATCCCAATAGTAAATTTTTAGTGATCACAGATGTGTCTACGACTGGACTATGAGTCCTTATGCAAGATGGTGTAGTAGTAGCTTATGAGTTAAGTAAGTTGAAGCCTTATGACATTAATTATGCCCCTCATGATCTTTAACTTGTAGTAATTATCCATTCTTTACAAGTTTTGAGATATTATTTCTTTAGGAAAGTCATTTGACTCAAGACTGATAACTTGGGGATCAAATACATTTTCACCCAACCAAATTTGAATGCTTATTAGAGGCATTAGTTATAATTTTTGTTTCACTATGATTTTGATATTAATTACATCAAAGGTAAAGAGAATAGAGTTATTGATGTTTTGAGTCATAAAAAGTACATAGCAATTATCTTTACTATTAGGAGTACTTTCAGGGATCATGTGATCAAGTTCTCTTTTAGGAATGAATTCTATGACCAAGTCAGGAAAGCTTTAACTAAGAATTCTTATAATCTTAGGTATAAAGGATACAACTTTGAGAGTGATGGTCTTATACAATATAATGGAAGGATGTATGTGCCAAATCGAGATAATATGATAATCATGGTGCTAAAAAAATTACACAATGCCCCATATTCAAAACATCCAAGAGTAACAAAGCTTATGATAGAGTTTAGACCACTTTATTTCTAGAAAGGAATAAAGAAATATGTAATGGACTTTGTATCACGTTGTCTAGAATATCATCAAGTGAAATCTGAACACATGTATCTGATTAGATTATTATATCCAATTGACATACTAAAGTGAAAATGGTAGGTGATCATTATGGACTTTGTCTAAGGGTTACCATTGTCATATAACATGCATGACATGATCTTGGTTGTAGTCAATAAACTAACCAAGGTAGCACATTTTATGCCAAGTAATTTGATAAACGATGCACTAACTCTTGTGAGGAGGTTCATAAAGGAAGTATATTGATTGTATGGTTTTATAGAGAATATCATATTAGATCATGATCCAAGAATGACTTATAGATTTTAGTTAACTTTAAATTCATCTTTGGGTACACAACTAAACTTTAGTATTGCTTATCATCCACAGACTGATGGTCAAACAGAGTGAGTTAATCAGGTGTTGAAGGATTTTATTTGTATGTATTACATAGATCAATAATACAAATGGGAAGAATACCTTCCATTGGTTGAGTTTACATACAACTCATACCAATTTGCTTTGAAGATAGCACCATTTGAAGCACTTTATGGGAGAAGGTGCAGGATGCCAATCAATTGGGATAAGTTGGAAGGCATGGTAGTCTTTGGACCTAAAATGCTTTCAAAAATGGAGGAGTAGGTTAAAATAATAAAGATTGGCTGAGGCCAATGATAGGTGGAAGAGTTGTGCTAATCTAAAGAGAATAGCTAGGAAGTTTACTATAGGTAATAAAGTATTTTTATGAGTTAAACCACAATAGAGCTTAATTGAATTTGAAAAGTCAGTAAAACTTTCACTAAGATATGTGGGACCCTTCGATGTTTTAGAAGTGGTCAATCATGTAGTGTATAAGATTGCATTTACACCATCCCTATCTATATTGCATAATGTCTTCCATGTATATTATCTTAAGAATTATATAATTAATCCTTCACATGTGTTGGATTAGAATGCTTTGCATAATGTTCTATATCTCGGGGTAGTCATGGTAGAACCAATTGGAGTAATTGACACTCGCAAACTTCATTTGTGAAATATAAAAGTATCATAGTGCAAAGTCTTATGGTACCAATACTCTGAGGATAGTGCTACTTGAGAGGACTATGAAGAATTTTATAGATTATTTCCACATTTGTTTGTTTGATTGATGTTGGATACTATGTTTGTCTTTTATTAAACTCTATTTGTTATTCAAAACTATTGTTTAAATAAGTGTCATCAAGATGATGACCAGTTTTAGGGGAAAGGATGTTATAGCCCGATTCTCTCACCTAAAATGATTTACATATTTATCCATGGATTAATATTATAGTTAATTTGTTTTGTTACTTTTTAACTAAATCATAAGTCATATGCTTTTATAGGATAGATGTGTGTTACTTAGATTTCATGAGTTCATTATTATGAGATGGTTAATTATGAATTATGTACCTAATGATTATGTTACTTATTATTGTAGTATTATTTTATGATTTATATCATGATGTAATTGAATAACTACATTTTTGTCATGAGTGTGATGCAAGAGAGTTCATCCCTCATAACATGATGGATGGAGAGCATCATCAGAGAGGGTGGCATAGATGGAGATAGTGAAGGATGACACAAGAATTTGCTAAGATGCATGCACACACCACATTAGGTTTATAAAAAATATGCATTTTGTGTTTAGTTTGATAGAGTTAGTACATTTTGAAAGTAAATTTTAGTAGATATTATAACTTGTGTGTTTTAAACATTAACACATTTACATGGGATAATATTGTAGGAGTTTGTAATTTTTATTTATATGTAGACTTAGTGCTTAAAATTATAGTATGTTTATATAGGATTATTCTATTCATGTTTATGTATGAGACTAGCTAATGTCTTAATAATGTTTTATAATGTTAATTTTGCAAAGATTGGTATTCGAGAATATCAATTTTAGAAAAGCTATTATGAAGACATAAATGGCCTATATACAATAGTAAAGAATGCAAACAATTAGCTAGACATAATTGAAAGTAATACTAGTCTAGTTTATTATAAAGGGATATTTATCTTTATTTTATATTTTTGGGGGTTTGAATATCCTAAAACTCTATCCTATAATCTAAGTCTAGTCTTGATTTATATAGATGGACTATGTAGATATTTGTAAGTATTACTTATCATGACAATAGTGGACTTATTAATGATATACTCAGGTTTAAAATGTAATTGGCATGCAAAGTTAGAATTGAATAGAAATAATAATAATTGAGAAATTATGAGAGGCTCGATATAGTAATTATAGCTTTTCTAGTTTATTAACTAGGAGCTTAATGAGTTAAGTGTAAAATGGTGGAGTATGCATGAACTACTAAGTTGGAGCTAGTAGATACATGTGAATTTTGATTTGTTTGGGATTGACATGGAAATTTTAATAAGAAGAAAGCCTTAGAGAAGAAGGGAGAGGGCTAACGAAATGAGGAAATGAGCAAAGAAAGAAGAAAAGTATTTTTTAGTTTCAATTTGGTAGCATTGAAAGGTTGGGGATGTTATTTTATTTGTATCAACTCAATAAAATTTCTATGTGAATAAATTTATAACTTAGGGTTTGGAAATGATAGCAATTTAAATTAAAGGTATAGGTTTAGCCCTGTGGATGGCTTGGCCATCCACATCACTAACCCTATACTCTCTAAATTCCTTAGGAATGTAAATAAAATTGTGTTCATTCACTAGGGTTTAAAGTATTTAACTTGTTATGATAAACATATAAAACCCAAGCAGATGGTTGATAATAAATGGACTGTGTTTTGTTTTATAATCCATATTATGGTTTTATACTCAGAAAAATAAAGGTTGATACTCTGATCATATGGACATAACGTATAGACTTGATGCCCATTTAGATTGATATGAAGTCTATGTCAATTTGAAATAGGAAGAATCGATTATAATTTATGTGTGCTTTTAGTTTTAAAAGTTAGTTTGAGGATTTAGTATATACGGTGACTGTGAGCTTTGGTCTTTTAAACTAATAAGGATATAAATGTCTATATAAGAGTATTTATAAATCAAAACAATGAAACATTTGGACTATGTTATGTGGTTGAAAAACCATGGAAATTTAGGAATAAAAAGCTACATAGATAGAAGTCTATATATAGATATATGTAAAAATAGAAAGTATCTAAAAGATAGTTAAAGGACTCTAGATCATCATAGAATGGTTGAAAGAAACTTTGGAATGTCTTGGAAACATGTTTTAGATGAGTTTGTATCATGTTGTGTAAGTCCATAGCTCGATTTTCAAAATCCATAACTCGACTATCAAAATCCATATCTCGACTATCAAAATCCATATCTCGATTGTCAAAATTTGTAGCTCAACTGTGAAAGTCTATAACTATCTGTCAATTTCTATAGAATGCCTAGAAAAGTCTGAAGCTTTGTTAGAATGATAGATTTGTGACTAAGGCCCCTCAGGATCATATCAAGACTCTTGTTTAAATGTTATAATACCTGTACATATCAAAAATGGAGGACTAAATATGTAAATAGTTAGAACATTATGTAAAGAATGCTAACTCAGACTCACATAAGCTTAAAGAGATAAAAATATTCATATTATACCTTAGACTAGTTATAAGCCCTAAGACTACATGCAATTCTCAACCTAAATGACAAATTAATGGTTGTGAAGGATGATATATTATGGTTATAATGAGTCATAGTGTGGAATCATCATTGAATACATTTATAGTATATGACTGAGCACATAAGTCACGAAATCCTAACAAATTGGGAACTATAACTATATACACGTAGCCTAAATTTTGGGATGAATAATCAAGTGTTTATAAATAAGTTTAGAAAATCTATATGTAATTTGTGAATGCTAGTTATAATGAGTGGTTTGAAATTTATGTTATGAAAATTACAATTTTTGTACATAGCATTTACTAAATGAAAATAGATTCTTGAAATGATTTGTATTATACCCATATGGTATATAATCTTGATTGTCATAAATATTGTGTATGTGATATATATTATAAATAGGGTTCATTCATATGTTTGTGTAGTCATACTAAAATGAAATTTATACAACTTGAGCATGACTTGTGACACCCAAACCATAGGTCTCTCCTACTCGCTTACACAACCCACTTAGGCATGTTTTCACTATTTCTCAATCATCCAAAGCCTTCTAGATTCAGCCCCTATTGTCCCAAACTCCTCTCCCATGCATAGATCTATCCCACATGGTACCTTTCCCCTTAGAAAATACTTCCATAAGTTGGACTACAGTGTTGGGACCCAGGGTGTCCACTTTCCAATGCTATTGTCCAAGTCCACAATAGCCTCAAACAATCAAGGTTTCCTGAATCCTTATCTTTTTCCTTATCAGCCTAATGTGAGTTCATCTAACCTAGGATCACTATTTTCCCTATAAAATCTCATTCAAATGTCATTTATAAGGGTTGGAAATCATTCAAAGTGCATAAGCTAGAAATATACTAAAGCACACTCAAACAAATCTTCTTATTCTCTGCATACAAACAACCACTATTATTTCTAGCCTATCCAAGCTCCTGCACCAGTCATGAGACATCTCAAGCTCACCCAAATTCATATGCAATTACATTGCATACACAATATTGTACAATACATTTTCAAATTAGGAGAACTACATTGGCCTTTATCCCTCTTCAGAGTATTGTTATGTAGGTAGCATGCCTACACACAGGGTATGATCACACGTTTAATGCATATTACACACTAATCCCTTTTTCTATTTGGATTCAAGATCACCTATCAAGCATGAACAAGAACTAGGATCCTTGAAGATAAAATCAATTGCACACAGAGCTTCATGAACAACCAAGACTCAATATTTTAGGCACAGGGTCTTCCAGAGTAGATGAACAAAACCCAAAAAGCTCAGACACTAAGGACTACAACACCAAAACTTAGACTACAATGCTAGACTTGTAGGTGTCCCATTTTTGGTACTCCTTTCTAGGTAAAGAATAGACTTTTAGATCCTATTTTTGATAGTCTGCCTAGCTAGATCAACAATTTGTAGACTCTGTCTCCTCTGTCTTAGCCCAAAATCAGTTAAGTTTTACTCTTTATCCCCTTGTTTGCTATTTTTAGAAATCAATTAAGTACTTCCAGATTTAATAAATTAGTAGGTTAATAAAGTCACATTTATTTACTAATTTTACCCTTAATCCATACCCCTTTACTATTTAGGAAATTAAACCTTATAGTTTCCCAAATTCAATAAAACATTTAGTGAACTTGACTTACTTTGAATTTTTGCACAAAAACCCTCAAAACCCTAGGGCTAACTATTTCTGATTTTTTACAATATTTTTTTTATTTTTCCTAATTTTAAAAATAAAAAACCTACAAATCAATTGAAATATTTTCAATAATTCACTAAACCCTAATTTGCACATACTAGGTCCTATTTACATACAAACACTTTCAAACCACTAGGAAAAATATATTGCTAATTTTAGAAAAAAAATAGATTTTTCCTAAATTTTTCAAGCTCAATTCTACAAATTTATAGCAAATTTTTCAAATTATTACATTAATTTAAAAAAAATCGTTTCAAAAGAACTAGTTGCATCAACTAAATCCCAGTAATTTTCAAGTAATATTCCACTTAGTTTTTGCAAATTTTGATTGACTATTAAAATCAGAAATTCACTTCAAATTTCAAAAATTCATAGTAATTCCAAAAAATTAATTTGTCCCAAAACCCTAGTTTCATCTACTAGATCCCATTAAAGCAAGTAATTTCCCATAATTTCCCAAATTTTATCTGGCATACTTAGCTCAAAAAATCAATTTCAAATTCAAAAGTTCATAGTATTTTACAAATAATATTTCTAAAAAATCCCTAGTTGTATATATTAGTTCCTATTTTGCTTTTTTTGGTATTACCTTACATGTTTGGTAGCTTCGTATCCTTTTTGTGTAAATTCTAAACTACCATTTTAGAATTTTGTGTTTCTTATATCCAATACTTTCTAGTTTTAGCACATTATCTATTACAACTTATTGCAAAACATTCAAACACATTTTAAATTGTTTTCCTACTTTAACAATGGCCCAATATATCGGCTTTGATGAAATTGATAAAAGAGAGCATCAAGAACTCTTAACCAAACACTCAGATATGCAAGATGGTATGATTAGAATCCTCTAAGAGGAACAACAAAAGGTAACCAATGGTAAATCTTCTCAAACCACAAAACCACCAGTTACACATGACACTACATGGGCAACTATGTCACAACAACCCCCTATAATAGCCCAACCTTCTTCTATGCCACAAGTTATAGCTAGTTCATCCATATCTCCTAATGTGGTAGCCCTTGTGCAAGAGATTTGATCTCTTTAATCCAAGGTGCAACATCTTAAGAAAGGTACCGCTAGATCTACACGGGCATTGGACTCCTTCACACTATTGCATACACCTTTGGCATGACATATAGTTGTTGCAACCTTACCACATAAATTTATACAACCTAAGCTCACTCGTTACAATTTCAAGGGTGATCTAGAGACACATTTGAGAGCCTTTCACATAGCATATTT
Source organism: Torreya grandis (assembly GCA_037957365.1). Taxonomy (NCBI): domain Eukaryota; kingdom Viridiplantae; phylum Streptophyta; class Pinopsida; order Cupressales; family Taxaceae; genus Torreya; species Torreya grandis. The sequence continues at coordinate 1,949,210 of JARHVA010001307.1, read as the reverse complement.
AGATTATGTACCATATGACTGGCTGTTAACTAAAATATTTCTAATGAGCCTCAAGGATTATGCATTACAATGGTTCTATAGTCTATCGAATCAGTTGGTTAATGCATTCAATCCTCTTGTCAACATGTTTCTAGCACATTTTAGTATCAATATCGGAGATAAGGTTTCATATGCCCAAATTACACAACAAAAATAGAAATCAAATGAGCCTCTCATCGAGTATGTTCTGAGATACAAGACCATATTGGCTAAGATGACTAGCCCTATGGTAGATCAAGAGTTATAAGACCTCTTCAAACAGAGTCTTCTACCAATTTTGCAAAAGATAATCATGTTCAAATGTTTCTCTTCTTTCATTTAATTATGTCACACTGTAAAAGAAAGAGAAATCAAACTCATTTCAATGGGCAAACTTAAGTACACAAGTGTACCAGATAAAACTAATAAGAGTAATAATAAAGCCTCATATAAAGTCAAATTCAATGACAGTAAAGGACCAACCCAACAGACAGTTAATGCAACTTTAAAGCCCTCACAGAGAATCACTTTATTAGCACCTCCTCAGTGACCTTTTATAAATCTACAAGTTCTTCCAGCTAGATTTCTATAGTAGTTATTAGAATGTAACATCATATCTCTTCCTCTTATCAAATAAATTGATCCAACAAAGCCTCTTCCATAGGGATATGACTAAAATGCATTTTGTGACTATCACAGGGCACCAGGCCATACTACAAATAGATGCATTAGTCTCAAGCATAATATATAAGATCTAATTGATGGCAATCAAATTGATCTAGGCACTTCAGCTGAGCCTCTTCCAGCCAAACCAATGCAGGATAAGTCACTTAAAATCTTTTTAGATCCATTTCCACAGCATGGCAAGTCAAAGACATAAAACACATCAGGTGTACATCATGCATATCAGGCACATCCTCCACCAGTTACATACAGGACATCAGCAGTTGATTCACATCCATTGAGCACATGATTGGTACTTTTCATTCTAGGATTCCAATTCGGCCTTCCATCTCCTTTTTTGAGTAGAAGATTATTGAGGATGACACAAATTATCACGTGTTCTTCATTATAGATTTTATTCATGGTCATGTCATTCATAGTGTTCTAATTGATAATGGATCCAGTGTTAACATGTGTACTATGACACTAATACAACACTTGGGTTATACAAAGTAGGATATTACTCCAAAAAATATAGTTATCAGTAGTTTTAGTGGACATAGTCAAACTACATTATCCTCATTCCTCTATAGGTTGGTCTTACACACATGACCACCTCATTTACTATAGTTCCTATCATGGGAGTTTTTGACATGTTACTTGGTAGACCTTGGATACAAAAACTCTAAGTAATTCCATCTATAATACATCAATGCATGAAATTAATTCACACTAATCAGGTTATCATAGTTACTAGAGTTCCATACGAGTTGCCACTTCTAATTCTAGAGCCAATTTCAATTCTATTACTAGTTCTAACTTTGCCACCATTTTTTTCTAGAATTCAGCATTAGACCTAGATATGATATCCATCACCAATACAGAGGGTTCATACACCTCCATAGCTTTGAGATTTTAGACAGCGTCTAGCTATAATATTCACACCCAGAGTAGTTTCATTGAGATCTCGTGTATCTACACATCGAGCACATTTTCATCAAGTTTCTCCTACTTCTAGATGGGTCCCTAAGAGCCCTACAATTGTATCCACTTCTTAGAATTATAAAGGTTCTCACAATCAGTTTCTACTTCAAATATTTTAGAGCATTTACAACATATATAGATTTTAGAGCCACAGTCTTAGCATTTCCATCATGCTTCATGATCATGCATGATTTCACTCTTCAATACATGACACCACGACAGGGAGTCTCATCCAAGACTCATCAATTAGTATCATTTCCTTCTAGCATTGATTATACATAGTTTTCCCTACTTAATTGTACATAGCTCAAATATTTCAAAATACAAAAATAATTTAATATTTTAAAAATATAAAAACATGTCAATTATATGCATTAGCTATGTTTTACATTACTAACCATTATGCTAGACTTATATTATGTTGTTCTATGCTATTGTTTATTGATTTATCTATATTACCAGGATTCACTTGATCTTCTTTAAGTGTGTATAGTTCATCCAGATCCTTGATTGCTTCACTCCACCCATAGAGGGGACATCTTACTTCTACATTCTAGCTACATATCAATACATCTACCCACTAGGGACATACTCTACATGACTACACCATCTAGGTTATGTCATTCTTACACTATACACTCTAGACATTTTGTTGTAGTACGTTCCTTACACAAATATGACATCAACATCCATTAGTATATATCACACTTTTGTATTTCATATCATATACATTAGTCTTGTATTACATATCTTGTATACTCTTGCTTCTTGATTTCCATAGTTAGATGTGTGTTTATATTTCTATTACTTTGCATGCTTCCACTCTTCACTTTGATTAGCTAGATGTGTTTGAACTTTCAAGTTATTATTTGCTTCTTGCTTGTATTTTAGGACATTTTCCAATGTCCTTTATTCCTATCTATATGTGTGTGCCTTTGGAAACTTACCAATGTCCTTTGTATGTGCCTTTCATGTGTTTGTGGCCCTTGTGTCAATCTTTGATTGTTCCCATTGTGTGTGTGTGTAGCATTTGAGCATGCCTTGTATGTCATATGTGCATATTTGGCCCCTTGGCCACCCTTGTGTGTTTCTTGCTTCTTGATTTGTATACTTGTTGTTTGATTACTTATTTTTGTGTGCAATGCCATGATTCCAATCATGCATTTACCTTGCTTTTTGGATGCTATGATGGACATCATGATCCATCCTTTCATGCCACTAAAAACTAACAACTAAAATTTCAAATTCTAATTTAATTTTATGCACATGATATTACATTGTTATATCTATCTAGGCATACCTCTGTGGATCTAACAATATCTCTCTACAACTTTTACTATATCTTGAGATAATGTATATCAATGCTATATCAAATGTTTTTGCATCTTAACACACTTGTAGGGCTTCTTCTTCTAAGAGTAGTCATTGTAGGGTCTACATTCTTACCCTCATAAGAGGGGGAAATAAATAGGGGTTTTTTCATAGAGATCAGAGCTTCTAATAGTTGAAAAATTAGTTTCAAAGTAGTACAATCCAGAATCTAAAACTCAACACTGGCAAACCAAATCTAGTAGATGATAGAGAATCTAGATTAATCATTAGTTTTGGCTCTAGACAATAGTGATAAAAATGGGACTATAGCATTGGACCCCAAAGTGTCCAATTTTTAGTGTTGTTATTTAAATAGTAGAATATTTAGTTTTTCCAAAATTAGGTAGAGAGGTGAGTTCAATCATAATTTTACCAGTACGGTTCAATCCAAAAATCAATAGTTTTCAGCACTTATTTCACTTAGAGAATCCAGATATAGGGGGCATCATGCACGGAATGAGGGTTTCCATTTTTAGTTTAGACATGGCAGTTGATACAAATTTTAGTTTAAAATCCATGTTCTAGACACTAGTTATTAGGGGCAATATGCACGAGACTTTGGCCTTCTCTATTTCTGTGTTTATTACATTTTCTTGCACATTCCCAATAGTTGCATGCCTTACTCCATCTATATGTGGATGGCATCATTTTCAAGTAAAATTTTATACAAGTTTGCTTCTTATGTACTTGAGTTTATGAGTGGCTTCCTAAGCCTTGATTCTAGTTTTAGGAGGGGCTTCTATATAAGTCCAATCTCCATCTTTCAAAGTGGCCAATAGTGGCCTAGTTTTCAATTTACATTCGGCTATCCATGCCAACATTGTCAGATCACAACACATTTAGGGGCTTCATGAGCCATCTTATACGATATTCATCTATACTAGTATTTTCTCATTTCACTTCACATTACAAAACAATGATGGAGCCAAAGGTCTAGCTAACCTTTGTATTCTTGAGCCACCTATTTAAAGGGATTGGACACATGATCTAGACATCTATTAACACACACATGATTCATTAACTTTACATAGTTGGTAATGATGGAGCTAAAGGGATTGCTTTTGCATTCTTGAACCAACTTCTAGGGGATTGAACACTCAACTCATTCATTGATATAACTCTTGGTTTAGCATACGTCTAACATCAACCAGCACAACCCAATAGCATAACAAGTTTTGTATTGGTTCACATACCCGATGAGGTGTATTTAATCATTTCTCTTCCTTCTATCTTTACCTAGATTTGTACATTCTTATTTTAGATATATCATATCTAGTAAGAACTGATCTACTTTTACTTTTCTTTTTATAGACTTACACAGTACAACGTGCTCTCACTATGCACAATCTAGCATCACACAACTTCTTGGACTTAGCCTCACAGGTAAGTTTAGGTACGCTTCTATTTTTCTCTTTTATCCTAATATTTCACTTTGCTGCATACTTAGAATAAAAGGGGGGGAGAAATATAGTCATACTAAAATGCAATTTATATAACTTGAGCATGACTTGTGACACCCAAACTATAGGTCTCTCTTACTCACTTACACAACCCACTTAGGCATGTTTTCACTATTTCCCAATCATCTAAAGCTTTCTAGATTTAGCCCCTACTATCCTAGACTCCTCTCTCAAGCACATATTTATCCCCCATGGTCCCTTTCCCCCTAGATAATAGCACCATAAGTTAGACTACATAATTGGGACCCAGGGTGTCCACTCTTTAGCAATGTTGTCCAAGTCCTCAATATCCTCAACTGGTTAGATTTTTTTAAATCCTTATCTTTTTCCTTGTCAACCTAATGTGAGTTCATATAACCCAAGCTCACTAGTTTCCATATAAAAACCCATTCAAAGGTCATTTAGAAGGGTTGGCAATCATTCAAGGGGCACAAGCTAGAAATAAACTAAAGCACACTCAAGAAAATCTTCCTATTCTCTACATACAGCCAACCACTATTATTTCCAGCCTATCCAATCTCCTACACCATTCATGAGTCATCTCAAGCTTACTAAAATTTGCATACATTTGCATTGCATACATAGGATTGTACAATAAACATTTGAATTAGGATAACTACATTAACATTGATCCCTCTTTAGAGTATTAGTATGTAGGCAGCATGCCCACACATGTGGTGTGATCACACGTTCAGTGCATATTACACACTAACCCTTTTTTCTACTTGGATTCGAGATCACCTATCAATCATGAAGAGGAATTAGGATCCTTGAAGACAAAATCAATTGCACATAGAGCTTCATGAATAACTAAGACTTGATATTTCAGGCACAGGGTCTTCTAGAGCAGATGAATAGAACCCAAAAAGCTCATAAAGCTCAAACACTAAGGACTACAGTGCCAAAACTTGGACTATAGTGTTGGACCTCTAGGTGTCCCATTTTTGGCACTCCTATCTAGGTAGAGAATAGATTTTTGGATCTTGTTTCTGATAGTCTGCCCAATTAGATTAGTAATTTTTAGCCTCTATCTCCTCTATCTCAGCTTAGAATCAGTGAAGTTTTACTCTATATCCCCTTGCTTGCTATTTTTAGAAATCAATTAAGCACTTCTAGATTCAATAAATTAGTAGGTTAATAAAAGTACATTTATTTATTGATTTCCCCTTAATCCATCCCCCTTTACTATTTAGGAAATTAAACCCTATAGTTTCCTAAATTTAGTAAAACAAATTGATGGACTAAATGTAGGAATAATAATTATTTTTGTAACTAGTATATGGATTGTATTTTCTAGTAGAAATAATTGCATGAACTTATTGGTTATTATAAATTTTAACCAAATCTAATATTGATGGTTCTAAATAAGAAGTGAGATAGACTTCAATAGCTCAGTTAGCATCACCAATGTCAGATGAAGGTAAATCAATCAAGAGGTGTATATGAAATTGATTGATCTTTGGAGATAAATAGCTATTGAAAACTTTGGCCAAAGTAATGTTAGATAGACATTAGTATTTCATATGTATTTCATATGTGTTTGGCTGATATCATGTTAGATTATGTTTCATTTATGATACATATCATGTAGTAGAAATATTAAAGCACACAGGTACTAGCATGTCTCTCTAGATTCCCACACAATCACTATATACCCATACATGAAGGGATGGATATTCCCTAATTGGGTGATTATGTGGGGGATCAATGGTCCATGGTTGGTGTGGAAAAGCTTTTGGATGATGCTTTCCCTCCCTACTATTATACTTACTTGGAGACTACACTTGAGATTATCAGAGATATAGTTGATTTAGAGTAACTCAAGCTCATTTTAGTGTAGTATCTATCATAGTACTTATTATGAGGCTACATACCTATTGAAAATGTAATTAATTATTTGTAATACCTTTATAGTGATGACTATACTATTGGACTAGCTGTGGATGGATTATATTATGATTACTTTCCTTATGTAATTGTAAATAATTGTTATTAATCAATTATGTTATTGTCACATGTTTGCTTATGTTAATGTGATTATTAGTATGTTAAATATCACTAATTATATTCTCATGGTGTAATATAATGAAAGAATAAGTGTTGAGTAAATATTTTAAAAAAATTATTACATTATTCTAGTAAATCCCTGTGGGGATGTTACAATAACAATGTAGGCCTAAAAATTAAATAATGTTTAGTTAAATTAAAAAATAAAAAACCACAAATATATATACCAAAATAGAACTCCAACAGCTTTATTTTTTTACTAGTAATCATCAAACCTTGGTATGAATTTCTTCCAAGATCATTGCTTTGTAGTGAGCTCTTTACACATAGACATGGTGATTAACCCCAACAGACATAAAAAACACAAAGCTATCCATGTAAATGGAAGACAATAAAATAAGTAAATAAACCAAATGAATACATTGAATTTGTCAAGTTATTCAAAAAATTAGGAAAACTCTCTTTTAATTTATGTGTGAGAACTACATATCACAACAAAAAACTTATAAACCCATAAAATGACGTCAATACTCCATGAAAGAGCAATAGTGGTCATCCATATTGTCCAAGCCCTAACACACCAACTCATCATTAATTCATGGCATACTCTCATTAATATCAGTTACAAAAACCTTTTACATATTTAATCAATGTACTCTATGAAATACATAAAGTAAAAATCATTATTCACAATTTCACTTTTAACTTGCATTAATCACCACTACAAATTTGGAATTTCATAGGCCATGGTTGATCAAAATTATTCCAGGCCTCTTCTTTTCAATGAAATTTTTGCACAAGTATAGTGGCCTTAAATTTAAACTTTAAAAAAAATCAACAATGTTCAAAAGAGCTTTGAAACAAATTAAATGAATTGTAGTGAAGCCTTCAAGGCCTTACAAGTGATCCTCAAATATGTTATTGAAACATTATTTTGTGGTGTACTTTCATTGGTTATAACTACTCTAGTATTTTAGGTATTAAATTATGGCATTTCATGGGGAAAAATGACCACACATTCATAGATCAATCAGAGACAACCAATACAAACTTGATTTACCAAGCAAAAATCTTTTGAAATGCACAATTTCATACAATAAATGAGTGATTTTCACCTTAAAACAAAAAAACACACATCAACCCAATTCCATTTCAATGAGAAAATGTTTCCATAATCAACGATTCTAGTAAATGAAAAAGACAACATAAACCTCAACACCTAACACTACAAAAAACTAATTTAACCTTTTGGGGTTTAAGTATGTAAATCCCATGTTTAGATTAAAGGGCTAAGATGTCTCAATCAATTAAATAATATGCAATAATTAAGCACTAAATTTTTATGGATTTTGACTTTTTTTGACTTTCTAAAAATAGTAATAAATATGCTTAAATAGAGACTTATCTAGAAAGTGACTGTCACAAATGATATGGGTTTTAAATAGTTCTAAGTGTCGTCAATAGGGTCCCAAGATTTGTTTTCTCACTAGACAGTAGCACCCCACCTGGATAGTAGCACCATTCTATTGTAATGTCCTCAAAGTGGCTCTAGTGTCGTTTCTATAGGATTATTCCTATTTACTAAGAGCACTTGTGCATGTGTTTCTAGGTCATGTTCTTAAACGCATGAAATATAGAACTTTGTGTTGTGCTTAGAAAACTTGATGTAGTGTGAAAACCCTAATCCTTCTTGCATGTATGGCATGATTAATAAATGTGTGTTCATTAGTAGGATAAGTTAGACATCCTCAACACCCCACTATGAAGAGAGTTGTTTACATACCAATACTTCAAGGAAGCATCAAGCCCAATGTAGTTCTCCCACCTAGTGCTTGGTGCAAGTGCAAGTGAATGTTATAATGAGAGTGGACTTTGATGCCTTGAATGTGATTGAGATTTGAAGTCTTTGAAATCTGGGCTTAGGGATGCAATAGATGGTAGTATGTAGAAGTAGGTCAGAATAGGAATCAAACACCTTAATTTTTCTCAACTTGTCTTTTGTTTGAATAAGCTTTTACATATCTTTTCCATCTAGTGATAGAGGTCAAATAGACTTGTATTTATAGAGATTTGTATCTTATGTGGATAAGAAAATGTACTTAGGCTAACCTTAGGAAGGGCCCACATTTGGAAAAGTATTCATTTAAAAGAGTTAGGGCAAAGGATAAAAGTGCCTAGTTGGGGACACTAGCACCATGTGGCTATAGTATCCCAAACATGGTGCTAATTCCACCTAGTAGATTATTGGGCAAACTAGGTTGGGATCTGGGAAAGTTGTCATGGGACTGTGTTTAAGCTGATTGTAGATGTATGTGGTCTTCATAATGGCTAGAAAAGTGTGTCTAAGGCTCTAAGATAGGTTTAGGGATAAGTTAGGAATAGGATAACTCAAGCAACACTCTTAGCATCCAAATACCACTTTTAGGTTATTACATTCCCCCCTACTTTATGCTATAAATGTAGCAAAGAGAAATGACTTATATAAAGGAAAAATAAGCATACCTAGACTTATGTTGAAAGTGAAGCATGTATAGTTGAGTTTTCATATGTAAATGTGGGTCTATGTATGGGAAACATAATCCAAAATAATGACCTATAATGAAACATGGAAAAATTAGTCTTTACTTAAGATATGATCAAAAGCAAAAGACTATGTTGAATAAACTAATTGAGTAAAGCTGAGTAAAGAGAGAGGAAAGGAATTAATACACCTCATTGGGTATGCAAACCAATGCATGAACCTGGTGACAACCTTTATGTGTGAGTGTACATAGTGATCATATCATTAAATAGCTTGGATTGAGTTGATAGCTTGTTCAATCCTCATATGGGTGGCTCAAAACTCAATCTAATTTTGACTACATCATTACCCACCCCTATTTAGTGGATCTTGATTTGTGAATAGCTTGGATGAGATTATAAGTGTGTCTAACCCTCTCATATAGATGGATCAAGAACTCAGGGAAGCCATGACTCCATCATTGCCCACCCATGTGAAGTAGATGCATTTGAAATTGAATTATGTAAAGTAATGAAATTATCTAACTGTGTATGATGGCTTCGTAGCCACTCAGGTGCATTAGGTAACTATGGGCCACTCAAGAATGCCAATCACTATAGATGGAGTAAGGCATGAATATGGTGATGACGTGAAATATGATATCAAGTGTATACAATGTAGAAATTGACATAGAGTTTGACATTCCATCTGAACAACTTGTGTGTGACTAAGCATATGAAAACTATGTGTCACACACATGCACCCAATTTGATATCTAAGTATACTAATTTTGCATTATGTAATAATTAAATTTGTGTATTAGAACTAATGTGAGAGTGATCATCTCGTACATGATGCCCTTAAATCTAAGTAACAGGTATGAATCTGAGCTAAAATAAGTGTATCTAATCAAAATATGAATAAAACTATTGAATCTATGATTGTACATGTGCAAATCTATATTGTACCTAGTGTATTGGTCTAACTAATATGCATTATCATGAAGATGGGGCTCTAGTTAGTAGCACCCTATAGTGGACAATAGTGCTCTATGGCACTAGTGTCCTAATCTAGACACTAATGTATGTCTAATCTAAAATCTGGGTGATCTAAACTACTTTTTGAGTTCCTATTTTTTCTTATATTTAACCTATGTTTGATATCTGAAATTGAGCCTATGTGCTAAAAATAATCTATAAATAGCAATGTAAGATCCTAATCTCTTTGACAAACCCCTGTGAATGCCCCTTTTTTTTGGGTTACTTATGAAACTTGTGTAAGAACTGTCCTAAAAAAATAGTTGTACAAAATTTGTTCACTAAAGCATATATATGATAACTACGTGATATTCTAATACAATGTACAAACATAACATCACAATATAAAATTGTCTGAGCATGAGTAGGTAATGTAAAATGTATATTTTAATCTAACATTGCACAAGGGTGTCAAGATAGATGTAATCAATGTTTATAACAACAAATATGAGTGGCTACCTAGGGGAATGGGGCATGATTCCCATTGTGACACCCAAGTAGAAAGGGTAAATGTATGAGGTCCCTCATGGCATCAAAAATTTATGTGTGTGTGTGTAACAAGCAAAGACAAGTGTCACGGTGAAGAACCATACAAGGAAACATACATACAAACACATGAGCTGCACAAAAGTAGGCCAAGGGGCCACAAAACCGGGGACATGGGTACATGTCCCTAAATCAGAGAATGGAGACATACAAGGACATGTTCAAATGTCCAAATATATAAGAGATAAATAATTTAGCTTAGAGCCACATATAAGGACATGTTCAAATGTTTGTCTATACAATTAAGAAAGCACACACAAGTGACATAGGCACATACCCAAGGCATACAAACAAAGAAGTGGTATAGATCCAAAGAATAATGGAATATTCAAATGCCCTCAAAGATGTAAAAATCATAGGAAACACAATCAAGGCTAATCTAGGAAAATTAGAAATGAAAACATGTATAACTTGTAGAGATGGAATCCAAAGTGAATTAGATGAAGCATTAGTCAAGAAAACTCAATAAATGCATAAAGAACATAACTAACTAAGCCAACTCCTTCAATGGGGTTTTGAAAAAGGAAATTAAGAGCTATTGAAATAAATAATATACATCAAACCTTTCCAAGAGCATGCCACCTCCAAATGCATATCAAAATGTGATTTTCCCCTTGATTTGGTGCTCAAGTCTTTGTCAATGATGAGTGACTTGCTCCTCCGTCAGATCAAGTGCACCAATCAAACTAAGATCATGATATTTGATCAGATTTATGCCTATAGTGAATCTATCCTATTACAAATTAAGCATAATAACACTACACAAAAATGACTTATGAAGAAAATTTTGCATAATAAGGTTAAACCAAAAGATCTTAAAAAGATGAGTGATAGGCTTCCTATTTATAGATTTTTAGAAATTATCGGAATGAACCATGATTGGCCATCTTGAAATCAAGATGTGTGACCAAGAATCCATTCAATATTTTTGAGGCTTAAATCATAAATACCCTTGTAAATATTTGAAAGGTAGAGGTATTAAAGAGGCATGGAAGGCCTTAAACCTGATATTTGTTGCATTTATGGCTTATGGATGCCACCCCAAAAATTATGTCGCCTGATGATGTAGATATTATAAATCAATTTCCAATTAAAAGATATTCAATAACATCCATGGATTTTTCACTTGAGCCCTTAATTTGGACTAATTTGCCTAAGTGAGATTAATTAAATTTTATGCAATTCTTTGGAAATTGGTTGCACATTTTAATCAAACTAGTCAAAATGTCAAATTATTAGGTCATAATTTGACTATATTATAATTAAAAGAAGATGTTAGTTGTGTACAGACTAATATCCCATTTAGCACATTGTGGATGCAAAATAACACATGCATGTGTTGTGTGCTTCTGAATTAAAAAATTTTATTGCTTTAGAGCGTTAAATTGTGTTTCTGCCATTTGGACTCAAAATGATTTGAGAAAAGTTAATAATCATATAAAATGTATTACCCCATTTAAGGATACATTATCCTAAATTAGCACTTGTAAACGATAAACTCAAACCATTTTTCACATTTTAGTGATTATGGCCCAAATTATGAATTTTCACAAATTTCAAGTAAGATTGACAATTTCAACACAATGGTGTTAGGAATTGGATGTCTACATTTTTCCCCTATTTGAGAAGGCATGGTGAGACATTCAAATGAATTAACATCTTTTCAAAGAAAATATTTGTCAAGAAGAATATGTAGAGATGGAATCCAAAGTGAGTTAGATCAAGCATTAGTAAAAAAACTCAAACAATGCATAAAGAACATAACTAACTAAGCCAACTCCTTCAACGGGATTTTACAAAAGGAAATTAAGAGCTATTGAAAGAAATAATATACATCAAACCATCCTAAGAGCATCTTACCTGCAAATGCAGCTTAAAATGTGATTTTACCCTTGATTTGGTGCTCAAGTCTTTATCAATGATGAGTGGTTTGCTCCTCCATCATCTCAAGTGCACTAATGAAACTAAGTTTATGAATTGATTAATGTTATGCCTATAGTGAAGCTATCATATTTCAAATTAGGCATAATAACACTACACAAAAATGACTTATGAAGAGAATTATGCATAATAAGTTTAAACCAAAAGTGCTTAAAAAGATAATTGAAATGTCTCCTATTTATAGATTTTTGGAAACAATCAGAATGAATCATGATCGTCCATCTCAAGATCAAGATGTGTGGCCAATAATCCATTCAATTTTGGAGACTTAAATCATAAATAACCTCATAAATATTTGGAAGGAAGAGGCATTAAAGAGGCATGGGAGGCTTTAAACTGATATTTGTTGCATTTATGGCTTATGGATGCCACCCCATAAATGATGTCATTTGATGATGCAGATATTAAAAATCAATTTTCAATTAAAATATATTCAATAACTTCCATGGATTTTCCACTTAAGCCCTTGATTTGGATTAATTTACCTAAGTGAAATTAATTAAATTTTATGAAATTCTTTGGAAATTGGTTACACATTTTAATCAAAATGATTGAAATGTCATAATACTAGGTCATAATTTGATTAGAGTATAATTAGAATAAGGTGTTATTTGTATATGGAACAATATCCCATTTAGGACATTATCGACATAAAATAACATATTTACATGTCATGTGCTTTTGAATTAGAAGAATTCAATGGTTCAGAACATCAAATTGCATTTTTGCCATTTTGACTCAAAATGATTTAAGAAAAGTTAAAAATCACATAAAATTCATTGCCCCATTTAAGGATACACTAACCTAAATCAGCACTTATAAATGACAAACATGAACTATTTTGTGTGTTTTAGTGATTTTAGTCCCAATTATGCATTTTCATAAATTCGATTAAGATTGATAATTTCAATATAATGGTGTTACGAATTGGATGTCTACATTTTGCCCTGTTTGAGAAGGCATGGTGAGACATTCAAATGAAACAACATCTTTTCAAAGAAAAGAGTTGTCAATAAGAAGTTGGAATGGAAATGTCCCATGATGCCGCCTTGAGAGGACATATGAGGATGAAAGAGATGGATGGGCTCTTGAAAAGAGAGAGAAAGAGGTGAAATTAAACCATGGAAGAGATTATATCCATATGAGCTAATGTTTGCATGCACTGAATCTTAGTGATGAAAATACAATAAAATATAATGGGCCCCAAGGATGGGGGTAAGTGAGAAGGATACAAAAAAAAATTATAAGCGACACACTTTGAACACACCCAAAAGAGGGTGCAAATTGCACACTTAGGGAATGATCGATCTTGAGACAAGTTTCACACTTTAAAATTGTTAGGATGAGGGCAAAAGTCTACATAGCTTGGAATTAGAAGAAAAAGGAGAGTGTTGTTCTAGATAAAGGAGAATAATAATGTGCCCTAGTAGAGTAGATTTGATCCATTGATAAAGCAATGTTGCCCCAAGTAGGGCTGATTTTGATCACTGATAATGAATTGTTCCCTAGTAAAGTTCATTTGATTCAGTGATTGGTCCAAACTAGAAGGCATAACTCAAAGATATAACCTAATTCATAGATTAAATATGAGTGGGCACAAACATAGAGGCAAGGGTCTAATGATTGAATAGGCGACCTCAAATCTAACGTACGAGGATGCACAAAGCAATGAAAGATATGAATAGAATAAATAGGGTAGTTAAGCTAACATGAGATATATCATGTATCCAAACACTACCTATATAGTCCTAATGGACCTCAAGCCAATGTAGTTCACCCATAATCAAGAGAAAATGGAATGGGGAATGAAAAAATAGAAGAAAAATAGACCATTGTTCAATTAGACTCATACTATATGCCAAGATATGCACGTCTTGCATAGAATCTAGGTATGTAGGCCATTGGTACTCAGTTTCATTGGTGCATTGAGAGCTGATCTTTAGAGCTACATTAACTTATTGACTTGAGATCTAAAGCACTTGGTGTTGAATATAGTAGAATGAAATTATGCATCATAAGTATGAGGAGCCTATAACGACATTTTATTTCAATTGTGATGAGCCAATTCAAATGTGAATATTTATTACTAAGGATAATGATTAAAACTACCAAGACCAGAGTTACAACTATTTACATTTAAATAAAAACAAAGATAAAAATAATACACAAATGAACGTAACTTAAAATTTAGATATGAAAAATCAAGACTTAAGTAGGAACAAGATTGTATAAAGGTAAATCAACAACAACGTAATAAACAACATGAAAGCAAGATATGAATAGTCGAGATCCATGTGAATTTATCAAGATGTACTAGGAAAAACAAAAGAACAAAACAAAATAGGAACACAAAAGACCAAGAATAAACAAGAAAATTCAAAGGAATGAGAAAGAGCAACATAAAAACAAATGGAGAGATAACAAAACAACAATAAAAAATAGATAAACACACACAAACAAGAGTTAGTCAAAATGTTAGTGTAAGTAGAAAATAATTTTTCACACACATGTAGTAAAGGCATTACTTTCTAAAACAACGTAACAAGAACAAAGAACACAAATTCGTCTCTAAGTGATATGGAGACAACAAGACAAAAAAATGTGGGAAAAGAAGAAAAGGAAGGGGTGGGTCGAGCTGACTCCAAATGTCTGAGACAAGTGGATGTTGCATACATAGTTCTATGGACATGAGATTCAACATAAAATTCTACCAAATGTATTTCTCTTAGGAAATAGGATAGAATAAAAGTGATGATAAGAAAACATGATTAATGGTGTAGATTAAATAACAAAAATAGGCTTGCAAAATGATGAGAACATTCAAATGAGTACTTACAAAATAGAAAGAGCATGGAGAAATTAAAATAAATAAAAGTGCAAGACAATGTTTTTGTTTGTTTTGTCAAACATTTTCTAATGTTTTTATGTTTTGGAGATAAGTAACCTAAATGAACTATTCACAACATGCCTAGGGAACTACCTAATTGAGGAGATGCACATCCATAGGTAAGAGCGCAAACAATGACTAAATTGGCTACAATAGGTATCATGGATATAAACAATGAAACATATAACTAACTAATCAAGGACTTATACATCCAAGAATAGAAGTTCCAGTAACATCTAAAGTTGATTGTAATGACCCATGCTCACAAATTAGTGAGAGTGAGTAACCTGTTAATGCAATAATGCCTACAAAATAGCAGCAAAATAACAATAGAATAATATGCAGTGATAGAGAAAACTGAAGAATCCTTTAGCAGGCAAAAACCATGTGTTGATTTATCTGCATTTACTTCTCTATAAGAGGAGGCTGAAAAATACTACTCAAACTAAACTGCTTTGTATAATTAGGGTTGAATGTGTCCAAAATGCCTATGAGTCATAATCAGGATCATAATTGGGCAAGGGATAGAATTTTCCAGGTTACAACGGCCTAGGGTATGAAAAGAATGTGGTTCTAATGACAACTATCTAGAATACATATGTTCCAAAAGAGGATGGTCCATAGTGGGATAAAAAGAGTCAAGATGGAATATAAATGATCCAGAGTGCCAACAATCCAAAATTTCAACTGTCAAGAGTCGAAAAAGAATATGGTTTTCGTGAGAACATTCTAGGATAGGTTAAAATGAATATGATCCAAAATAGGATGGTCTAGGATATAATAGTAGGATAAAATGACTTTAGCACAAGTTTCCCCCAAGTAAGGGGTCTTGTAGACAATGGTTCAAAAGTTGTCAAGCATAGAACTGCTTGAGATACACAATGTTCATGGGCTTTGGAAGTTCTTTGCCACTTGGAGTAGCCAGTCGGTATGCCCAAGATCCATAATTTTCTATGATAACATATGGTCCAAGCCAATTGGTTTGAAATTTTCCCATTTTCTTACATTCAACATTCATGTTCTTTTGATTCTCTTTCAAGATCAACAATTTCAAACTCCTGAGGGAGAATGCAATTGTTGTAGCTTCTACACAATTTATTCTGATAGGATTGTAGGTTGTCTAAGGAATCCAAATGCTTGCCATCAAGGAGTTCTAATTCTTACAACCTAACAACTCTATAATCTTCATCATCTTCAATATTCTCCAAAGAAACTCGCAATGAGGTAGTTCAATATCAATCAGGATAATAACTTTTGTGCCATAAATAAGGGAGTATGGAGTGGATCTTATGGGGGTTCGATGACTAGTGTAATAATCCCAAATGGTAGGAAAAACTTGTAAGTGATAATTAAGGTCAACGTCATTGACAATCTTCTTAATTATGGCAACAATGGTTTTGTTCAATGCCTTGAGTTGTCCATTGCCTTTGTGAGTTATATGGTGTGGATTTCTTGTGATTGATTTTAAATTTTTCACAAAGAGCTTTAACTTCTTGATTTACAAATGATCTTCCATTATCGAATATAATATAGGCTGGGATGCCATATCTATAGATGATATGGTATTGTATAAACGTAGTAATCTACTTCTCGATGACATAAGTGATAGGAATGGCCTAAATCCACTTAATAAAATACTCAGTAGCAGTAAGAATATGTTTATGGCCATCTAAAGATGTTGGGTTTATTTTCTCGATGAGATCGAGGCTTCCTGTAGAAAATGGCCATGGTGTAATGATCGGTTGTAGTGGTAAGGAAGGTGCGTGTATCAAATTTCCATGTTGTTGACAAGCAACACACTTCCATACATGATTACAAGCATTTATCTCCATTTTGGGGCAATAGTAACCTATTCTGAGGAGTTTTTTAGCTAAAACTACATTGTTGGTGTGGGTCCCACACATTCTTTCATGAACCTCCTTAAGTGCTAACTGGGATTCTCCTAAAGATAAATAATGAAGTAGAATTCCATCATAACCTTGATGGTAAAACATGTTTCTAAAGAGGGTATAACGGGCTATGTGATGAAGGAAAAGTTTCTAACAATTCTTGGAAAGGTTAGGTAGAAAAACATGGTCATGAAAATAATTACAAATGTCTTGAAACCAAGGCAATTTGGGTGGAATATTGGGACCGGAAATGATGCATACATTTTCTTAATCTAGAAAGACATGAGTAGGTTGTAGAAGATTTTCAATGAAAAACTAATACTCTTTTATTGACAATCAATTGGGAATCACCATAGACCATTAAGTGATGGATATCCCACTATACTATAAGATGAATTCTTGAAATAAGTGCTTCATACTTGGCCATGTTTTTGGTATAATGAAAATTGATATAAAATGCTTTGGGAATCAGGTCCCCTAGCAGTGTAATCAATAAAATGCCAGCTATAGATCTTCAAGAAGTAAAGGAACCATAAAAATATAATTTCCATTGCTCAGGTTCATGCTATAATTCTTCTATTGTCATAATAGAATCATCTAGAAAGTTAATTTTAAGTGGTTGAGAGACTATAATAGGAGCCTCTACAAGTTGATCAGCAATAACATGCCCCTTGATACCTTTCTAATTTTGATACTCAACATCAAACTTGCTTAAGATCATGACCAGTTTGGCCATATGACCTATGAGGGTTGCTTTGGATAATAAAAATTTGAGGGGGTCCACCTTAGTAATAATAATTATTTTTTTGTTTAGCATATAGTGTCACAACTTTTGGGAGGCAAATATAATAGCTAAACAGGCCTTTTGAATAGGCATATAATTATGCTCTTAAGTCACTTGTGTATGACTTAAATAATAAACTGCATGTTCTTTTCCTTGATCATCATGTTGGAACAAAACTTCCCCCAGTGCATGTTTGGTCGCTGAAATATAAAGAAGTAATGGTTGTCTAGGTGTTGGCAGTCTCAAAATTGGCAGGTTAGCTAAATATGTTATGAGCTTCACAAATTATAATTGACACTCTTTGTCCCATTGAAACATAACCCCTTTCTTCAAGAGATTTGTAAATGGGTGGCACTTATCTGCCAGTTGTGAAATGAACCTATGAATAGACTGGATCTTTCTTTGCAAGCTACAAAGTTGTTTAAGATTTGAAGGTGGAGGCATTTCAATGATGACCTTGACCTTGGTAGGGTCGAATTCGATCCCTTATTATGATATAATAAACCCTAGTATTTTTCCTAAAGTGACACCAAAGACATACTTCTTAGGATTTAGACAGACCTTGTACTCATGAAGTCTCTTGAAGATTATTTGTAGAACATCAAGACATTCAACACATGTTCTTGATTTAGCTAAGATGTCATCAACATAGTCTTCAATAATATTGTGCATCATGTCATGGAAAATGATAGTCATAGCACACTAATAAGTGGATCTAACATTATTTAATCCAAATATCATGACTTGATAATATAATTTTCCCCACGGGGTGGTGAATGCAATTTTATGATGGTCTTCTTAAGCTATCTTGATCTAATTGTATCAAAAAAATCCATCCATAAGGGATAATATCTCATACACATTAGTGGAATCGACAATCATGTCAATGTTGGGTAGAGGAAAATCATCTTTAGGGCATGCTTTATTGATATCTCTAAAATCAGTACAAAGACATATACCATGTGGCTTTTTGTTGAATGAAACTATGTTTGATATCTATTCATAATAGTCCAGTGGTCTAATGAAGCCTACTCCTAATAATTTTTTTAGTTTTGCTTTTACCAAAGAGTGATGCATGGATGTATCTTCCTCAATTTTTGTTTAATAGACTTGGCATTTGGATGAAAAATAAGTGGATACATAATCAAGTTAGGGTCTAAGCATGGCATGTCGGAATATGCCCATTCAAAAATATCAATAAAATCCTTAAAAATTGATATAATGTGATCTCACTCCTCCTCAGTGAGGGAAGGTCCAAGGTAAACAATTTTGGGATCATCACATGTTCCTAGGTTCACTTCAATAGTGTTTTATACAAGGATTGTAGACCCATATTCTAGAATAGTAGGTAATATGTGATCATGATCTTCTTTTGCTACAATTTCTTGTTGTTCCTCCTAAAGCTCTGGATAATGTGATCAATCTGAATCTACCAATTCAAGTAATGGCCAAATAGAAAACATCTTAGGAAATTCAAGAGCAAGATGCTCAAATACTTTTTGTTGTTATGACTCAATGCTAGTATTGGCTATAGAGCCATGACAGGATGGACCTTGTGTGTCCTTTGGGGATGAGCAAACTTTCTCATCCAAGAGCACGTAAAATAGGTTTTCACTCAAGGGCTCATCTTTTTCTTTACTTTTTCCCTTATCAATGAGCAACTCAAAGAGGTTTTCACCTAAAGATCTAGATCTTTTATCTTTTTCATGACCAATAAAGTTTGCCTACTCCCCAAAGTAGGTAGAAGGATCCAAAGAAAAATCAAAGCCTTGCTTATGATCACCAATGGGTAATCCATCTCTCAGACACATATACTTTGAAATAGATTCTTCATTATAGAATTTATTAAGGCATATGATTGAATTTTTATGGTCCTAATCAATGAGTTCTAGATAGCAAAGGCAAAGGGAATAATGGAGTGTTATAGTCATAATGGAATTTGAATCAAATAAATCCATGTCAGCAAGCTCATCAAAAAGACTATAATGGGAAGCTACATCACTACCCGGAGTCTTATCTCTAGCTGATTCTAAAGAATCACTATCGACAGTGATGAGGTCACCCCTAGGTGGTATAAATCTAAGACCTTGATTCAAGTCAGGTTTACCAACTATTGAAGGTTCCAAGATTCCTTGTGCTCGTGGGCTAAGGCCTTTTCGTGTATAATCAAATCTATCCATAATTTGATTAGGGATAGGATATTTTGGATTCTAAAAATAATCATCAATGTCATTAGAATATAGCCAATCTCCTTCAATGAAAGCCTCTTGATCATAATTTGGTGAAGTAGCAAGTATAAAATACCATCGGTGGTTTTTGTGTTTCTTTCTTCTTTTGCCAAATCAAGTTGGGTCTACCAGGGCTTTCAAAAGGTTTGGGCTTACCAAATGATTTGGGAGACTTGGGAAACTTAGAAATATGGAAGGAATATTTAAGACGGTATGTGGAAATGTCTACATCATCTATAATAACCTACTTTGCAAGAGTTATGGGAAATGGATCAATCGAAGTGGAAGCAAGATCACTAGGGTTGATATAATTAGAATTTGGTGGATGTGAAACTATTTCCTTGTTCTTCTTTGTAAAAAATTTAGAACAAGGACAATAGTTATGATTATGGAACTCAGCTTCTAGGTGTTTGCAATACTGATAAGGCTATAGATAGGTAGGAATGGTAACCTCGATCTCATCATGGGGAAAATTAAGGGACTGATGTAAATTGGATGAAATGGCCTATACTTCATAGATCTAAGGAAAACCAAGAAGTGTGTTATAAGGAAACTCAATATCCATAAAATGTAATAAAGTGTGATGGGACACAGACCCGATAATGATTGGAAAATAAATAATAAAAGAAGATTCCCTCTCAACATTGTCATATGCCTTTATGGTGATTGTCTCTGGTTGGATGTCATTCATAGTACAACCTAATCATTGTACCATCTTGAGAGATACTATATTCAGACCTAAACCATTATGTATAAGAACCTACTTGATCTTATGATTTTCACAATATACAATGGGTTGGTAGAGCTAGGACCTAAAGTGGACATGTATTTTTTATCAAAGGTAACCTGTCGAAATGAAGGCAAATGCCCTACAAGTGTTTGGAATTATTTAGGGTTAATATCTTGGGGAATAGTAGATTATTGAAGAAGGTAATTCAAAATAGTTCTATGGACTTTAGTCATACACAAAAGATCTAAAATATAAATTTACACAAGGATTTTACTTAGTTAGATAGACTATAAAGCTTTTTAATAGTAAGAAAAGATGGTTTAACCTTGGCTAGCACAATGTTCAACTTTGGGTCTGAAGGCACAATGTTCATGTTGGGTTCAATGGTAGAAAAGGGAAAAGGGCCCTGAAGGGTAACTCACGAGCATCTAATTATGATTACACAATCTAAAAGTGGTAAGGAGGCATTATAATTAGAAGACAAAGGAAAAGCGCCTTGGAGGGTGACTCATAGGTGTCTAGTTACATTGAAGCAATTTTATGTCGGCCAGGAGTCATTATAATTAGAAGGATGAGGTCTAGAAATGGTAACCCATGTAAACTAAGGTACAACTAAATTGCTTGTACTCGATGTGGTATTACTTGAAGGAGAGGGTGTTGACCCTATAATAATGGGTCTAGTACTTTGAGAAGTATGGGATGCTTCATGGGATTTAATAGTGACACTAGCAATATGGTTTGCGAAGATATACCCCATGGTATTATTGTAGTTGTAAGGCATGTTATTTTAGCCTAGGTCATTAGCATGGGCATTATGATCATGATTCTAATCATGTTTATTATGATTCTAACTATGGTTCTGATTATATCATTGATTTTGTCCTTGGTCTAATTATATCTTATTAGTTATTGATTATGTCTAGGAAATGGATCTTTGTAGATACTTGTATCCTGATTAGTGTTTTGTGGAGTAAGTTTGATGTTATCTTCACCACTTTCGATAAAATATTCAATGAGATGTCACAATGGAACACACTTATAAGTACCATGACCAACAACATGATGGAAGTTGCAAAATTCATTTACCCAATACCAATCAAGTTTTGGTTGATATTCAGGAAATGATCTTGGTATAGGCCATAAAATCAAATTAACAGCTATGAGCTTTTGGAACATAACCTCCATAGGTTATCCTAGTTTGTCGAAGACTTTATACCTATTATTGAATTCCCTTCATGGAAGGACTCTTTGAAAATTATTTGGTGGATTAAGGGGAGCTAATTGCATATTTGGAGATGGCAATGCTTGCACCATTTGTACATGTCTTGATTCAGTCACTTCATTCCCAACCATATTTTTGTTCTTGTTGAACCCCTTAGGGTTTTTTATTGTAATAGTTTAAATAGGTGATTAGGTTTGATTTGACATTTGACCCTATGAATAAATCTTGACAAGGCCTTTGGTGATAAGTGCCTTCTCAATCTACACACCCTTGTCTATGATTTCTTCAAATGTATTTGCACAAGCAAGCTATAGATTGTGTACTGCCTCAGGGTGTAGGTTCTGTGAAAAAATGTTAGCTAGATATTTGTTTATAAAATTATGTTAAAAGTGCCCAAATAATGCTCTCAACCATTGTAGATATGCTATAAATCTTTCTCTGTCTTATTATTTGGCTTTGCATAAGTCGACCACAATTAACTAGTGCTCAATATTATAAGAGAAGTGGTTGACAAATTTTTTAGATAGATCATTTCAATCTACCATCGATCTTTTGGGTAACTTAAGAATCCATTCTAAACCTTGTCCCGCTAAACTTCATGGAAACAAGCGAAGCAAATAAATGCTACTATAAGCTTCCTCTTGGCATAATATAAAAAATGTCTGAATATGTTCATGAGGGTCACCCTTCCCTTTGTATTTGATGAATTTGGGTGCCTCAAAATGAGGTAGGAAGGATAATTGGATAATACTCAAATCAAATGGATATGGACATATCTCATCAAATTTGTACTTCTTGATTCAATTTCCTGTCTCTAATCATGACACAATTTTTTTCATCGAATTCCACTTTTGCATGTTTGTTGCATTGGTAGGTGGAATATAATGTTATTGGGGTGGTATGTGCCCTTGGTGCATGGATTTATTAGAGATATACACCCTATGATTTGTAACTTTGTTTTGAGTCACTCTTTGAGTCAAATAAGTGAGCTACTGATTTTTGGGTTGATACACATTCCTCAAAGTTGATCACCTTGAATTGTAAGTGTTTTGTTGATTTTAGGAAGTCTGTAGTATATTCACCAAAGTATGCATTAGTTGAGAAGAACTTTCCAAATTGTTTTGAATAATTTCTTCAATACGTATTGAGTGTTTTGCTCTTTGAATATGTGAAGGAACAAGAGGCTCTTGATGATTAAAAAATGTATGCTCTATGCCTAGTGAAGCAAACCTCTCGAGGCTTGGTTTGTTCAATTGAGACATCATGATCCATCATAAGTGTGTTCTCAAATAAAGTGTGTTGTGTTGGTTCCACCACATTCCTTTACTCCTTGGAAGCATCATTGTGTATAAAAATGGCAAATAAAGAGTCAGTTAAGTCCACAAAAAGTTGATCTACATATCATTGACTTGTCTTTTTGATTTTGGTGGCAAGATCTTGATCATTAGGTGTAGACTCTAGGATCACTTCCTTTTCTTTGATAGAAGAAGTAATGTTGATTTTGAAATAGGAGCAGGGATTATTCTCATTATTGTTCTTCTACCCTAACCAAGGTATGCAATTTTTTTATAGGAAAGTTTGATGGCAATCTAGCACCTGATTCAATTAACCTTAGGAGTGATTCATATTTATCCTCTATGGGTTGATGTTCAAAATAGTCTTACTTATATCCTATAGTCATGGGAATATCCTCAAATACCATGGGATTGTCATGTCCATCATAAAAATGCTTTCTCATAGTTATGGCCATAAGAGACCCCACTACGAGTGTACCTTTGTGTCATGTCTAGAAGATTGTTCTCTATGTTTGGCAAGATTTGGATTGTGTTTTTCAAATGTTAACAAGGTGTGTTTTGATTTTATCTAAACAAGTGATAAGGTAAAAGAGACTATAATAAAGAGAAGTGGCATAGTACCACATAATTATAAGAAATGGTCATGAATTTAGTCAACTTTGGTGGGTTGAAATCATCAAATTGGAAGAGGGTATGATAACTTTGAAACCCAAAGTGTAAGATAACACAAAAAACTTAGGTTTAAAGATACATCAATACCATAAAATCTAGGGATAACTTTGATGAGTTGTGACTATAAATTTAGAAGATAGTATTTTTTATGAGAAAGGTAATAATGCAAACTAAGGAGCATAAGATGTGAAAACACATAAGAATTCCTAAGTATAAAACTAAAACTAAATAGGCAACATGAAGCCACCACATGGTAATAGGAAGCATAATGGTTCTAGATCTTAGAGCATAAGCAAAATGTAAGATAACCTAAGTTCACAATGATCGACAAGGATGATGAGTCTATATAACAACCTTTAACACAAATGGGAAATTGTACCCATGTTAACTTAAACCAAGTGCAAATGGTGAACCGATTAACACCTTGGCCTAGAACTTAGAAAGCTGAGATTCCAAAGTTGAAATTAAAAATGAAGGACATAAAGATTTTTGTAAAATGGTCTAGAATCAAATGGACAACATAACAATGCTAAGCAAACACAATGTTTTAAATGAGATTTAAACAAGGCAAAATATGATTTTGATTTGGTCAACATAATGCCTCCTTGTTCAAATAAAATGGTAGACAAAAAATGTGTTTGGTTGACATGTTTTGGTTTACAAACAAGTTTTAGACTCAATAAGACCACGTAAGTAAATTAGAAAAGACAAAATACAATTAAGTATAACATCCAAAGCCTTAAAATTGAACAGATTGCTTCATATCATTGAATTTTGTCTATATACGTGCTCTTGGGAGGATTTCAAGTGTTAATCCAAAAATAAAAGTGCATGTAGTAGGGTTTTTACACCCCCTTCTTCCAATAGATTGTACAATTACATGGAATTTTAAGCTACTCGCCCTGCATCAACAATATGTCCGCGATAAGTGGGGTTATTCTAAAACTAAATTTTTGAATGTCTATATGGTCCCAAGTGTGGTTAACACTAGAGATGACTCACATCAATTGAGTTCATACTAGCTAAATTACTATGCAAGGGTCTATTTCTTTGCATAGTGATTCCATCTATTTACTTCTTAGTGGAATCCCCTAGTTAACCAAACTTGACTTGAATTTTCATTATGATTAGAGGGGCTAGCCGCTTAGCCCATTGACAATCTTAGTCTACATGCCCTGATTTATATACCCCACTATGGAGTGGGGTTAGTATGATGTTAGGAGATGAAACCCCAAGTCAATACACCCCAAAAAAACTCGTGAAGATGCTATAAACTCTTGCTCACAAGCCAAGTTGTATAAAATAAAAGACCAAGTGAAAAGACTTTAAAGTTTATGTTTAGATCACCCAAACCATATAGGTTTTGGGGAGAGCTAAAACAACATTCTTTTCATGCCTTGGACAAGGCACAATTGCAAAGAAAGATAATTTTTGGTCACCCAAGTTCCCTAAAGGGGATGGGGAGAGAGCATACGCGCATCCTTCAATTTACGAAAAACAAACAAGTATAAAAGATATAGCATAAAAAAATAATTGTTTACTTTAATGCATCAAATGGAAGTGTTTGTAAAATTTTTGGCCCCTTGGCCTTAGTTACAAATTTGTAAAAACTTTCACAAAACAAACCAAACATAAACAACTATGTCCCTTTTAAGCACCAAATGAGAAGTTTAAGAATTAAATAATTTCAAACTTGTGCTTTTTCCAACGTGTGACCTATAATTTTTAGAGGGTTTATGTCTACCTTGAAGCACAATTATCAATGAGAAAAGCAAGATTTTAAAACTTACTGTCAGGTTTCTCTATTTTTATTACACAGAGACTGAAGTCAATCCACAATGACCGATGCCAGTTATAATAAAACTGATGTCGATTATAACAATATCAATGTTGGTTGATAAAAAATGATGTCAGTTACCTGTGAACCTGTAGGCAAAAACATATTTTTTCAAAAAATATTTGTTAGCCCAAATAAGTATAAAAATTTCAAAAAACCTCTAGATCCTGCAACAAAATGATTAGATAGAGAGCATTCAAGCTCTAAAATCATAAATAACATCCAGTAATTTTCAAGGAAACTAAAAAACCAAGTTTTTCTATCATGTTTTGCCTTGTATAGGGACCAATGCTAGTTAAGATAGGACTGATGCTAGTTAGGGTAAACCGATACTGGTCACTATGTAAACTATGTGTCAACAAAAGCATTAAAGCATGGGAAAATAATGATAAAACTTGATTTTTACAGATTTTTAAGCATTTTTTAGCAAATCTAAGAATGTCAAATGAGTTTTCTTGCTTGTATGGGATGTGTGGTCCCATTGGGCATGTCAAGATGTAGAGATGAAATTCAAAGTGAGTTAGATCAAGCATTAGTCAAGAAAACTCAAGAAATGCATAAAGAACATAATTGACGAAGCCAACTCCTTCAATAGGGTTTTACAAAAGAAAATTAAGAGCTATTAAAAGAAATAATATACATCAAACCTTCCCAAGAGAATTCCACCTCCAAATGCATCTCAAAACATGATTTTCCTCTTGATTTGGTGCTCAAGTCTTTGTCAATGATGAGTGGCTTTTTCCTCCATCATCTCAAGTGCACTAATGAAACTAGGCTCATGATATTTGATCAAATGTATGCCTATAGTGAAGCTATCCTATTGAAAATTAAGCATAATAACAATACACAAAAATGACTTGTGAAGAGAATTCTACATAATAAGTTTAAACCAAAAGAGCTTACAAAGATGAGTGAGAGGCCTCATATTTGTAGATTTTTGGAAATGATCAGAATGAATCATGATTGTCCATATTAAGATCAAGATGTGTGGGCAAGAATCCATTCAATTTTAGAGGTTTAAATCATAAGTATTTAGAAGGAAGAGGCATTAAAGAGGCATGGGAGGCCTTAAACTTGATATTTGTTGCATTTATGGCTTATGGATGCCACCCCATAAATGATGTTACCTGATGATGTAGATATTTGAAATTGATTTACAATTCAAATATATTCAATAACTTCCATGGATTTTTCACTTGAGCCCTTGATTTGGATTAATTTGCCTAAGTGAGATTAATTAAAATTTATGCAATTCTTTAGAAATTGGTTGCACATTTTAGTCAAACTGGTTGAAATATCATATTACTATGTTATAATTTGATTGGAGTATAATTAGAAGAAGGTTTTAGTTGTGTATGGACCAATATCTCATTTATGACATTGTGGATGCGAAATAACACATGCACATGTCATGTGTTTTCGAGTTAGAAGAATTTAGTGGTTCAGAGTGTCAAATTATGTTTTTACCATTTTGACTCAAAATAATTTGAGAAAAGTTAATAATCATATAAAATGCATTGCTCCATTTAGAGATACATTAGCCTAAATTGACACTTGTAAATGATAAGCTCAAACCATTTAACATGTTTTAGTGATTTTGGCCCAAATTGTGCATTTTCATAAATTTCGAGTAAGATTGACAATTATAACACAATGGTGTTAGGAATTGGATGTCTACATAACTATGTAGTGCAAATCTATGTAAATGCTAGGATGCACATATATTGAGTCTAACTAGTGATAGTTGACAAGAAATCTAAGCAATGAGTAGCAATGATCAATATCAAGATGTATCAATGTGCAAATTGAAATGTATAGAATGTAAGGATAGAACCTATTAGTAGAAACTATGTATGAGATGCCCTCGAGTGGGTGGATGTATCAAATGAATAAACCTAGATCAGTGTATATGCCCCTAGTGGCTATATGATAGCAAGTCTAGATCAATGTATTGGATCAGAGGCCTAGATGGAATCTACAAGCATTCAACAAGAATAAGTGAAGCATATGTGTATAGTAAAATTGAATATACGAAGATAGCTAGCATATGTAATATCTAACAAGTAGTAAAAATGTAAACATATCAATGCATACAATCTATAAATTTTGTGTTTTAAAGTAATATTTGAATATTTTTGTGTTTTGACATGTTATATTATTTTTATATTTTTTAGATATAATATATGTACAAGTAAATGAATATAAACTATGTAAAAGGAACAAGAGAGAGAAGAAGTATGTATAAGAGTAGGAACCATACTAACCAATGAGCCTCATGGGAGACTCACTATCACCATGGCTTGTGTCAAAAATAAGTACGATAATCTCTCGTGCCATGTGATTGTTATGTTGTAGTTGAATGTTGTTTCAGTAGGAATATAAGTATTGTTCATCATCAAAATCATAATAACCTAGAGTGTTAGAGGGAATTGCCTCATACTGTGGAGTTGACCTTTCTGAATTGTGCTTTGGAATATTGATTGTGACTTTGCCATTTTAAACTATGCTTACTGTAGAGATATGGTGTTGTGGAGGCTCTTTTACTAGAAAACCTTGTTTGAGAATGCTTGTTGGTTGAGCATGATTTTGACTTTGCAACTTAAGATCTTTCTCTTTTTATTCCTATGTATTTGGATGTTTTAACTTGATAAATGATATTTATGACTGACGTGCCTTATGATGTTCAATAAATCCCAAACCTCATTGACCAATATTATCAACTACTAGAATAGGAAGAATGATGCCTTGGGCCTGCTTGCCCAAACCTTGACCCTAATAGTCAAACTGTTGTAGATATTTGTGACCAAAATTATACCATATTGAACGTTGAGCCTCTTTTTGGAGAGGTAGATTTATTTGATTTATCTATGCTTGTTATATTATTTCTTGATCTGATTGTGCTTTTGGAACCTTTTATTATTTTGAGTTGTGCTTTGGTAACTATTTTTGTATTATTTTATGAGTTTGACCCTTTTTGAATTGGTATATGTGCCATTGTATGTTATTTGGGTGTTATGTCACTATGTGACTCATCTGTATCCATTATCTATTGTATTTTCCTTTTCATAGCTAAACATGAATCAGTGTGGTGCCCGTACATTCTATGATATGCAAAAAAATATCTAGATCTCCTCATTGGGTGTAGAGGGGGTAGGTTGATCAACTTAGCTATAATCATTTCTCTTAGTACCTCACTTGAACTCTTATTTGATCTTTGAATGCTTTTTGAATCACTAGTTGTAAATGTACTTTGTTGTGATTTGGATATGTCACATTGTTTGTCACAAATTGATTAGGTGAAGATGCATATACGTGATTTACACAATTGTGCTCTAGAGGCCTTTGTCTTGTAAATTACTTTTCCAATGTTGTAATCTTTTCATATAATAGTTTTTTATGATTTTGTAAACCTACAATTATCTTGTTCATATTGATAATTTGATCACATAGAGTCTCACAAATACAAACCCTATTTGTTTCTAATTGAACATGTAGGCACACACCTTGTAGGAAAGAGGTGTGTTTAGCCTGAGTATGGGGAATAGTGACATTAGTATAGGTTGCTTCACCTCGTGGAGGAATGATAGCATGAACATGGTTAGAGGGAAAGTAGTTATCACCCTCATGGAGATGAAGAGGAGAACTAGATTCTTTCTTGTGCCTAAGATATGACATTGAAACTTGAAACATAGTTGTTAGATTATGTGCTAAATCCTTTGTGTGTATAGGTTTGAATTTTAATAGAATTACACATAGGAGAAAGATAATATGTTATGAGATATGACATATACTTTAATTGATATAAAGCATCATCTATACATGTGTTTATGTCTTTTCTGAGTTCATTTTGAATTAAAGGGAACAAGCATATGAATGAGTGTATTAGACTTTGCAATAAAAATTGATTAATTTATTTTATCATAATGATCATGACTATATGAAATATAAATTAAAAGATGTATGGATCTGAAATCTGAGTCTAAAATAGAAAAGAATACAAACTCTAAGTGTGTCCACAGTTATGGTTTTTAGAATCTAGGGTTTTTTTGCAACAAATTTAAATTATTTTTAAATAAATTAAAACCCTAATATGAAATTGATTTAATTAACTAGGTTGTCTAAAAAAATTAGAAAATCATAAGTATGTAACCCTGATTTATTGAACAAAAATTTGGATTTATGCAAACTAGGGTTTTATGCAATATTCAAAGTAAGTCAAATTCACCAAATGATTTAACCTTTCAGGGTTTAACTATGTAAATCCTATATTTGAATTAAATGGCTGAGATGTCTAAATCAGTTAAATAATATTCAATAATTAAGCACTATTTTGTTATGGCTTTTGACTTATTTTGACTTTCTAAAAATAGTAATAAATATGCTTAAATAGAGACTTATCTAGAAAGTACCTGTCATAGATGATTTGGGTTTTAAAAACTAGGTTATGGATAGTTTTGAGTGTCATCAACAGGGTCCTGGGATCTATTTGCTCGTTGGACAACAATGCCCCACCTAGATAATAGCGCCCCACCTCGACAGTAGCACCCCACCGAATAATAATGCCATATTACTGTGGTGTCCTCAAAGTGGCACTAGTGTCCTCTTTATAGGACTGTTCCTATTTTTTGGGAGCACTTGCACCTGTGTTTCTAGGTCCTATTCTTGTGTGCATGAAATATGGAACTTTGTGTTGTGCTTAGAAAACCTGATTTAGTGTGCAAACCCTGATCCTCCTTGAAAGTATGGCATGAGTAATAAATGTGTGTTTGTTAGTAGGATAGACTAAACATCCTCAACAACCTGTTGTGAAGAGAGTTGCTTCCATACCAATACTTTGAGGAGGGATCAAGCCCGATGTAGTTCTCACACCTAGTGCTTGGTGTAAGTGCAAGTGAATGCTAGAATGAGAGTGGACTTGGATGCCTTGATTGTGTTTGAGCTTTGAAGTCTTTGAAATCTGGGCTTATGACTGTTGTAGATGGTAGTATGCACAAGTAGGGAAAAATAGGGATCAAATACCTTAATTTTTTTCAACTTGCCTTTTGTTTGAATAGATTTTTGCATCTATTTTCCATCTAGAGAATAAAGGTCAAATAGACTTGTATTTATAGAGATTTGTATCTTGTGCAGATAAGAAAATGTACTTAGGTCGACCTTAGGAGGGGCACATGCTTAGAAAAGTATTTGTTCGAGAGAGTTGGGACAAAGGACAATGGCACCCAGTTGGGGACACTAGTGCCATGTGGCTGTAGTGTTCTAAATGTGGTGCTAATGTCTACCTAGCAGACTGCTAGGCAAATTGGGTTGGGATCTGTAAAAGTTGTCTTAGGACTATGTTTGAGCTGACTGTAGACATATGTGGTATACACAATGGCTGGAACAATGTGTATAAGGCTCTAAGATATGTCTACGGCTAAACTAAGAATAGGCTATTCCAAGCAACAGTTTTAGCATCCAAATACCACTTTTAGTTGATTACAAAATCTTTTAAAAAGTGAAAAAATAAAAAATACTTTGCATAAATAATAAACGACATCAAATCCAAAATATACAAATTTATTCACCAAAATATGCCTACAAGAGTCTCTAAAGTATTCAATCAATGCTTTTTATGAAAAAAACAATTACAAATTCACACATCAATTGAAAAGTGAACAAATATAAGCTTGATTTTGTTGGCAAAGAGCAATTTTTGCATGGTGCATTAAAGTTCAAAGTAAATGAATAGCAAAAAAAAAACCATACATCAAGGGAATCCCATTTTAATGAAAAAATATTTCCATGATCCACGCTGACAGGGAATGGCAAAATCACTCTAAGCTTCAATAAATGACCCTAAAAAAAACCTTCCAGAAGTGTAAAATCACAAAAAAAAAGTTCAAAGGAATAACAAACAATTACAAATCGAAAATATTACTGAAGCCCCATGTTGTTTGAGAGAGATCAAATTGCCAAAAGCCTTAATAGAAGTCCATTGACATGGAAAAACAATGCAAATAAGTTTTTATGAAAACCTTCAAATTACGTGTTGATGATCGCTGACCTTTTCCAATCCTAACATGACAATCCAATATTAATTTGTGGTGTACTCTTATCAATATCAACTATACTAACCTTGTAAGTTTTGAATCAATACACTTTATAAAATGCACACAGAAAAATTGTCATTTATAATTTGACTTTCAACAAAAAATAA
This sequence comes from Torreya grandis, assembly GCA_037957365.1. Lineage (NCBI taxonomy): Eukaryota > Viridiplantae > Streptophyta > Pinopsida > Cupressales > Taxaceae > Torreya > Torreya grandis. The sequence continues at coordinate 1,916,943 of JARHVA010001307.1, read as the reverse complement.
TCGCCATTACAACCCTGACATTAGATATAACTTAACTACACCATCATAGTGCCACTCAGAAAAAAATATGTATAATTGTTACCTTGATAGATAAGGTACTTTGGGCTAGTTAAAATCAAACATTTCGACATGTAGAGGGTGGAGTGACAATAGTGACGAAACCTTAAACCAAAAACTAAAAATCAAACATTTAAAAGGGTATAGGGTTTTAAGGCAGGAGGAAGTACGCACATCGTTGTATTGCACTTTTTAACTCTTAATTGTGGATAAGTATTTTCACGTTCACATCCACCCATTGTGAGCTGAGACTGCATCAACCCACTAAAATATTACCATTCCCAAGTAGTAGAAGGGATCTCCATGTCTCTGCAACTCAAACATTTTATAGTTTCACAAGCAAGCTTAAACCAGAAATCTTCTGCCTTTTTAAAAAAATTCTGCAGTTGGCGAGGAGATTATAAGTTTTAATGAAATTGAGTGGTGGTGTAGTGAAATTTTTAGAATGGCACCGCCCGCGGCATTGTCATTGTCATGGAGCTCTTCAACAATGTTGTCTCTGTCTCCCCTGATGGCCCCCGCCTCTGCTGCCGTAAAATTCAAGCGGAAGGGATTCGAACTCGCGACCAGGCTTTCACCAGACCATCACAATTCTCGTATGTATGTTGTTTCTTACATTCATAGAAAGACACATGTTGAATTCTGTTATCGTAATTTTCTTTTGCTCGTTAATTTTTGGGTGAGATTGTGGGTGGCCTTAAAAATTTGGCCGTCTGGGATTCGAAATCGTGACCGAAGACTCCACCAGACCATGTCCATTTTTTCATATGTATATTGTTTCTTACATGAATGGAAAGGAGAAGGTGTGGTCAATCATTCCCTTTTGTATTATTTTGATGGTGTGCTTTTCTGTACATTTCAACCTTGCCACATGTCCACTAGAGTCCTCACATTAGTCGGTATATTTCTTGTCCCATTGGTTGTGCTAGACAAGGGAAGGTGTTGCCAAACATTATCTCGTGTATTATTTTGATCGTATGTTTTTTGGTACACCAAAACCTTGCTGCATATCCATGATTTGTTGTGCTGGATAGAAGGAGAAGGTGCAACCAAATGTTCCCCCCTTGTTTTATGTTGATGGCATGTTTTTTTGGTACACCACATATCCATTGGAGCCCTGAAATCGGTTGGTATATTGCTTTCCATATTCATAGTGCTAGACAAGAGGAGATGATATGGCCAAACATTCTCTTTTGTATTATTTTCATTTTGTGTTTTTTTGGTACACCACAACATTGCCATATTGTTGACACTGTGGATTGCACCCTTGAAAGAAGGCTCGGTTTCTCTCTTCCACGCGGCACAATGGAGACTTCCCTCTTGCTGTGGGCTTGGCAAAACTGAAGGAAGAATCTGTAGATAAGGGCTAGCTCCCTTTGATGCATCTCTGAGGTCTTTCACTACTACTGCTAATAATAGGGGGGTGAAAAGGGAGAAGGATATAACCAAAACAGAACCTATCTAAACAGTGATGCACCAAATAATTTTGATCTACTCAGCTATATCGACATTTCAGACCAAAAGAGGGTGAACAGACACTTTATCTGACAAAAAGACCAGATTGTAGGGCGCTTTAATAGGGGGCTTAATGAAGACGCAAGGAAAAGAAACTTACCACAGGCGCTGCAGAAGCACACTGTCCAATAACCACTCTTCTGTCTCTACGCTCCAGATGAAGCACTTTCTGTTGACCTGCAAAAATAGTCTTAGCTACACGAGGTATGTTGTTATCAATCTATGAAAGCATCAAGCTAAACTAACTGAACATAGAGTTGATACATAGACATACTCAAAAGTATAACCAATCAGATAGAGGTAAAACACATTTTTATTGATTCAAAGGTAAAATTTGGTAAGGGTTCGCCTTACACAAGTGAGAGATCTCATTTCTCTACTGAGAGGTTCCAATAAATAGCATAAAGAGAAAGACTTTTGGTGCCTTCTAGAATAAGCAACTCATACTGCATTAAACACCTAGGAAGAAGGAAGTCCACTGAAGGAACCATGCTGTAGATGTCACAAGTCTTGACTTTGGTGCTTAAACTGTATTAAATGTCATTGCAAAAGCATGGGTTGCTTGATTGTTTGAATGACAAGGCCGCCCCTCTTTATGAGACTTGTGCAACTGTCTGCTTATCAAAACTTAGACGAAGAAAAACAGGCCACGCTATTGAATGCTTGCGCGCTTCGATGACCACTTAGTGGAGACTGTTTCATCTGCAGCAATAACTTCTTTGCCGACGCTTTCTGTGTACCACCTGGACTATTCTATTCATTTCTGCGCTTGCCCTTTGTTTTTTCTTGGCAACTCGGCCCTCGTGGCTATCTTTCATCTTTTCCTGGCTCCTCGGGCTTCTTTCTTGGCAGGTCACTGAGTTTCTTTGCGGCCTTGTGCCCTTTGAATTCATTCGGGTCCGTGCTATTGAGTTTTTTCGAGGACTTGCTCAAAGGGATTGTCTCTTTGGTCTCTCTTCAACGACTGACGCATCCCATCAAAATTGACATCTGCAGGTTTGTCACTATTCAAAAACCAACGTCTATTTTGCTGCCTTGAATTTGACGTCCGCGGGGACGTCACCAGGCATTTAAACTGCCAATGGCTAGTTCATCATGCTGAAGTTGACGTCTTTGGGCCTGTCATCATCGTTGGTAATTCCTTCAGCCTTTACAAAATGAACCTTCCCGAAGGGAAGGTGTCCCTTCAAAAAAATGGAAAAGGTCCCTTTTTGGTCATTGAGAGCCCTCCGCAAGGGTGCTTGTCTTTCGGGCGCCTTCGGATTCCCTTGTCTTCCCAATTCCTTCGGACAAAATGTTCGAAGGAATTTCTTCAGATATTTTGCCCGAAAAAAAACTTGCTTTCATGTCTTGGCCTTTCCCTTGTAAATTTCTTCGGACAAAATGTCTGAAGGAATTCCTTTGAGCACTTTGTTCAAAGGAATTCACTTTTGGTTCTACATGGATTTTCTTCAAACAAAAAGTCCGAAGAAATCGTTTGTCTGTTGCATGGATTTTCTCCGAAGGAAAACTTACCTTTTGGCCTTCTGCCTTGTTATTTTTTCGAAGGTGCTCTCTACCCTCCGCAAGGGCACTTTGGGTCCAAAGTTGCCCTTCGGAGCCTGCTTGATCAGTTCAATTTGTCACCTGCCTGCCCTCTGCAAGGGCACTTGACCTTCGAAGTCTTGTAAAAGACTAGTATTCTCTTTGAAACTAACCCATTCCTTTGTCGAAAGGCTTGTGCAAACTAACTGCCCAAAGCGAAATAAGCCTCCGGATCAACCCGAAACATCAACAAGGCTCAAGTCACTTGGATTTTTGTAGAACATGCCTATTATAAAGGAAAAAAGACAATTGCAGTAAGGTGAAGACGTTAGAGGCTGGCTAATTAGGACATCAAAGAAGGAAAATGGAGACCGATTTTTGGCTTGCAGGACCAAAAAATGGTCAAAATATTTGGCGATTTACAGGGGAAGCATACCTGCTATGCTTAAGAAAACCAGTGGCTTATAAGTCGGTTGGGTACGGAGTCAGAATACACCCTGACAAGATGACAACAACCCTGAGAGACTAAAGAATCAACACGAAGCTTTTACCCCCAAACGGTAAATAAAACACACACAAGGCTAAAAACTACGAACATGCGCAAAAGCACTTGAGGAAAACCAAGCCAACTGAAAATAAACTACTATGTACAACTAACTAGATATATTTGCCTCCCTCTTGGATCAAAGGGAAAACTTCTCAAGTCTCCATGGCAAGAAAACTTATGGTGCCAGACAAGTGACTGAATGAAATGGAAACTTGGTGACTTGCCCTTCTTGCCTGCCACCTTGATTGGCTTGTATCTGAGTGGATCATGGACAAACATGTCTCCAACATCTATGTATTCACTTTGCCCTTTGAAACCTGATTCATGTTGGCCCCTCATGCTAGTTTATTTTATCAAGAAATCGATGGCTGTTAGCTTATCAACATAAGCCTCAATTAGCTCATAGCCCCCTTGACATGCATCATGGATTGACTTGTTCCCTTCTGCCTCATTGAAGAGCCTGTCAAACTGATCTACTTCATCATGGTTTTCTTGAAGAAGGGTGTCTGTTGCGATGTTTGAAATGAGATCACAAACTGCTTGCTCATCCCACAGAACGTCACCTTGCTCAAGGCTCTCTTCTTCAAAGCTTTCATCAATATGGATAGGCCTCTCCTTTTCTTGCTAAAAAACAAGAGTCTCTAGTTGTTCAAAGACATGCTCCTGATCCTCCTCTAACTCGGGTCCCATGGCATGGTTATTCTCCTTATCAAAGCAACAAGAAAGCTCATCAAACAGGGGAGGAGAGAGCTCACCATGCTTACATTCCTCATCATCCATTGTTGACAAATAAAGTTTGTCAACCTCTTCTTCATATTGTTGGAACATTTGCATATATGCATGACCTATGTCTTCTCCATTGTTGATGATGTCTTCAAAGGGAGCATCCATGATGATCTCATTCTCATTGTCACTCATGATAGCCTCATGGGTAGCTGCAAATTGGATCCTCTCTTCTTCACTTGCCTCTTTCAAAACAGGTTCCTCTTTGAGAAAGAATGGAGTGGAGGGTTGATGGACAGACTCATGTGGAAGAGGAGTCAATCCTTGAGCTAGAATAAAATGATTCTCTTCCTTCCATTTGGCCAGCACTTCATCTACATCAGATGTGGCTTGATAGCTCTCTTGAAAGAGTGTGGATGGGGTGTGTTCAGACATGGAATCTGTTGTTTGGCCTAAACCGTCCATCACATCCTGGTTGAGGAATCTCATTTTGGACTCCAACTCTGCAATTTGCCTGGCTATATTCTCTTGGAAGAGCCTTTCTTGGAGATCATGAGGATCACCATGAACATGAGTAGCTTCACCATTTCCAAGGCCCTGAGCTGGTTCATGGTATTCTCTCCTCCAACTTGGAATCTTGACATCATGTTGAAAGACTTGAGGAGGTTGAGGAAGACTAGGAAGAGACTGTTGATGCACTAGAAGAATTTCTTGAAGAGAGACGTGCTGTTTTTCAAAAGGCATAGAATGATTCCCTTCAAAGGAGGATTCACAATCTAAAGAATTGAGAAGGTTCATTTCCATGGGAGGCTGCTCTAATGCCTTTTGGTGTTGAAAAGCTAGGTGCAAGGGATTAAGAGCAGAAGTGGTTAATGCATCAGATGAGCTAGAGTGAGCAAGTGCTATTTGGTAGAAAGGATTTGGTGCACAAGAGGAGGCATTCTTTGGAATAGGAGGGGGCTGCGTTGGAATGAGAGAAGGCACACAAGGCTGATTGCCTTGAATGAATGGACTCTTCTATTTTGCTACCTCTTCCTTCATGGATTGCAAGGCTTGAGCTTGCCTCAACAAGCACTCCTCTTTGTATATAAGCTCTTGCTGATATCTATACTGCTCCTTCAATCTGCTTATCTCCATTACTTGCTTCTCAAACTTCAACATTACTTCCTTTACACTAGGTGAAGGGCAACCATGAGAGCTGCTTGAGGTGATTCCATGAACAACCTGAGCTTGATCAAAGTTATATGAAGGAACACAAGGCCCATGCTGCTGAGCAATGGAATTATACATACCAAAATGTGATTTCTTGATGGCACTAGGACTGCTTAACCAGCTGATTCAACTCGGAGTCGCCATTGGTGTTGGTTGAAATGCCTACAGAGGCTGATTGGTTGAAGAACACACCAAAAAATCCTTCAACTCTTCGAACAAATGATCCCATTAGGCGTGCCAAAAACTATTGACGCTGTGGATTGCACCCTTGAAAGAAGGCTCGACTTCTCTCTTCCACGCGGCACAATGGAGACTTCCCTCTTGCTGTGGGCTTGGCATAACTGAAAGAAGAATCTCTAGAATCTCTGAGGTCTTTCACTACTACTGCTAATAATGGGGGAGTGAAAAGGGAGAAGGATATAACCAAAATAGAACTTATCTAAACGGAGATGCACCAAATGATTTTGATCTACTCAGCTATATCGACACTTCAGACCAAAAGAGGGTGAACAGACACTTTATTTGACAAAAAGACCAGACTGTAGGGAGCTTTAACAGGGGGCTTAATGAAGACGCAAGGAAAAGGAACTTACCACAGGTGCTGCAAAAGCACACTATCCGATAACGACTTTTCTGTCTGTATGCTCCAGATGAAGCACTTCCTGTTGACTTGCAAAAAGTCTTGACTACACTAGGTATGTTGGTATCAATCTATGAAAGCATCAAGCTAAAATGACTGAACATAGAGTTGATACAGAGACATACTCAAAAGTATAACTAGTCAGATAGAGGTAAAACGCATTCTTATTGATTCAAAGGTAAAATATGGCAGGGCTTCGCCTTACACAAGTGAGAGATCTCATTTCTCTGCTGAGAGGTTCCAATATATAGCATAAAGAGAAAGACTTTTGGCGCCTTCTAGAACAAGAAGCCCATACTGCTTTAAACACCTAGGAAGAAGGAAGTCCGTTGAAGGAACCATGCTGTAGATGTCGCAAGTCTTGACTTTGGTGCTTAAACTGTATTAAATGTCACTACAAAAGCATGGGTCGCTTGATTGTTTGAATGACAAGGCTGCCCCTCTTTATGAGACCTGTGCAACTGTCTGCTTATCAAAACTTAGACGAAGAAAAATAGGCCACGCTATTGAATGCTTGCGCACTTCGATGACCACTTAGTGGAGACTATTTCATCCGCAGCAATAACTTCTCTGCCGATGCTTTTTGTGTACCACCTGGACTATTCTATTCATTTCTGCGCTTGCCCTTTGTTTTTTCTTGGCAACTCGGCCCTCGTGGCTATCTTTCGTCTTTTCCTAGCTCCTCGGGCTTCTTTCTCGGCAGGTCACTGAGTTTATTTGCGGCTTTGTGCCCTTTGAATTCCTTCAGGTCCGTGCTATTGAGTTTTTTCGGGCACTTGCTCAAAGGGATTGTCTCTTTGGTCTCTCTTCAACGGTGGATGCATCCCATCAAAATTGACGTTTGCGGGCCTGTCACTATTCGAAAACCAATGGCTATTTTGCTGCCTTGAATTTGACGTCCGCGAGGACGTCACCAGGCGTTTAAACTGCCAACGGCTAGTTCATCATGCTGAAGTTGACGTCTTCGGCCCTGTCATCATCGTTGGTAATTCCTTCAGCCTTTACAAAATGAACCTTCCCGAAGGGAAGGTGTCCCTTTGAAAAAATGAAAAGGTCCCTTTTTGGTCGTTGAGAGCCCTCCGCAAGGGCGCTTGTCTTTCGGGCTCCTTCGGATTCCCTTGTCTTCCCAATTCTTTCGGACAAAATGTTCGAAGGAATTCCTTCGGACATTTTGTCCGAAGGAAAACTTGCCTTCATGTCTCGGCTTTCCCCTTGTAAATTTCTTCAGACAAAATGTCCGAAGGAATTCCTTCAGGCACTTTGTCCGAAGGAATTCACCTTTGGTTCTACATGGATCTTCTTCGGACAAAAAGCTCGAAGAAATCCTTTGTTTTTTGCATGGATTTTTTCCAAAGGAAAACTTACCTTTCGGCCTTCTGCCTTGTCATTTTTCCAAAGGTGCTCTCTGCTCTTTGCAATGGCACTTTGGGTCCAAAGTTGCCCTTCGGAGCCTGCTTGATTGGTCCAATTTGTCACCTGCCTGCCCTCCGCAAGGGCACTTGACCTTCGGAGTCTTGTAAAAGACTTGCATTCTCTTTGAAACTGGCCCATTCCTTTGCCGAAAGGCTTGTGCAAACTAACTACCTAAAGCCAAATAAGCCTCCGGATCAACCCGAAACATCAACAAGGCTCAAGTCACTTGGCTTTTTGTAGAATAGGCCTATTATAAAGGAAAAACGACAATTGCAGTAAGGTGAAGACATTAGAGGTTGGCTAATCAGGACATCAAGGAAGGAAAAGGGAGACTGATTTTTGGCCTGCAGGACCAAAAATGGTCAACACATATGTCCACTAGAGTCTTGAAATTAGATGGTATAGTTCTTGCTTAATTTTTGTGTTGGACAGTTTAAGAAGGTGTGGCCAATATTCCTTCTTATATTATTTTGATGGCATGTTTTTCTGTACACCTCAACCTTGCCACATGTCCCTGGAATCTTGATATTAGTTGGCATATATCTTGCCCTATTTGGGAGGAGTGGTGGAACATTCCCTCTTGTATTATAATTATGGTATATTTTTCAGTACATGAAAACCTTGCCACATGTCCATTGGAGTCTTAAAATTAGTTGGTATATTTCTTTCCCTATTTGTTGTGTTGGATAGGAGAAGTTGTGGTTGCACGTTCCCTCCTGCTTTTTGATCATTCTAAATTGTTTGAGAAAAGGAGAAGGGGCATTATTGTAATGAGGGGATTTGAATTTGGTCTATGCTGTTACAAGTGTCCAATGATGATATCTTTTATTGGATTGTGACAATTGTGCAATGGTCTTATGTCTCATGTTCCGATCCAGTTAACCATAAACTCACCCCCATAAAAACATCTTTTAATTAATAGACCCAATTACTCCTATGTTTTTTGAGTAATGGCTTTATTTTCCTGATAGTTAAATCTTTTAGGCGTCAATATTTTCATTAGTGCATATATATTAGGAATGCCTAAGTATTAGTTTCAAGGCAAGATCTTTCTAGTTATGCCAAAGTATTAGTTTTAAGGCAAGATCTGTCTAGTTGTAACTCAATTGATTATGGGTTGAGAAGTTACAACTCAAACCATCTTGCCTTCTAAAGTAATACATAGTTTTTTATGGTCCTCGTTATTGCAACCTCACCATATGTTGGTTGGGGATTGAGCCTCCTTATTGCAATGATAGAGATTTGAACCTGGGTTACACTCTTGCGAATGTCCCTGATTACTATTTTGCCTCAACCCCTTGACCAAACTTTCATATTCAAATTCTGTGTGTTCTTTCACTATCCACCAATATTTTATCAGTGTACCAAATCACTCACATAGGTACAAGGAAGTGAGTTGAGTTCACACCTAATTTAGTGGTTATCAAGGAGCTACATAGTGACACTAAAATGGCTTATAATAAGGCCAATCATCAGTCTAGGTTATATACTTTCTCATAATTTTCCCCAGATCAGCCCTCAGTTACACTACTTACTCATGTAGATGCAGTGAGCAAACTATGGCATGAATGGTTTGGCCATTTAAACTATCATTACCTAGAGTAACTCAGTCATCAGTACATGGTTTTAGGGTTGCCTAAAGTTAAATTATTGAATGGCCTATGCAATGGCTACATTCTTGACAAGCATCCAGAAGAGAAATATGACAAGAGCAAATTAAGGAGTGTCAAATGGAAATTAGATATTGTCCATAGTGATGTAGCAAGTTCATTTCTAAAACCTTCATTTAATAAGACTAGATACATGCTCACATTCATTGATGAATTTTCTTATTCGTCATATTGTATCTTTAATCGTATGTCTAATTAAAGGGTTGTTGCTCATATAAACTTTCATATTAGTTCAAATTAAAATGCGCACGATTGATTTAAGTAAAGCAAATTATGCAATCATGCCAAAACACTCATGGAATGCTCAATATGTGGAAATTTATTTATAACTTTTATGTTGAGCATAATAACACAAAATAACAGTCTAGTGGCTAAAATGGAGCTATTGCCATAGTCATGACCCATGTTCGGGCCTGGTTAAAGTGACCATGTTAATGTCGGCCACTAACAGGTTTGAAGCGTGGCTTCTAAACACAAAGTTGTACTAAGCTTGATGGTTTCCAAGTGGAGGGTGAATCTTAGAATTTACCTATAAAAAGCAATCTAAAATAATAAATCTTGAATATAAGAATATCATTTTACCCTGATTTGGATTAATGCTAACCCCAATTAAGGTAGAAATTGTGTATAATTCAGATCATAAAGTATGACAATCAGGTATATATTTGAATGTATAAGATTGAAATTGATTTGACAATGACAATTGCTAAATATGAAAAGCACAATAAAGGATAAGACACTTAGCAGTTCTCTATACTATGTAGGATTGAGACAGGTGGCAGGCTGGAAATAGGACCATGAGTCGCTCAATGCAGGTTATGGATCTCTGTGCACACCTAGATAGTAACGTCAACCTCAGGTCAATACCGTCTGCTGCTATGTTTGGAGCTGGATGGTTTTGCCCCTAGATATTTTACTTCTTTGTTTTGGCACAGGCAGGTGCACCTATTTCTGCTTTAGCTCTATGTGTTATCCTTCAGTTTGATTATATGTGGACATCCAAAAATCCATATTCTTCATTTGAAACCCTAGGTCCACTTGTGAGGGGATAAGACTTGCAAAAAACTTGGGGAGTGTAATGGACTGAGATGACCCCAAACACTCTTATTGAGGATTGCCTGATGCCTACATGTCCAATGCTTCGAAGAGGGAAATCAAGTCACAAGTAGTTCTTCTGCTTAGTGTGAATGTGCAGTTGTGCTCCTTTGCTGTATGAATGCACCTAATGATCTAGCTTTCGACACTTGACAATGTTTGCATTTACTTGGCTTGGTATGCTTCAGACTTGGTTGATGATTGCTCCTAGTGACTGATTTGCAATTTCGGAGGAATAAGGCAACTTTGATCAATGTACAATAGTGTATAGATACTTGATAGATAAGTGCTAGATTCATAATAAGTATACACTTGATTTGTATTTATATGCGCCTATTTGGGTAATTAATTACGCCACTGACACGTTAGGTAGATGGGCTGACCCATAGGAATGATTTGATTTTGAAATATGATCGTTGTTGGGCGAAGGAGGAAACTGTGAGATTTGGTCGGTAACGTTTGGACAGTACAAACTGAACTTGATGTTCATGTTTGAGAGACAAGATCACTGATTTGATGATCTGGAGTTGTTTGAGTACGATAGTTTATTGGTTTTGCACACACTGCGAGAATTCCTAAGGTGATTGACAACAACTTGGAAGGATTGCACCCATATATAGCATGCGGATGTGAGAGAATGGCAGATTAGAGGCATATATGTACGCACAAATCATGTAGGGTGAAGGTAGGTCAAAGCTGACATTGCCAAGTGTTTAATACTAGATTTCAGTTTTTAAAAATATATAGATTTGTGATGAATAGTGTCATTAGATGTAATATTTAATGTACTATATTGAACTATGATGGAAGAGAGTTGTGGGTCTCCAATATAATTGGTATAGGGTTTAAGAAGAAAATATCTTAGATTTCAATTTTTTCAATACAGGTTTATAAAAGATCCCTTAGCATTGCAAGGGCATAAAATATTGAAACCACCTAGAAAAGTTTCAGCTACAATATTTGTACATAATGTAAAATATAACAAATACACGATATGTACCATTTCGACTTCAACAATGTTTTAAGGTAAAGGTTCTCGGATTGGGAGTTTAATGCAAATTACATGTAATTAGGTTCTTTGTTTAGATGACAAGTGGGAGGTTATCAAGGGAATTTTGATTTGTTCCTCAAGTTCCATCCCTGCTGCTCACCCTTATCTGCTTATTTGAATTAACCTTTTTAACAATTGAATATACGTTATATTAATTTTGGGCTATTCCCAACCAAAAATTTACAGCAGACATGTTTCCAGCATTCACAGTGACTATGGAGCTTTACCAATTTGAGCTTTTATCATCCTTTTACAACCAGCACACTTATCTTGAAAACGACCTAGAATATGAGATGCCATAACAACCAGGCTAGAGAGGAAAGTGACCATAAACTAGTGACTTGATGTTTTTAAAAAGATAGAACATAAGCCTACTATTTGCTGACCTGAGGTTGGCAATGGCAGGAGGAATAGGGAACGCTAACAAAACTTAAAAACAAACTTGTACAAGGATTATTGCCATCCATATGTGCAAGCATTAAACCCTGATAATAGACACAACGGAGAAACAAAACACAACCCAAGGATGAGAAGTTTAGTTGGGCCTTAATGTATCTTCAAATTTAACATTGATGAGCACCTTAGGAGCTTGACCATTTCCACCCTCCACCATATCCTCAGTTTCCACAATAATTATATTCATGGACAAAAGCATGTTGTCCATCTTGGCATCCATGTTTCCATTCAACAAATGAGGTCCTGCAAATACTCCATGGTTTCTAGTTAGATCTTTGCATGTAACATTGGATGTTAAATGCATTTCGATCAGTGAAATTTGTTAGATATTAATTACTTATTAACTAATGGTTAGTTATAAACTACACCAACTATATGTAACTCCTTTCTGTACAATAAATTAAGGATGCACATGCATTTCAAAGTGTGCCTTCTTGTTTCTATTAATTCTTTTAGTGTTTATATCGAGTTCGGGGAAGCCCTAGAAAAAGGGTACAAACTGTGAAGAAGAAGAGGTATTCCAAATTAGATGCAGTCAAAGGAAGTCATGATTTGAAGACCTTGAAGATTAGTTGCGATTTTTTGAAGAGTAGTTGCAATTTTTGTAGAGGAATGAATCTACATGGATGTCGTGGAAAAGGATGGACTGGTTGGTCGCAATTTGAGGTTGTATAGACGAGGAAAAGTCAAAACAAATCATGGCAGTGGGGAGAAAGGACAAGACCAGATTGAATTGCAATTTCTATCCCAATCACGATTCTCAGTCACGAGTTTCATTATTTTTGTGGTATTTAGGGCACTTGACATGTTTTTAGTCTAGAATGATGTTCCCAGGTTATGAGGAGATCATGAGGACAAGTTGCAGTGAAGGCAAAACGTGAAGATTGACAATGTAAAGTCAAGTTTTCCAGTAGTAGGGTTTGATGAGATTTATAGATTGCATCTTGACGCAAATTACAATCACGATTTTCAAGGTTCGTGCTAGGGCACAAGAAGACTCTAGACTAGGAAGCTGGACGAACATGAGAGAAGACCAAGCTATGCATCCCGATTTTGACAGATAATTTGTCGGTATTGTCACATTTTTTGTAGAAAAATAGTAAGCTCACAATCTTTGCATTTCCCTTTGCATCCCGTTGCATTGATTTCCAGGTGAAGGGCCAAATATTGTGTGTATAGTGGCCAATATCCAGAATTTAGTTCCGTCTAAAACGCAAAAATTGATTGGTCAGAATACAATGTCTAGAGTCACAAGATTTTAACATTTTTGGAAAAATAGTTCTAGGCACTAAAGTGAGATTTACTACAATTTTTGCCAATTGTGAAAAACATCACAAGGCGGTTCTTTTGTTGTTGAAGTTATATGTTTAAGATGATTTGATACTCGAAGTGCAAAATGCCACTTCGGAAAGTGTGCTTTGGACTATTATTCAAAACAAGTATCAAACTTCGGAGAAAAGTCTAGTACTGTACCTAAAGAATCTACTATTTTTTACAAAGATGAATGAGGGCGGGTTCCTGTTAAAACATCTTCAAATAAAAGATCTCCGAAATCAGCTCTCAACCATAAACAAAAAGGTGGATGATGACGACTTGGTCGCTCTTGTTATTTATAACATGACACCCTCCTATAACTCATTTGTGGAGGCTTTATACTTGATGGCAAAAATCTAGATGTTGACCTTTGATCAGGTAAATTCCTATTTGCTACAAAAGGAACGTAGGCAGACACAAACTAGTGAGTTAAGTTCTAGACAAACAAAGAGTGCACTTGCTGCTCAGTCTAAGGGGAAATGGAAATGTAATCTTGAACGATTTACTTCCGAATATAAGGTGAAGTGCTATTATCGTCATAAGGTTGGGCATTTCAAAAAGGATTTTTGGAAGCGACAATATGTTCTTTCTCATATCAAAAAGTTGAAGGTGCAGGCAAATGTGGTAGTAGGTGACGTTGAACGAGATTTTGTAGAAGAGGATACTTTCATGACATCGTGCTTAGATGAAAGTACTACTAGTTGTTGGTTCTTTGATTTCGGCACATCCAAACATTTCATGTGTCGGAAGAACTAGTATGTCAAATTCACTACAAAAAAAAAGTTTTTCTAATTTAGTTTCATTAGATGATGAAAGATCACATGTTGTAGGAGGGAAATGAGAGAAACACATAGTATTGAATAATGCTACAAAATTCATAGTAAAAAATATTAGCTATGTTCCTAGAATGAATAGAAATCTCCTATCTATTAGTTAGTTAATTGAAAATCTTAATATTTCAATGAATTTCTTTGGGAAGAAGTGTATTGTGTCTAATGTAAAACATGACATTGTAGTAGCTCTGGGCATTGGGCAAGGTGGCTTGTATGGGCTTGTTGATCTTGCCACAATCAACTTATATGCATAAGTTTGGAAGGTAATACTAACATTTTGTGGCATGAGAGATTTGGACATCTGAAACTTTAGTACTTAACCAAACTTAACAAAACCAACATGGTTCTTGGTTTGCCTACGATCTAAGAAAAACATGATATATGTGAAGGGTGTTTGGCTGGCAAGCAGAAGCAAAAGCCATTTTTGACTGAAGATACCTGGCATGCAAAGGCGCTCTTAGATATTGTTCATGCAAATTTTTGTGAGCCATCTTAGAAATCACCTATAGTCCTGGGAGTGAGATATTTTTTGTTGCTGGTGGATGATTTATCCAGGGAGACATGGGTCTACTTCTTGAAAAATAAGTCTTGACTATTGGGAGCATTTGAAAAGTTCAAATCGTAGGTGGAAAACTATACAAGCAGACGGATCAAGACACTAAGATCCAACAATGAGGGTGAATTCACTTCCAGGTAGTTCAAGGACTACTGCAGCAAGGAAGGAATTCATCGACAATTGACAACCCCATACACTCCCCACCAAAATGGGGTGGTTGAGAGACGTAATCGAACTATCATGGAGATGGCTTGGTGCATGATGCACAGTAGGGCCATGCCGTACAAATACTAGGTAGAAGTAGTAAACATGGCAATGCATAACTTGAATAGGAGTCCTTGCAAAGCTTTGTAGGATGTCACACCTAAGGAAGCTTGGTTTGAAATCAAACTTGAGCTAACACCTTTTTTGTGTTTTTTTTCCGCTACATGCACTTTGGTTCTTGATAGAAAAAGGAGTAAACTAGTTTCCAAGAGTGGTAGATATTTTTTTGCTGGCTATAGTGACCAATCTAAGGCATATAAATTTATTGATGTTTCCACTAGCAAGACAATCGTTAGTCGAGATGTTGATGTGAAGGAGTCAAAATCCTTCTTTGTTTGTAACTAGCAAGCAATCTTTGAGGTGTCTGAATTAGGTGCTATCATTCCTTTAAAAGGTGAGGAATCTAGTTCATCTAGTACTCCATAGACTCCAGTGTAACAACCCATGGTTGATATTTCTAATACTCCACTAGTATATCAGCGACACCAACTTGCATTGGTCAACAATATGGTTGATATTCAGCCAATACAAGATTCTTTGGTACAACAGAGGCCTATGTGGTTTTACTCCACTATAGAGGATGTGTGGTAGGATTAAATGTCTCAATTAGATGCACGGCCTTGGAGGACTAGAAAGAAAGTTGTTGATTCAACTGAGCATGTTCATTTTGCTCTTGCTTATGATCTTTTCATGTTATTTGAACCACAAAGATATTTTGAAGCAAAAGGAAAACTTGAATGGGAGACTGCCATGTAAACAAAATATGATGCCTTGAGGAAGAACATTACTTGAAAATTGGTGGAATTACTTCCAACAACCTATTGGATGCAAATGGGTGTAAAAATTCAAATGTAAAACTAAGGTACTTTTTGGACAAGTACAAAGCTCATCTTGTCGTGAAAGGCTTTTCACAACAAGAGGGAATAGACTATGAGGAGAATTTTGCTCCACTACAAAGATGGTCACATTTCGGTTGCTTCTCTCCATAGCAGCACATTTTGCATGGAAAGTATTTCAGATGGATTTCAAGAGTGCTTTCTTGAACAAAGAATTGGACGAGGAAGTCTACATGGTGTAACTTGAAGGTTTTTAGGTACCTGGTAGTGATCATCTAGTTTGCAGGTTGATTAAGTTTTTATATGGGCTTAAGCAGACTCCACGAACTTGATATATTAAGATTGATAAGCGATTATGGATTCAGAAGGAGTTTTTCTAATCGAATCTTTATGTCAAAAGTGATGGTTATGACATTGTGATACTTATTTTCTATGTTGACAATCTTGCCGTCATAGGTAGTGGGACACTGAAATTCAACAACTAAGATCAGATTTGTTTGTTGCTTTTGACATGACCGATCTAGGCTTCCTACACTATTGCTTAGGTGTAGAATTCTAGCAACTTGACCATCTCATTTTCGTAGCTCAAGTCAAATATGCTATGGGTCTCTTGAACAAGTTTGGAATGATAGATTGCAATCCCTTTTCTACACTTGTGGAGGTTGGGTTGAAGTTGTCAGAGCATGATGATTCATCACCGGTCGATGATTCACTTTACAAACCGCTGGTGGGTATCTTGATATATCTTATGTCCACATGACTAGATCCATGTTTTGTTGTTAGCCACCCTTCCCGGTTTTTGTTTCAACCGAAGCTCATTCATTGGACAACAACAAAATGTGTTTTGAGACATGTTAAAGGAATTCGACTTTGGCATCCTATATTAGAGGGTAGAAAATTCCAGATTGACAGGTTATACAGAGTTTTATTGGGGATCATCAGTGGATACTTGGAGGTCTACCACTAGGTACATCTTTTCCTTTGGTTCAGGATTTGTTTTGTAGCAGAGCAAGCTTCAACATACTGTGGCTATATCTTCCACTGTAACAAAATACAAGGCAACAATAAGTGCTAGTTGTGAAGCAGTTCAGTTAGGTCGGATATTGATTGATTTTAAACTTCTTCATCCTACACCTACTCCACTTCTGATTTTTTGTGACAATCAGGGTGTATTGATGCTGGTGAAAAATTTGATATTTCATGTTCGCACCAAACACATTGAGATCCATCATCATTACATTCAACAGTTGGTTGATTTTGGTGATATTTCTCTTCCCTTTTGTGGCTCTATAGAGCAGCCTGCAGATCTAATGACTAAACCTGTTGGTCCTATTTTGTTTGTAAATTTTTGGAAAAAAACTTGGAGTTGTCTCTGGTTTAGCCATTAAGTGGGGGTATTAAATATATTGATTAATAATTAGTTACTTATCAACTAATGGTTAGTTATAAACTACCCCAATTGTATGCGACTCCTTTCTGCACAATAAAAGAAGGATGCACACACATTTCAAAGTGTGCCTTCTAGTTTCTATTCATTATTTTAGTGTTTATATCTGCTAACAAAATCTGAGTGCTCAAGCACCGGATTGAATTCCACCTCAAATCCACTGAGATGGAACTATCTAGTTTGGGGACTGTCACCTAGATTGATGGGGTTTTTAGAAGTTCCTACCTCCATCTGAACTTCCCTTCTTACCTTGTCCTTCTGAATCATTTTATTAGCAAATCTCATTTTATTTTTGGTAGTCATGTGATGCAAGGGCATCTAGGTTCACTTATAATCCTACATCAACCAAAAAGACTTAGTCTAACATTGTAAAAAACAAGCATTTTTGCAGTCTTGCGCGAGTCTTGATTTATGCGCAATTTCTTTATGTTGTTTTGCGCACTGTGCGCACACACATTTTTTTTTTTTTTGCGTAGCTTTGATGACACACAGTTTTGGTTCCAATTTGAATTAGCTTGTGAAGCTTGTGCAAGTTCATTTTGAAGGTCTTTGTTTTGTCCCGCACAAGTTCAGAAGATATATGCAGAGAGAATGAGGAGTGAAGTCTTGCAATGTGAAAGAGTTATAGTGTGCAATTTTGCGTTGCAAAGCTTACGACGTTTTATGCAGGATGTTGGTACGCATCAATGTGAGTATGGGGATCATTACACAAGGAGTCTTCCACACATCCTTTGGTTGCAAAGTGTTGCGAATTAGCCGTGCAAGGATGCAACTTCTGCATAACTTGCCTTGTGAGTAGTTTGTTTTAAACCAAATGTTCTTGTGATGTGTTGTGGATAAAGAGTCATTGCAGTTCCTAACCGGTTGCATTTAATTCCTTGAATCATAGAAGGTTGTTACGATTTCATTTAATGTCACTTTGTGATGTGCTTTGTCGTGATGCCATTTTCTGTGATGTGTTAAGGTGCATTGGAATTGTAATGAACATTTAATGTTTGGAGCACACATTGATGTGTTGCAATTATTTAATAGTGGTAGTGGCTTGTTATGCGCATTATTTTAAAAAGGTGGGTCTTTTGTCTATATAAACATGTACCTACACTTGAGCCAGCTAGTTAGCAAGCGTGAGGAAATAGATCATAGTGAGTATTCTAGGAGATAGCTAAACTTGCAAAGACCACAAGTTAGCAAGCAAAGATCCAAAGATCTGGTGTAACGCATCTCATTCAAGATTGTTGTGTTATTGTCATTTTGTGTGCAAGCTGTATTTCCAGCCATTGAAATCTAATAAAGAGCTGAGTTTATTTTTCGTTGTATTTTATTGCATTATTCCACTGTATAATTCTGAAGGCTACATGGTCTAAGGCATCTCTTCATTGAGGACCCCTAACCGCGACTGCATGAGCCTGTTTCTCAGTTTTGGCCAGTAGTTGTCACATAGGTTTGCAGCCGAGTTTACTTCCTCTGTAACTTTCTTCTTGCCCTCTATATCCCTTTTCATTTATTTCTTCCTTTGCTACACTTTCCTTCCTTAATGTTCTGCAAAAGAGGCCAAAAGAGCAAAGATAACTCAAAATAATGAACTTGCAGCGTGTTATCTCAGAGTGAAATGTTCCTTTTTAGGGCTGAAAGCTAAATAAGGAATTATTCAACAAACTGTAGTGAAATAATCAAATTTTAGAATTTATTCAAACCCCAGGCAATTGAAAACAATTTATTTACTGCTGTAGGTGCCCCAAAATGGCACAAAAAATATTATTCACTGATTCCAAAAATAGCAGAAATTATCCCAAATTTATAGCCAAAGAATTCAATCAAAAACCTGATTTTTGACAATGTTTATTGTTGGAAAATATTAGGAAAAATTCAGAATATTTGTGTGGTTGATCCACACCTTCGAAAAGGCTTAAAAAGCCTCCAAACCCAATCGCCAACCCTAGGAGAGGGTTCGCTGCCCTTGTAGGAGAAGCACAACACTTTTGTTGGGGTTTGCTGCCCTAAAACAGCCTTTAATCGAACTCGCCTGGCCTCCAGTGCTGTTTGCTCACTTGCAAATGCCAATATGGTGTTGAAAACACCCTTCTTCCACCAAAGATGCACAATGCAACCTCCTTACGGAGTTGTCTAAGTCTGAAATCAAGGGTTTCCGTCCTTGTTTCAACCACCTTGAAGGGATTTTGTCCTTAAGGAGCAAGCCAAGCTTTTTCATGCTTAGACATCGAAAAAATCAAATATCAAAAATAGCATGAATCTTTCCACAAGATCTCCCCTTTGACCTTTATGGTCTTCCCCAAAGGGTGGCGTCCAAAAGGGAGGGAAAGTAATTCAAATGTTAAAAGGCCCTTTCCTTATAATCTTCCACTTGATCACTTAAGTGTCCATGACCCTTAGAAGTCCCCTTCTTAAGTGAAATTTAGATCATAAAGAACCTTTTTGAAAAGAAGCAAGTAAGACCCCATGTTCCCCTTTCCTCTCACTTCGTCCCTTAGCTTTTTGGGAAACAAGTCAAGCTAAGGGTCTTCATAAATCATGTTGAAAAGGGGGACATGACATAGGGACATAGCTTTCAGAATACAAAGTGTTGACATTGTACGGTGTGATGAGGGACAACTCATGGCTGCTTACATTGTCACGCCCACTTCTTCCTCCCTCCATAGATGCAGTCACTTTGGTGGGCAGGGATTTTGAATGTGAGCTGGGCAAGCATGTATCTAGGCATGACCCAAAATTATTACTTATCATTTAAAAAAAAAAACCAAAAAAAAAACCAACCTTATATTAGATATAAAACAAATTTATAAATTCTACTATGCCAGGCTTGAAAAGTATTTGATCAAGCCTAAGCAGTATACAAAGAAGGACCAATAGAAGAACTTATTTTACAAAGTCTAAATTTAGAATATTCTTTATGTCTTCCTGAATCTTGTTAGACCACCATATAGGTGGCGGACCATAGCATAGAAGATTATGGTTGTCAAGGGCCCAATTTGCCAGCCTATCAGCAACTTTATATTTTTAAAGTGGTAATAAAGCTATGGAATTTAATTGTATTAACAAAGCAACTGCACAATCTATTAAAACATTGTCCACCTTGTTTTTGTTCCTACATAAATGTTTTAATCTTAGCTTTAGGAAATTTCCATCTAGGAGTTCGAAATTTATCTGATCAAGATATGAAATCTATTTGAGATGTGAAGATTGCAGCAGGTCTATACAAACAAACATCTAGAGTATGACTATGTCTGCGGGCAGCAATGTTGATTGGCATGCAGGTCAGAATCAACTTGAGTCTGCTGACTGATTGGTCTTCTCACAAAGAGAACCATTGAATCTGTCGAACTACTATCTGAAGAATGGTTCCATTTATTGCAACAAATACAAGTATGTCAAAACTAACAATCATCGAAAAAGATGATCTGTTATTATCACAATGCACACATAGATCTGGAAATGTCAGAGACCTCTTGGAAGACAATTTTTGCAAGTTATCTATCTTCTATAGGATCTTAGCACTTAAAGTTCCCAATGATTCATTTTCATTTTGAGCTTCCTCTGACTTATGCATCATGGGATTGATGGTCTCATACGTGCTAGCCAATATTTTATTAAGAGAACAAGTGTCATCATCAAAATGAGAACATGCATCAATTTGAGAAGATCCCTCATCATTATCACTATGATCATTCATTGTGCGAAGAATGAGCATCATCATCAAAACCATGTCAAAAACAAGCTATAACATGCATGATAATTTTATCTTTGATTTTGCGAGTTCCAAGAGACAGAAGTGATGGGTTAAGATAATTTGCCTGAAGCATCTTCCTTGTCTATAATGGGATCTTAAAAGCAGTATCCACCTTTGAAGAATTGTCACAGGAATTTTTGGGAGAACTATCAACATCGATGTGAATGGGTTTTGGTTATCATAACCAACATCTAAAATACTGCATCACAGTCAATGCCAAAGTAAAATGTTAAAGGTGAAGAAAAAGAGGGAGATGCATAAAGAATAGGACCAATATTAAATTAAACAATAAATCACTATAAATGGATAATTGAAAAGTCCCAATGACCACAAAATAGGAATTTCCACTATTCTATTATAATGCAAAGCCACAAGATTCTATAAAGAGTCTCCAAGAGTGACGAAAGGAGAGGAGAAAAACTCTCTTACATGAAAACATGCATCACTTTGAGAAGATCCATCATCATTATCACTATGTTATGATCATTCACTGTGTGAAGAATGAGCATCATCATCACAACCATCTGCAAGCAAACTATAAAATGCATGATGATTTTGTCTTTGATTTTTGGGAATTCTAAGAGACTGAAGATGGATTAAGATTATTTGCCTCAAGCATCTTCCTTGTCTATAATGGCATTTTAACTGGTGTAGCTATTGCTTTAGTAGGATCCACATTTGAAGTATTATCATAGGAATTTTTGGGAGAACTCTCAACATCGATGGAAATGGGTTTTGATTATCACAGCCAACATATAAAATTCCTTTATCATAGCCAATGCCAAAGTAAAAAGTTTAAGGTGAAGAAAAAGAGGGAGATATGCAAAGGTTAGCACCAATATTAAAATAAACAATAAATCACTAAAAAGGGATCATTGAAAAATCCCAATGAGCACGAAAGAGGAAACTCCACTATTCTATTACCATGCAAAGCCACAAGATTTTATAAAGAGTCTCAAAGAGTGACCAAAGGAGAGGAGAAGAACTCTCTTACATGGAATCCCTTATTATTGATGTGAAGGGGAGGGCTGATCCAGACCCTACCAATATAATTACAATATTGGCTGTCATCATCATCAAAATGAGAACAAGTGTCATCATTAAAAATGAGAATGTGCCCCAATTTGAGAAGATCCATCATCATTATCACTATGATCATTCACTTTGTGAAGAATGAGCATCATCATCACAACCATCTACAAGCAAAATATTACATTCATGATAGTTTTGTCTCTGATTTTTGGGAGTTCCAGGCGACTAAAGTGACGGGTTAAGATTATCTGCATGAACCATCTTCTTTTTCTATAGTGGAATTTAGTGGCATAGCTATTTCTGTAGCAGGATCCATATTTGACGATTTGTCAAAGGAATTTTTTGAGAGAACTCTCAACATTGATGGAAACGGGATTTGGTTATCATATTCAATATCTAAAATACCTGCATCACAGCCAATGCCAAAGGAAAAGGTTAAAGGTGAAGGAAAAGAGAAAGATGTGTAAAGGTTAGAACCAATATTAATATAAAGAATAAATCACTAAAAAGGGATCATTGAAGAGTCCCGACGACCATAAAAGAGGAAACTCTATTCTATGAATCTATTATCATGCAAAGCCACAATATTTTATAAAGTGTTTCCCAGAGTGACCAAATGAAAGGAGAGCTACTCTGTTACATAAAATCCCTTATTATAGATGTGGAGGGAAGGGCTAATCGAAACCCTACCAATAAACATACATTTTGGCTTGATGAATTTGCAGCAAGCAATCACTACACACTGGGAAACCTTTTGTGAGACCCTGGCTGACAAGAAGCATTTTATTGATTAAGAAAACAAATTGTTTACAGAAAACACAGATGGAGGTGTACTGGGTCGTTCCCTCCATGTCTCCTATAACCTCTATTTATAATACTTATTTCTAACAAATCTGCATAAACACTTCTCTAACTTAGGAATCCAATTGTAAAGTATTCTGTTATAACAAACTATCTAAACTTGATAGTGTACAACCCAAATATAAATAGAATCCTTAACTAATTAATTACTTTGGATCAAAAGATTCCAACATTCCTCCCTGTGATCCAAAGTTTTATATGTGACATATACCAAGCAATGGGCTTGGTGAAAATATCAGTAATTTGCTGAGCTGTGGGACAATACTTGGGTTCGATAATCTTCTTTGGTACCACTATCTTGAGATAGTGATATTTGACATCCATATGCTTGTTCCTTGCATGAAACATTCGATTCTTTGCAATAGCACTTTGACTATCCATACTGGGTAAATTTGAGAAACCTTAAGTGCCTATAAAATGGGTCAAAGTTGGACGATTTATTTTAAAGCGTCCCATACTGCAATGTACTCTGATTCTGCTGAAGAATTAGCCATTGTGTCCTACTTTATTTAACATGGCTGCAACTGCTGATCCAAGATGCATCATATACCCTGTGGTAGATACTCTGTCATCAACATTGTTCCCATAATCTGCATTTGAATATACAATAAGTTGGAAGAAACTTCTTTGATATTCTAGACCACAACTTTTAATGCCTTGCAAATACCTCAAAATTCTCTTTGCAGATAACCAATGGCTTTCTTGAGGTTCTTGCATAAATCTTGAAAGTAAATCAAACTTCCTATCAATTGTGTGTATTTAGTGGCATCTACCAGTGGTTCTTTAACATATTTTGAAAGCTTCAAATTAGCTTCCAGAGGTGTTGATGAAGGCTTATATCCACTCATCTGGAATTTCTTCAACAATTCAGTGTTATACTTGGTATTTGAGATGATTATCTTATTTGATTCTTGTTTCACCTCAATGCCTAAGTAATAATGTAAAGAATCAAAATTGATCGTTTCAAATCCTTTTTTTAAATCCATTTTAACTTCTGTGTTATGTTGTTCATCATTACCAGTTAAAAGAAGATCATCAACATACAAAACAATATTAACAACTTTGTTTCCTTGCACCCTAGAGTATAAAATATTAACTAAATCATTGCGTACAAAACCAATCTGATGAAGAGAATCTTTAATTTTTGCATATCATGCTTGAGGTACATGTTTTAAACCATTCAAAGCCTTTGCTAAATGAAAAACCTTGTGTTCTTCATTGCTGACTTCAAAACTTGGAGGTTGTTGCATGTAGACTTCTTCTGTTAAGTTGCCATTCAAGAAAACACTTTTTACATCCATTTGATGTAGTGTCAACCTGTTTTGTGCAGTGGGAGCAATCAACATTTTAACAATATTCCCTTTAGCAGCGGGAGCAAAAGTTTCTTCATAATCTATGCCTTCTTGTTGAGTGTATCCTCTAGCGACCAATTGTGCTTTATATTTATCCAAGGAACCATCTGTGTTATACTTTATCCTATAACCTAATTACAACCAGTGGGGTTCACACTAGATGGACAATCAACCAAATTCCACGTGTGATTTTTTATAATCACATCATACTCTACTTGCATAGCATCTCCATTCTTTTATGTCTACAAAATCAATGAAACAAGTAGGTTTATCAACAACATCAATTGTAAGAGCCTAATTCACATTTTTTCGACTCTTCCTAGGCCCTCGTACATCTATCTCATCAGAGCTCCTATTTTCGGTGTCAATCTTGCCCATTTGGAAGTTAACTTGGATATATCACTATCGCTTCTAGGTTTCTTGATAGGAAACTTAGAAACCCGAGTGGGAGAATCATATGATTACTCAAAAGATACTACTTCCTTTGGAGATTGAATCTCATTTTCCTTGTCTTATTCCATAGAAGACGAAATGTGCAAAACTTGTTGATTGCTCTGGATACTTTTTTTCTCCACTTTTTTTTGCCTTTTCTTCGCAATCCCAATGACCTTATTTTCAAGCTGTGTTACATCCAAAGATTCTATTTCATTGAATACAACATCTTTGCTTACAATGAAATTATTGGTTCCATATTTAAGCAATTGATAACCTTTTTGTTCATTTGAATAAACAACAAATATGCATTTCTTACTTCTAGCATCTAAGTTATTTCTATTTTCATCTGCAATCAAGGCATAACAGCTGGAACCAAAAACTCGCAAATGTTTGACTTTTGGTTTGAAGCCATACCAAACTTAATAAGGTGTTTCAATGATTAGAGTTGATGTTGGTGTTCTATTCCACAAATATATGGTCGTATTCACTGATTTGGCCCAAAACTTGGATTCCAAATTTTTGTATTGCATCACGGCTCTTGCCATTCCTTCCAATGTTTGGTTCACCATTTACTACATTTTGCTGCAGAGAGTATGCATTGGATGAAGAGAAAATAGATAGGTAAAATAACACAAGAGAAGCAATGCTGACAAAATCTAAAGTTATCACACAAAGGAAAATGGCGCACACACACGATACACAAAATTTTCACCTAGGGAAACCCATTTGGGAAAAATTCATTACAACCACCTTCTTCCTTATTTCATTAACTCAACCGTTTACAATACAATATTGTACTTCCAAGTTTTGCTTTACCCTAATTCATGTGTGAGATTTTGTAGGCACATCAATAGGAAACTGTCCAAGCCATATTACAATAAAATAGATACCAAAAAACCATGGGCTATATAAACCATAGGCTAAAACCACACAAAAACACCCTTATGGTTTGCAAAAAAATCATGGACGCTACCCCAAACCCTCATACGGGAGGATTGAAATCGGGCGAAGATGGTCCCCCCATTCCGCATGTACAGTCTATGAGTGTAAATCATGAAGAGTATACAAAACATTTCCAACATTCTCCCAATTGTTGAATATTTCCCATATGGGACTAGAGGTCATACTTTCAGTAGCTAAGGGTAGCCATGTCCATTGATCTTCTACTCTAAGAAAACTTCTCAGTGCAGAAGTAGTCACTATGGGACAAGATTTACAATGAGGAAAAGCCCTAACCCAACAACAAAATAGTCACATATGAACACCCATGCTTGAAGCACAAGAGGCTTCTGTATATTGATTTCAACAACATAAATTATAGCAGTTCCAATTGCATGAGTTACAGGCTGCACTTTGTTACAAGCTGCAAATGCAAGCTTCACCTAGCTACTGCAGTGGAGTGTACTCAGAACTCCTTGTTTCACTCTCCTCTTCGTTGGACTGTTGGATGAAGAAGATGTCCTTAATGCTCTAGGTGTTCATAACACTCTTCCAACAATGCTTATGTCTTGCCCAACATGTCTCTTTAAAGGTTCTCCAAAGTAATACGTGTCACTTCAGATTCACACAAATTCCTACAAGTTGCCATGTGTTCTTAAGAAGGTTGCGTGCCCATGTAGGATGTAAGATGCATGTTCTTTTCTTCTCCATCTCCAAAGATTTGGGAGTCAATGGCCAACACCACGGTCGAATTCTAAACCTCCTATGCAAATGTCTCCATTCACACATCAATCACCCTTGAATCTCTACGTGTTGAATATTTCATGTGATTGCTTGAACCATTCCTTTCTTGCTCTCGCCTTTCACTTTCTTTCTACCTTTTGCATGTGCCATTCATCATGATCCCTATGCAATTCATCCTGTGTGCGTTGGCAAAGTCCCTCTTTGTGCATCCCTCAAACGGTGATGTATGCACACCAATTATCTGTGTAAAGCCCTTTGCACAATACTTGCCTTAGCTACAAAATCTCACCGAATTGCCACGACCAATTGCAACCTCCTACGCGATCCATGTGCTACATGCACCATGTTGGAACTTTATTGAAAACACTGACTTAGATCTTTTTGGTGATGCAAGCTTGCCTTATGCCAAGGATGCTCCCACATTCGACACCTCGGGTAATTCAAAGAATGTGAGCCTCTGCTCACATAGTGTTGGAATCCTTACGAGTATGGCCATGGTGACCAATCTTTGCAAGATACAACCAAGTAGAGTCCTCTATTGCGCGATTCTTCCATTTGAGTAAGTTCTGCTTGTATTCTTTTCCGTGTGTTTTCTTGACAACCTTAGAGTCCAAAATGGCCTCTATTTCTTCTCTCTTTCTCAGGTATATGCTCCCTCCAATCAAGTCTCTAAGGTCCCGATTCTTCTTCTTCAACACTCTGCCCCACATGGAACTCATACAAATCTGCAACATTGAAGATAGGAGATATATCCATTCCTTCAGGGAACTCGATCTCATATGCATTTATAGGAAAGTTTTGCAATATCATGCGCAATCCAATGTTTTTCCACCTCAGCTTGTTATATGTTCCGCATGGGAACCTTTCCTTGAGTAAATGTGCTAGCACTAACTCTCCAACTTTGAACTCCTTACTTCTACGCTTCTCATCTATGTGCCACTTATATGTTGACTACTTTTCTCCAACTTCTCTTTCACCTGTTGGTGTATTTTGTGCACATATTTAGCATAATCTTTTGTTTCTACACTTTTTTCCATGTGTTTAGATAACTTCTTGTAACTTTGCGACCCTCCTGGGTTGCTTCCATACACAAGTTGGGAAGGCACTTTCCCAGTGTTCCTATTCACTGAATTGTTGTAGGAAAACTCTACTTGTGCTAAAACTAAATCCCATTGCTATGGTTTATCTCCAACCAAGCATCTTAGCAAATTTCCAAGGCTTTTGTTCACAACTTGGGTTTGTCTATTGCCTGCAAACTTTGTGTCCCTGTCCGACACTATGTTGCATGACAACCCATGTAGCCTTAACTCTTTGAAGAACAAAGTAGCAATGTTTGTGGCACCATTTGTCTGCTTGGGTGCAAAGAATGCACTTTTTTGGAAAATCTATCCACAATCACAAAAATAGAGTTGTTCCCCTTCTGTCTTGGCTAACCCAAGTAAAAAATCCATGCTTATATCATCACATGGTTTTTGTAGTATAGGCAATGGTCAATACAACCTTCCATTTTGACTCTTTCCTTTTGCTAATTGACAAACTCTACATTCTTGCAAAATTTCTGCACATCCACACTCATCTTAGGCCAAAAGTAACTTTCAATCAGCGATGCATATGTCTTGTCATTTCCTAAATGACATGCCAGTCCCCCACTATGCTTTTCCTTGATTAAATTCTTGCGCATTGATCCTCTGGGTACGCAGTCCTCTGAATAGCAACCCCTCATGTATGAAGTCCAACCATGTATGCATAATTGCATAATTCTACACTCAATGATTCTACACATGCTCTCCAGGCATGTCTGAAATCCTCATCTTCCACGTACAACTCTTCCATAGAGTCAAATCCTATGACCTCTATGTGCATCCACCAAGAGACACCACCTACTCAACGCATCAGCTACCTTGTTTGACCTTCCACTCTTGTATTTCAACACAAGCGAATAACTCTAGGAACTCAACCCACTTCATATGTCACTGATTTAACTTCCCTTGACTATTTACGAATTGCAATGCTTGATGGTTTGCATACAACACAAAATCCTTTGGCAATAGATAATGTCTCCATTTCTTAAGTGCTTGTAGTATGGCATAGAGCTCCTAGTCATAAATTGAATACTCTCTCTTTACATCATTCACTTTCTCACTGAAGTAAGCTATAGACATACCTTCTTGGCTCAACATTACTCCAATAGCTATACCACTAGCAACACAATCAACTTAAAATACCTTGCTGAAATCAAGCGATGCCAATATTGGCTGCTCAGTCACTTTCTTCTTCAAAGCTTGGAAACTTTGCTCTGCTTCAACTGTCTAGCAAACTCTTTTCTATTGCCCTTCATTACCTCGATTATTGTTGTGCATATCCTGCAAAAAATTTTGATGAACTTCCTATAGAAACTTGCTAAGCCATGAAAGCTTTGCGCCTCAAATGTGCTCCTAGGTGATGACCACTCCAAGATGATGCGCACCTTTTCTGGATCCATCTTCAAACTCTTTTGGGAAATCACAAATCCGAAGTATACCAATTCTCCCTTCATGAAGCTACATTTCCTCATGTTCACCAACAAATTTTCCTATTGCAGTTGCTGTAATACTCTCCTCAGATGCACCAAGTGATCTCCCCTTGTCTTGAAAATTAGAATGCCATCCAGGTATATTATGACAAACTTACCTAAAAAGGCTTAAGGACTTCATTCATGAGTCTTATGAATGTTCTTGGTGCATTTGTTAGCCCTAATGGCATGCCCAACCATTCATACAATCCTCCTTGCATCTTGAATGCAATCTTCCATTCATGACCTTCCTTGATGTGGATTTGGAGATATCCACTCTTCAAATCTATCTTGATGAAGTATTACACTCTACTTAAGCAATCCATCAAGTCATCCATGTGCAACAATGGAAACCTGAACTTGATAGTGATCTCGTTGATGGCTCTTTACTCTGTGCACATTCTCCATTCACTTCCGTTCTTTTATGCCAATATTGCTGATACTACGCATGGTTTTAGGCTCTTTGATCAGCCCCTTATCCAACAACTCTTGTACATGCCTTTGCACCTCTTCATTCTCCTTAGGTGTCAATCTATATGCTGCCTTGTTTGGTAAACTCGTTCTAGGTATCAAATTCATGTGATGACTGATAATTTGCATGTGTGGCAACCCATTGGGTAGATCACTCGAGATGATCTTCGCGAACTCACTCAATAACTCCTTCACTTCTTGTAGAAGTGATTCTTCCTTTCCTTCTATACATCTACGCTGTGCGGGCTTTGCTATGATAACATGGCATGCTTCCTTCTCTACTTCCTTCAGGATTTCCTTTCTCCAGACCAACAATACGTGTGCACAAATATTGCTGCGCAATTCATCTCCCTTGTCTTCTAATGGTTTCAACGCAAACTTCTTACCATCTTCCTCCAGACGGTAGGTATTTGCTTTGTCACCATGTACATCATTTTTGTCAAATTTTCAAGGACTTCCTAAAAGTATATGACATACATCTAATGGCATGATTTCACACCAAACTTCATCCTTGTATGCGCTGATTTGGAGCTTCACTTGGCACCACTCATTAACCAAGATTTGAAGGCCCTTTTGTAGCCATGACACTTTTTAGGGGTTAGGGTGAAATGCCTTCTTCAACCCCAATTTCTCCACCATCTCACATGAGACGAGATTATCAGTGCTACCACTGTCTAGCATCACCTTGTAACACTTACTTCCTGATTTGCAAATTGTTCTAAAGAGAATCTTTCTTTGTGTTAGTTCATTGTCCTTTTTTGTTGGCTTCAACAACACTCTCTTGATCATGAGAGTTTCTCTTCATTCTAGGTCCTTAGAATGCCCCTGAGACTGACTGACTCTTCATCTCCATGCACGACATGTGCTTCAATGTGAGTTCTTCTACTTCTTTCACTTTGCACTTGAGGGCACTCATATGCTCTATGCCTAGGCTGTTCACATTTGAAACATGTTCCAGGGAATTCTCTTCCCCTTCCTCGACTAAATCTCCTACGTCATTTGGATGGGTACAATCTCCCTCCATGCACATGGCCTTGTTCACCTCTGTGTGCATGTTTGTGCTCCTACATGTGTGCCTGGCTGCACACATCACCACTCTCTCCACTACTCTATTGGTTTCTTCTAGCACCACTCTATGTGCAAATTTCCCTTTACCTCGTGCAACATTATGTTGTCTATGGGACAACTTCTCGTTTGCTTTCAATGCAAATTGATAAGCTCTTCTATAGTTTGGAGCCTCAACATGCTTGGCTCTTCTTGGATACTAAACCTCAACCTGTTTAAATATCTTGCCACTTTCTCTTGATCCATTTCACCATGGCCAGATCTGATGGTGATTTTATAAAACTCCTCAGTATAGTCCTTGACATTGAGGTCTCTTTGCCCCAAGTTTTGAAACTTTTTTAACAACTACAACTAGTAATCTCCTGGTAGGAATTTACCTTTCATCTTAGCAACCTTTCCTATCCCATTTGGAGATCTTGTTCTTCCGTCCTCTTCTTTCCATTTGGTCTTCCTTCCACCAAAGAGCTGCAAGACCCTTCAAATCGGTCTATGCAACCTTCACTCTCTTTGGGTCGCTTATATCATCAATCTCAAAATATTCCTCTATGTCTATGAGCTAATCTATCAGTTCTACATGCTTTAGGGTTCTTGAAAAACATGGCACATCTACCTTCATTCCTCTACTAATCCTTGAGATAGCTCTATGGAGTCTATCCTAGCCTGCATCCATGTGCATTTCTTCATTTTCATCATCTTGTTCGCCTTCAACAATTGGCTATTCTCCTTCAACATCAATTTGGTCATCTCTTGGGGCGAAACCTCTTCTTTTGTCTTCTTCTACAATGTCGGATCTAGTTTGCATAACCCTCAACATGTCCAAGACTTCTAGTCTCCCACCCATATTTGCGGCAATGACACCACCTCTACCAACCACTCTTCTTGGAGGACTTGACTCTCTAGTCACTAAAAATCATACCCCTGCAATATCACGGATTGCAATCCTATGTAGGTGGCTTGTCCAACCTTGCATTGATACCAGTGGGTGTAGTCACTATGGGATGGGGTTTTCGATGAGTGAAAGCCCTAATGTGCAACTAAATAGTCACACACGAACACACTGAAGAGAAGTTGATTGATAAACTAATACAAGAGAAGCAATAGAAATAGAATCTTAAAGCTAAAAACATAATGAGAGAAATGGCACACACAATATTACATGGTACACAAGATTTCACCTAGGAAACTCTTACGGAAAAAACCCAACACATCAACCTTTTTCACTATTGTATTAACTCAACCATTTTTCAATACAATAATACACTTCTTAGTTCTACTTAACTCTATTATATGTGCAAATATTTGTAGGCACATCAATAGAAAACCGTCAAAGTGGTATTACAATACCATAGGCACCAAAACCATGGGCCATATAAAACATGGCCTGAAATCACCCCAAAACACACCCATACAGCCCCAAAAAATTTTAGGGTGTTGATTCGAACCATACTAGGGTCTAGCTACCCCCAAACCCTTGGCTGGGGGCTCACACCCCTAGGCCCTTGGAATGGCCCGGGGTTATTACCCCGGTTTGTTGGAAGGTGGACAACCCCATCTTGGATGTACAATCTAGATGAGTATAAATCGTCTAGAGTGTAAAACATGAAAAGTATATATTGATTTTAACCAAAAAAAATATAGTAGTTCCTATTATGTGAGCTACAAGCTGAAAATGCAAGCTTCTCCTAGCTACTACAATGGAGTCTACTTAGACCTCCTTGCCTCACTCTCCTTCTTAGCCTTAATGCTCTAGGTCTTCACAATACTCTTCCAACAATGTTTATATCTTTCCCAACAGTCTCTTTTTAGGTTTTCCAAAGTGATATGTGTCACTTTAGATTCATGCAAATTCCTTCAACTCACCATGTGTTCCTTAGAAGGTTGCATGCTTAGCTAGGATGCAAGATGTATCTCCTTTTATTCTCCATCTCCGAAGATTCGGGAGTCAATGGCCAACACCTTGGTCGAATTATAAATCTCCTGTGCAAATGTCTCCATTCACACATTAGTCACCCTTGAATCTTTGCACGCCAAGTATTTCGCGCGACCGCTTGAGTCTTCCCTTGCTTGCTCTTGCTTTTGACTCTTTTTCTGCCTTTTGTGCATGCCATTTGCCATGATCCCTGCACAATTCATCATGCATACACTGGCAAAGTCCAGCTCTGTGTATCCCTTCAATGGTGATGTTTGCGCACCAATTTATCTGTGTAAATCCCCTTGCACAAAACTTGCCTTAGCTCGAAAATCTCACCAAATTGCCATGATTGAATCCAATCGCATGTGTGGGGTCCTCTAACCAAACATCTTGTGTGATCCATGCGCTACATTCATCATGTTGAAACTTTATTGAAAACATGGACTTAGATCTTTTTGGTGATGCAAGATTGCCTTATGCTAGGGATGCTCCTGCATCAAATACTCACTGCCTTTGTCAATGAATAAACTTCTCCATGGTATCAACCTTTTCTAACACCTCCATGTCTTCAACCATGTCCTTAACAAAATGGTACCATACATCAATATGCTTTGACCGAGCATGATAAGTGGGGTTCTTTGCCAAACATATTGGACTTTGACTATCACAATCTATCTTCATTGCTTATGTACAAAACCAATATTTGAGCATTGTAACCATACAAATTCCTTATTTGCACAAGTGGTTTCCATGTACTTAGCTTATGTTGTTGATAATGCATCTATTGCCTATCTCTTACTCATCTAGTTGATTGCTCCATCAAATTGGTTAAATACATAATCACTTGTAGATCTTCAGTAGTCAAGATCGCCAACCCAGTCAACATCAACAAAGCCTTGGACATTTAGTAATTTATTCTGCTTAGGGATTCCTTTGTAGTAGATTGCATAATCTGAAGTGCCATGCAAATATTTGAAGATTCTCTTCACAATTGTCCAATGTTTCTTTCTTGGGTTAGACATATATCTACTCACAACTTCCACAGCATGGGAAATGTGTGGTCTAGTACAAACCATAGCATACATTAGGCTTCCTAAAACACTTGCATAAGGACCGTGAGACATTCCTCAATCTCTTCTTGTCTCTTGGGACACTATTCAACAAATAATTTTTGACCAAAAGGGAAGGAGGTAATCATAGGTTTACATTCCTACATTCTAAATCTTTGCAAGATCATTTCAACATATTTCTTCTGATTCAACCACAATTTTTTGTTTGGTCAACCCCTGTTAATTTCCATGCCCAAAATGAATTTTGCATCACCTAAATCCTTAGTATCAAATTGAGATGATAGTTGGGATTTCACCTGCTTGATCATTTATTTGTTGTTACCAATTGATGACATATCATCCACATACGAAACTACGACAACAAAGTCATCTCCCATCTTTTTGAAATACACATAGTGATCAACTTTGCTTCATACAAACCGAAGTCCTAACACAAAATTGGAAAACTTCTGTTTCCACATCCTTGGTGATTGCTTCAAGCCATTAAAAAGTGACCTCTTAAACCTGTACACCAAGTCCCCCTGTCCTTTAATCTTAAAACTTTCTTGCTACACCATGTAGATCTCTTCCTCAAGCTCACCATATAAAAATGTTGTCTTCACATCCATATGTTCTTCTTCAAGATTGAAAGCAACAACAATAGCCAAAATAAATCAAATAGAAGTTAATTTAGCAATAAGAGAAAAAATCTCACGAAAATCAATTCCCTCCACTTCAAAAAATCCTTTTGCTACTAGGTGAGCTTTATACTTCATTTTTCCTTATGCATTGTACTTATTCTTGAACACCCATTTGCAGCAAACAAGGTTTCTACTAGTAGGCAATTTGACCAAGTCCCATGTCATTTTTCTATCCAAGGATTTCATTTTTTTTGAGAAATGCATCATATTGGTTTCCATTTCTTCACCCATGGCTTTCTTCCAACATTTATTTTCCTTTGAATCAAAGGCCTCCCTCACAGTCTTAGGATCTTCATCTATCATAGATAACACTGACTAAAAAAATGTAGAATGGAAATCAATTGGGCTGTGCCTTTTTGGTTTCCTTCTAATGTGATCTGATCTTCTTAAGATTGGAGTTTGAAATCCTTTTTTTTTTGGTTCATCATTTTTAGCTTCATCTAAATCTGTCTTGGGCAACTCCCTTTCTAGTTCATCTTTTTCAGTTACTTTGTATTCAAACACATATTCTTCCTCTTCTAATTTAATATGCACCTCTTTTGGTTCTTCCTTCGGTTGTCCTTCCTATTTTGGAACCCTGTTAACTTCTCATAAAATTACATTAAACTGTAAACATTCTTCTTTATTTATGGGTTCCAAAGTTTACATCCTTTTACTCTAGTACCATATCCAATAAAGATACACTTAGCTGATTTATACTCTTAGTTCTTTTTTATTTCGGAATAATGATATAAGTATTACAACCAAAAGCCATAAGATATTAGAGAGAGGATTTGTTACTAGTCCATGCTTCCTAAAAGTCTTATCAGAAAGGGTGAAGTGGGCGATCTATTGATCAGGTAATAAGTAGTTGTTACTGCTTCTGCTTAGAATTTCCTTTCTAAGCCTGCACCACTAAGCTAATTCTAGTTTTATCCATCAAAGTCCTATTCATTCTTTTTGTAACATGATTATGCTGTGGTGTATATATAGTTGTCTTTTACCTTTCTATTCCACATTGCTTACAGAATTGCTCAAATGCATTTGAACAATACTCCCCACCACTATCACTTCTCAAAACCTTAATCTTTTTGTTTTTAATCTGGTTTTCAACAAGAGCCTAGAACTTACTGAAAACATCAGATATATTCTTGATATAGTATATATACCCAGGTTTTCCTCGAGTAGTCTTTTATAAAAGAAACATAACACAGATTTTCCTAGTGATGGAATCTTCATAGGTCCAAACAAATCACTCTGTATTAAGTGCAATGCCCCATTTTTTCTTATACCACTACTGGGAAACTTTATTCGAGTTTACTTCCCATATACACAATATTCACAGAAATCAAGATCTAAAGGACAATTATAAATTCCTTCGACTATACCTTTAGTTTTTAATGCTCAAAGGCCTTTTTGTCCAATATGTCCTGTCTGTTGATGACAAAGCATTGTCTTTTCTACAGGCAGCACATGGGTTCGATTTGATTCATTTTTCACCTCAGGAACAACAAAGCTATTACACCCTCACTTACAGAGCTTGTCTCAAGCTTGAACAACGTTACAATGTAGATTCCGCTTGCCAATACCATGGCCATATGGACCATCTTGCAACTATCCTTCATAAATACTACCTACACACCCACATCATTCATCTTGCTTACAAAATTAGATTTCTAGCCAAACCTAGAATGTGCAGAACACTAGGGACAATTTTAACCCTTCCGTAATCGAGCATCATCTTGACTCTTCCTCGACCTATGATTTTATATGTTGAATTCTCCTAAGAAGATATTTCCTCCATTGATTTTTTCATATTCACATAACCACTCCCTATGGGGAGTCATATGAAGTGAGGCACTTGAATCAATCAATGTTGCATCACGTTATGCACCTGTACTTGAAGCTGCCAATAATAGATCCCTTTAGTCTTCACTGAAGGTCTTCGTTTCTACACAAGGGGCATTGTCAAATGACTTAGCCTTTCAACCTTTTTAGATCTATAGTTCTTAAAATGGCTAGTTCCAATTTTACCACAGTTCCAACATTTCCTCAAAGGTTTTCCTGGAGTCTTGGATTTACCGTTAGACTTCAATTATCTATCACTTGATTTCTTTTTATCTCTCTTGGGAACAACCTCTCACAAACAAAGCATCCTTTGTTTGATAAACCTCCATGGATTTTTGTCTCATTTCCTTTGATAATAGAGCCATGACTACATCCTCAAGCTTTAATGTAGTTGCAGTAATACTAATGACCATCACAAGGTTATCCCATGGATTGGGCAAAAAGCATATAACAGTAAAAGACTTTTCTTTTTCATCCATTTTAATATCGATTGAAAACAACTGATTGATCACATTGTTGAAACACATTCAGATGCTCTATCATGGAGTCATTGTCATTCATCCTTAGGGAATACAACTTCTTTTGAAGAAAAAAATTGTTCACAAGAGACTTTGTCTGATGCAAAGTCCTCAACTTATCCCAAAGTAACTTAGCAGTTTTTTCTCTAGACAACTAACAACATTGAATCTGAAAGGCACAGTGTGATCGAACTCTTTGCCTTCCGATCCATCGTCCTATTTTTCTGCGTTCATATCCATAGGTTGTACCCCTGATACAATAATGCTCTAATATCTATCTACAAGATCTTCCATCTCGAGTTTCCACAACTCAAATTGCTAGCCATTAAATTTTCTGATCTCTAACTTTGTGCTTCGCATCATTTTTCCTTTACACAAGGATTCTTATGCGCGAAGCTCCCACTCAAAAAATAGTTTATCACGGGTCAAGATGCCCTAGCTCTCCAGACAAAGATAAATCCTAGCTTTAATGTCAAATGAAGAGAAAATAGACTAATAAACTAACACGAGAAGTAATGCTAGCAAAATGTAAAGCTATAACAGAATGGAAAATGGCCCACACACAATACACATGATTTTTACTTGGGAAAACCATTTCTGAAAAAAGTCCAGCACAACAACCTTCTCCCTTTTTGTATTAACTCAACCGTTTACAATACAATAATGTATTTTTAAGTTCTGCTTTACCCTAATGCATGTGCGAGTATTTGTAGGCACATCAATAGGGAACTGTCCAAGCGTAATTACAATATAACGGGTACCAAAAACCATGGGCTATTTAAAACATGGACTAAAACCATTCAAAAACACCGATATGGATCCCAAATGTTTTTTGGGGTGCTGCCCCCAAACTACCGGAAATGAGGTCCTCTCATCGCCTCTGGCCTGGAGCTATCGCCCCATTCCTCTGGGAAGGCGCCCCCCCTATTTGACATGTATAGTCTAGATGAGTGTAAATCATAAGAATTATACAAAATATTTCCAACATTGGCAATCTGTCTTTGGTGCTTTGTTCGCTCCTAAATTCTAGAAACGCATTCGAAGTGTATGCATCTCCATTATCACTTTGTAAAGTGGCCAATTTGAATTCTTTATCAATTTCAACTAAGTTCTTAAACTCCTGAAACTTGGGGAAAACTTCAGATTTTTGTTTTAGAAAATACACACCGTCATTCGGCTGAAATCATCAATGAAAAAAAGAAAATACCAATAGCCTTTTGTGGAAGGTACAGCCATATCAAATACATCAATATCAATCACCTGTAGACATCTATGAGCTCTACATTCAAATGCTTGTGAAAATCTTTCACGGTTTTCCATGCCAAGAACACAAATTTCACATAAAACATTTTCCTTTTTAAAGTTCACAAACCCCGCACCATACATTTTCTCTACATATTAATTAAACTTTGGACGTTCAAATGTCCAAACCCAAGATGTCACAAATGATGATTTGACATCACACTTGCCTTTGCAATAACCACTTGATTCTCATCTCTTTAAAGAACTTTGCAGTGAAGAGGGATTAAATCTCATCTTCATATTCTGTACATACATGCATGTAATTGTCTTTTGATTTTAAGTAAACCATCCTTGATCACAATTTGATAACCATTTTTTTGAATAGTCTCTAAAGAAAGCACATTATTTTTCAATGTCGGTATATACCAAACATCATGAATGTAGTTTACAGTCTTTTAGGGCAAAATAATCTTACTTTACCAATGCCAATTGGATTATGACTTGACTTATCTACAAGATGAATTGGATTCAGTCTCGTGGGCTTGTAACTCCAAAAGAATTCCTTTCTGTAGGTCATGTGCCTTGTAGCCTTTCTCCATTATGGGCTACAATTCAGTCTAACTAATTCTATTTCTCTTGATCCGAATAGTGTTTTAAGCTGAAATTTTGCCAACATGTTCAGAACAGTATTCTACAACGTTGTCTGTTTGGGATTTTATATCAGCCCTCCCGGATGGCAAGAATTAATTGTTTTGTGGAGAAATATTTAGTAAATTTTAAACAATCGAATTTAATAAACTTTAAAAACAATAAAGACAAAAGTACAGGCTTATATTTTTATAAACTTCATAAACCTTCGTAAAAAACCTTCACTCCTCTCTAGGTTGTTGATTGTTTACAGATCACGTGCCAGATCTGCTTTTAAACACCTCCACTCTACTTCTCTTGCTGCTGCACATCATGTTCACCTCTCCACACGAGCTTTTCATGCTACCTTTTCTCCTTCATGCCTGAATGCCAACTTCAGCATGCACTTCATGCTTCATGCCACAGAGCTCTTTCTCAAGCCCTTGAACATAAGGACTTCCTTTTACTCAAACGCCTCTTTGCTGCTTAGACTTGAACAAATTTTAATTAGCGATATTGGACAAAATAATTTCTTATTCACAACCATCTTCACCACAGTAGATCTGATACCACATGATGAATTTGCAGCAAGCAATCTCTCCACACTGGGCAATCTTTTGTTAGACCCTGTCTGACAAGAAGTATTTTATTGATTAAGAAAATAAATTGCTTAATTTAAACACAGATGGAGATGCACTGGGTCGTTCCCTCCATGTCTCTTATAATTTTTATTTATAATGCTTATATCCAACAAATCTGCATAACAACATCAGTAACTTAAGAATACAATTGTAATATATTTTGTTATAACAAATCATCCAAACTTGATAGCATACAGTCCAAATTTAAATAGAATCCCTAACTAATTAATTACTTTGGTTCAGAAGATTCCAACATGGCTGTTATCATCATCAAAATGAGTATTTGCATCAATTTGAGAAGATCCATCATCATTATCACTATGATCATTCACTGTGTGAAGGATGAGTATCATCACCACAACCATCTACAAGCAAACTATAAACATGCATGATAATTTTGTCCTTGATTTATGGGAGTTTCAAGAGACTGAAGTGATGGGTTTAGATTATTTTCATGAAGCATCTTCCTCGTCTATAGTGGAATCTTGGCTGGTCTAGCTATTGCTGTAGTAGGATCTGCATTTGAAGAACTGTCATAGGATTATTTGGGAGAACTCTTAAAATTGATGGAAATGAGTTTTGATTATCATAACCAACATCTTAAACACCTGCATCACAGCCAATGCCAAAGGAAAAAGTTAGCACCAATTTTAAAATAAAAAATACATCACTAAAAGGGGATCTTTGAAAAGACCCAAAAGGGAAAACTCAACTATTCTATTATCATGCAAAGCCACAAGATTTTATATAGTGCCTCCAAGAGTGACCAAAAGAGAGGATAACAACTCTCTTACATGAAATCCCTTCTTATAGATGTGGAGGGGAATGTTAATCCAAACCCTACCCATTTACTTACAATATTGGCCGTTGATAAAGGCCATTACAAGACATAAATTTCTATTGTAGGATTTGACCTAAGACTTGAGGGGGCCATGTAAATACGAAGTTCTTATAAGCATAAAGTGACTTTCTAATGTCACTTTTTAAAAATGACTCTAGGTAATAATGAAAAACATCAAAGTGACTTTAGGACATTAGACATGACCTAGGGCACCAAATAAACTTTAACACTCCCAACGATCCTTAATGTTTATTGGTGAAGTTTACAAACGGTGTGAAAGAAGGCAAAAGAGGCATAATTACGTCATCACCTGAGTGTATCACCAAAGAAGCTAGGCCAGCAAAACCTGAAGACCTGAAAAACCTAAAACGATCCTTGCAGCTTCAAAGGATGAGCAGAAAATCTGATTGTTTTGGGAGGAAAAATACACAGAAAAGCAATGGATAAAACCCTCAGTTACCATCAAAATTGAACACCCAAAACAGCTTTACAAGCATTTGCTAGTCAGCTGTGTTTATGCATTTTTTTGTGAAAAGAAATTAATAATCTTTGTCTCTCGTGGAAAATTTCCAACATTTTTCGTGCATTTTATGTTTAGCTACGAAAATAGCTGATTTATTAGTTTACTTTGTCTACGAATTGCTCTCTTTGGCCCATCACCATATCACATGCTTGTGTCTACAACTAAACATGCTTGTGTTTACAACTATACAAGAGTGCAACAATCTTTTCTTAAGGTGGAGAGCTTTTTGTTCCCAACTGGCTACTCATCAATATTTCATAGAGCCACGCTCACTTGTTATGACTTCTACAAGCACCCACAAACTGCTGAGCTCATTAGAAAGGAAGTAGAACTGCCAAGGACTGGCCAACTTGGAAAGTAGGTTTAGATGGAGCCATTAAGGACCTAGCAACTTGATGTTCAAAGACATAACACCACCAAGGACCTATCGACTTAATGCTCAAAGATGTGGTGCAGCCAAGGACTTATCAACCTGGTTCACGGAGGACATTTTAGGACCTATCAAGAGGAATCCAATGGTACGGCTAAGGACCTATCAACTGGAAACCATTGGCATGATCAAAGACACTACACAATATAAACTAATTATAAATCATAAAAGCCTAAAGTTAAAAGACCTAGATAGCATGTGCTTGTTTTCTTGCTTCCATTCAGATAAGAAGTCCTTCAAGGTCATCAATGCCATGGGTTCAATCACTCTTAAAATCCTCTAGTTGGGAGTCTCATAGATGTTGAAAGGTGTAATACCCTGAATTCTCCAGGAGAAAACAAGTCAAAATAGGGTAATTTTTTTTCTTGTTTTAAAGTGAACACAAGGTCATCTCAGCACCAACAGTTTGAAAGGCACACAACATACAAACTCACATGAACAACAACGTCAGTGAAGGTAGAAAACACATCAGTAAGTCACTAGGGTGCATGGAGGTTAGTTTTCAAGGTCCAACATAAGTCCAAAATCCTTTATCTAATTTCATTTTCACTTGATGTGTCACAAGTTCTAACTTAAAGTTATGAATAGGGCCTCATTAATTGGATCCCTTGGGAAGTCACTTAAGTGACATTGCCCTTTATCGCAAACTCATTTTACATTAATAAAGTGCACACATTATTATATAGATTAAGGCTTAAATAGAAAAGTAAAAGCTTACTTAAGTTCGCACTTCTAATTCCCTCCAAAAGGTGGAATATCCAAAAATCACTCTTGGGTTGGTTCAATCTCCACCATTCAAATATCTCAAATCTAAACCTAACCTTAAACATCCTTATGTACCTCTCAAAGGTCTCTCCAAGTCTATGATACCTCATTTACACACAAGGAGATGGGAGGAGGGCAAAAAGAAGGAAGGTTCATTCCATGGCTTTCTATCCCAACTCTCCTTAAGGTCCTCAAGGCTTCCCACAAGCCTTCATGGCTCTGCACATGGCCATGGTAGTCTAAGTTTACTTTCAAGCCTGATTTCTTGTATTTTTCTCTTCAAGCCTCCAAGGCTTTCCAAGAGGAATCTTAACTTTGTCTTCGCTTAGGGTGTTTGTAGGTTAAGCATGGTGGGAAGGGTACCATAGAGCATGGATGGTCTTAACCCCTCTGTCTCTACCCCTAAAACCCAAGTCCTATGGTCGGCGACCTTGCCAGCCCTCTTGTGCCATCTCTCCTTAGATGGGGTCCTCCAAGCTCTAACTGCTCACTGAGTTGCTCGTAATTTCCTCCTTGACCAGCTTTGTCTGTCGGCTTGTTCAATTCCTTTGATTTGCTACTTGAATCCATCGAGATGCCTATGCCAACTTGGTCTACCAAATCCTCCACAGCTCGCCTTTGTGGATAGTCCTACTCAGCACCTCGTCGAGCCGACAATCCATCTCTCCAGATTGCCTCTGTTGTTTGCCCCATTGAGCTAAACTTGCACATATCCACACGGGCTCAAGCTTAACTCCAACCCCTTGGCATTGCGACATATAACATGCTTCAGTTGGCTCAGTGACTCCCCGATCTCACCAAGCTCCCCATGGTGCCTACCACCAACCTAAGTCTACTCGCATGCTGGCACCCTGTTTGCCGAGCCCAACCTCTAAACACCACCTTGGACCAGCTCGATGGCTTCTTGAGCCTGCTGACTTCCCCATGCATCGGCGACAACTCAACTTGCCTATCACCCTCTGGCAGCCAACACTTTTCTTGGCTTGGGCGTGCTCGCCTTGCTTCACCATGATCTCTTGCTCAATTCGACCTAGGCCGACTTGATGGATTCTTGGATTCTTCACTTGTCCAGCTTGATGAGCTCTTTCTTATTCGACTTGGTAGACACCCAACACAACTACAAATTACGGAACTAAAATGATTATTAAAATTGAACCATAGCTCCTAAAAATTATGAAAAAAACTCTCTTTAATCCTATAACTAATGCTCTACAATTTAAAAATATCATATTAGAGAGGTGATGCATTAGGAACTAGATTTTTGCCTAAAATTGAAAGTACCCTTTCTTAACAAGCACATCCCTATGGCATTACATTCATGGAACCTTAGAACTAACAAATTAAATGAACCTATAACTGGTTTGAAGCTAAATCATGCATCCATTAATCACTCTATACCCTTTACAAAACCCACATCAGTTGCATAACCCAAATTTAACCTCATTTAACTTTCCAAGGACAAATCAATAAATGACAAATTCCTTTCAATCGAGATCAGCAACCACATTGACATCATTAAAATTACATAATAAAATTCAGTTGAAACATTGCCACATCAGCATTTACATAAAGGAACATTCCTTGACAGCAAGGTTAAAGTAATGAGTAATGTCCAACAGGGTTCCACATGTCTAGCTCCAAATTTGGAGAACCAAAAAGTTTAGTAGGACCCAAAAGATCAACCAACCAGCCACGGCTAGGCTGCTCTCCTTCCAACCAATATGACATCATTAGGTAGGAGATCCTAGTCAACCCCCAAGCCCAAGGGTCCAAAGAATATCATGCCGCCACATAGGATAGTCAAGGAAACACATATAGGAGAACATAAAGAAGACCCACTGAACATGGTCATAGATAGGTTTATAGATTAAGCTAAAGGTGGGTCTACATCATTCATGAGACGTCAAATACACATAATAACAATGCTAAATCACAAGAAACACAATAGTAACTTCTAGGGTCATCCAACAAGGAAAGGGGGTTTCTCAACATGTAAAAGGAACTATAATCTCAATCAGTCACCAAGGGTTGGAGTAAATCTCATCTATTGACCAAGGGTAGGAAAGTAACCTTAATAACCCGCCAAGGGTAGGAGAACCTACAATTACCCACCAAGGGTAAGGGGCATAAATCGGGGTGCAACAGGTCGAGAGGGAGGAAATGTCCATAATTTGCTAATACAAGCTCATTTATTCCAGCCCATTGGCTTGTCCCACAAGCATAAAACCATGGAGTTTGCACCCCATAAGCTAGCCCCATTTGGGCAGCATAACGGTACATAAACCTTGGCAATTTAAATCAGCTAAAAAAACAATTATAAGGCTTTTGAAGCCACCAAGGAAGCCATAAATCAAATCAAATTAAGCTTCCAAGAAACCCATAAAATCCAATAATGAAAGTGCTTAAAGATGCCATAATAAGAGTAAAACCAACAATATGCAAGAATGGAAAAACCAATTTAAACGATGAAGCCATTAACAAACTCATTATTAAAAGTTGAAGGTTGGAACCCTACCTCAACTCCTCCACTTGACACAAGCTTGAACCTCTTGCTCCTAAGCTCCCATAAATTTAAAATTGGTAAAAGACACTCCCTACGGAACAAAGGGATCCTTTTATAGAAAGGCTAACAACTCTCCATCAATTATACTTTGACATGTGTTCCCTCATTTGTTCATTCCTTTACTCTTTTACAAATTGTAGGACTTATAGTTCCTTTCTAGAGTGTTCTAGGCAAGCCAAGGGCGTAATTAAGTTTCTAAAACATACCCATAGACGACCTATTGGGTCCCACCCACTTTTCTTATATCTAAGAGAGATTGTATTAATAAGTCCATTTTAGATCTACATAAGTCGAACACATAAAATAATGAAGCCAAAGAATAATAAACACACTGATAATATAATTCTCACACTATATGTATTTCTATATATTAAATCATTCAAATGATTACAAATATATAGGAAATGAGTTTTCTATATTCGGGATGGTGAGATCCCTACAATTTCTCAACTAAACAATCTCCCGACTAACCAACAGACTATATACGAATATATTGTTATTACAATATATTCGAGTAACTACCAAACACTAATAAAACTAACCCGTATATTATTGTTATTATTCATAACAATAATATAACATACAAACACTTATTAACGTATTATTGTTCAATTAATAATAATTACGTTATTACAAATTAATTATGTGAGCATACCTTAACATTCACCCTCTTGTGAACATTATTAACCCCTAGTCTACACCCCCCTAATGTGAACATGGGGAAAACATCTCTCCGATATCTGTCCCTGTACTCATGATT
Source organism: Torreya grandis (assembly GCA_037957365.1). Classification (NCBI taxonomy): domain Eukaryota; kingdom Viridiplantae; phylum Streptophyta; class Pinopsida; order Cupressales; family Taxaceae; genus Torreya; species Torreya grandis. Next base: position 1,872,196 of record JARHVA010001307.1, on the reverse strand, counting down.
CGGTGATTTTCACATGGCAATCACAAACCTTACAGATGGTTTTACAAATGGTTTATAAACAACCAAAATGGGTTAGTTTTCAAGTGGATAACCAACAACCACAAAACAATGGTTTTACAAGTGGCTTACCACAAACTACATCATGATGTGCAATATAGTTACAAGCTCTCTTTACTATCACATTTTAGAGAAGTTACAGAGGAATATTCAGTTCACTTATGACAAACGTGAACAGGTATACAACATTTGTTCTTATTCACACAACTGTAATCAAATACACAACTGAAAAACAATATGCCACTAAAGTAGAAATGGCCTTGTCGCTAGTGGCTAATATGAAACCTCTAGCCTCCATTTCCTCCATTCTCCAGTAGGTGAAACTGCTTAAGAGTTGGAAAAACCGGTGATAGCCTTGGTACCTTCAGAAACATGTCTAGCAAGCTCTCATGGCAAGACATGACATATAGCTATCTAGATTTTCCTGGATGTAATAGTTGGCTTCTTGTTGTGACGAGCAAGCATGGATGCCTCTTGAGCCAATTTCTCAAAGATATTGTTAATGAAAGAATTCATTATACACATACATTTGCTAGAAATATCAACATTTGGGTGCATCTATTTCAACACTTTAAATATATAAATTTTGAAGTTTTCATTTCACTCTACCTTCTTTTTTCTTTTTCTCCTCTTTTTTTCTCATTTTATCCATTATGATCTCCCCACAATTTAGATGTTGCGTACAAGCGATAATGCATCCGAAGAATAAATATTTTTTATGTTTTACAATTTTTGACAATGAGCTCAAAAAGATTGACTCTTGACAAAGACACAACATTGACACAAAATTAATTGACTTTGAACCGACAAATATTTTAAATAAATTATCTAACAACATGAAACAAATAGCATTTCGCTATTTTACATCACTAACTCATTTGTGACAACACCAAAAATGACAACTATCAAGTCTTTTGAAAACTGACAATTTGACTCAATTTTAATTTTGACTCTTTTATTTTAAAACAAATATTTGAAATCAACATTTAAATAATAAGGAATTATGTAAATGCTAACATTCAAAAGACAAACTGTAAACTAAACCCATATCAATTCAAAGGACAAACTAATAGCAATTATAAGAACTTGTGCCATAAAGACAAAACTAATAAATCGATATCGATAGACTTGCAGATCTATTTGCATTGATGACGGAAATGGTAGGTTTAAATGAAGGCTTTCATGAACAAGAACATGGAGCTAGATGTGATGCAATTCCTAAGACTGCTGATCTGTCTGATTTAATGAAACAATAGACAAAAAATATAAAACCTGACCTTTACACGTTGGACTGAGAATCATTGGATGCAGCGTAGAATGCATGCAAGGTGTCAAGAAATAATGCGATGTGTATAGTAGACCGTCGATTTGTCAAGGAAGATTACAGAAAATTATACGAGCCATATGTGATTGATTGGAAACTATACAAACTGTGGAGAACTGCAGAATGTTGTTGAGTGACGGATATATTGACAATGCACATCCATTGCATAGAGAAGATCCAGAGATGAAGAGAACATTGACAACATACGTTTCTTATTCAATGCCAAGTTACCAAAAAAAATAAAATGTCAATCTTTCAGATTTGATAAAGTGAGGTTCATTTCATCGGTATTGTCGATAGTGCTACACAACAATTCGGATCAAATCGTAATAGTAAAGGAAATACACGATGGTTCATAAATGACAGCAAGTGTACAACACATGCAATTTTCAGTAAGGACAAAAAACAGATACGAAACTAATCCTTCACACCAGATCTACACACATGACAGTTTGAATGACCAAGCAGGGTGGAGATGGGCGAAGCTCAATATTTTCACATATACAACTCCAACGTCTTGCACACAGGTCCAACACAATTGTAGAGGACTCTCATGGCTAATGAAAAATTTCTCTCACAGGGAAACCGTGCTCTGATACTAGATAATAAGTCTGGTTCAGATCTACATAAGTTGAACATAGAAAATAATGAAGCCAAAGAATAATAAACACACTGATAATATAATTCTCACACTGTATGTATTTCTATATATTAAATCATTTGGATGATTACAAATACATAGGAAATGAGTTTCATATATTTGGGATGGTGAGATCCCTACAATCTCTCAACTGAACAATCTCCCGACTAACCAACTGACTATATACTACAATATATTCAAGTAACTACCAAACACTGATAAAACTAACCCATATATTATTCATAACAACAGCCACCTATTAAAGTATTATTGTTTAACTAACAATAATTATATTATTACAAATTAATAATGTGAACATACTTTAACATGTATGACCTACACACTTTCCTAAATTGCCTTATCACCTATTTTTTCTCATGTCTAAGAGGGATTGCATGCCCTACATGCTTTCCTAAATTGACCTTACCCTCAAAATCTGAATTTGTCAAATTGAGAAAGTGTTTGAGGTCCAAGTCTCATCCAAAGGCAAGGTCAAACACTTTTATCCTGTAGTAGAAGGGTTCACATGACTATTTAAGGAAAGGGGGTTTTACAATGACTCACAAGATTAAACATTAACTAGGAACATGACTAGGTTACAAGGTATAAGATAAAGTTTACTTAACCAAAGGTATGTTCAACTATAAATGGCAAGGTGGACCAATAAATTTCTATAGATCTGGTGACGTGCTTAGTGGACCCTTGTTTTTCCTGTCATTCTCTTGGCTGGACTTGCTTCTTGCACACTCATTGCACCCTTCAATACGTCCACTATACATGGGCATATACGTAAACTAAGCAGTATAAATTGGTACACCAATATATCATACAAATAGTACAAATGTTCCTCCATGGAATAGTCATAATGTCATAAATGGCCAAATGACCCACAAACAACCCATCTCAGGTCATATCTAGCATAATCAATTACGAGTAATACATCAAAATTCTAAGCACTCATAAGCACGATCCCATTATAGTCACAAAGTCAGAATCTAATGCATCCAATATAATAGACATCATGTACATATAATAAATGTCAGCAATATACAAGATACTCAATGAAATACATGATACCATCAATATGCAATAAACATCGTAATCCTTAAGCGCTGTTATCATAATCATAAACGATATAAACATGTAGGAGTGAAATGGTTTTGTCCGATACTTAAGAGCAGTATATAAGCAAAGGAAGTGTAGTATAAAAATTGGGCATTACGTCCCCTCCCCTTATTTAGTGTTCCTTGAGGAAGTCATTGAAAAAGGTGTTGATACTAGACTCACAATGGACTAGCATCCTCCCAAGTAGCGACATTCTCATTATACTAATCCCACTGAACTCTAACTTGGTCTAGCTCACAACCTCAAGGGCCCAACATTCTTTGCGCTAATATATGTATGGTTCCAAGGCTAGTTGTTTGTTTGCCTCCACCTATAAGATAGTCCAATCCAAAATATGAGAAGTATCAGCTACATATTTCCTCAACATAGAAACATGAAAAAAATTGTGCACACAAGATAGGATGGGTGGCAAGGCTAGGCATTAAATGACATAGCCAATCGTCTCCAAGATCTCAAATGGTCCCACAAACCTCGATGGAAGCTTTAGAACTTTTTACATAAAGGTTTGGACTCTTATGAGGTTTTACATGCAAAAACACTTTATCGTCGACAAAGAAGTGTTGATCCAATCTCTTGGCATTGACGTACTTCTAGCGATCTTACATTCCTGAAGGTGCTGGTGGGTCAACTCAACTTACCGCTTCATGTCTTGTAAGAAAGCGGTACCAATGGACATCTTTTTTCGTAATTGATCCCAACTCAATGGTGTCCCACCAGACCGGCCGTGCAATGCCTTGTAAGGTGCCATGTCTATAGAGTTGTAATAATTGTTATTGTATAAATACTCCACCTAGTACAAGTGGTCCTTCCAATGGGACTACACATGTGATGCATGTCTTCTAGTACCTGGTTTACTTTCTCAAGTTGACCATATGTGTAAGGATGATATGATGCACTAAAATTGAGTTGAGTGTACAATGCTTCCTGAAGTGTGGTCTAGAAGTTTGATGTATATACAGGGTCCATATCATTAATGATCTTCTGAGGGATGTCATAAAATCAAGCAATATCATCCAAGATCACTCTTTCCATTGCAGTGGCATTGTAAGTTGTCTTGGTCGGTGAAAAATGGGAAACCTTGATCAACTTGTTCGTGGTCACCTTAACACATCATGACAATAAGAGGATGTGGGGAGGTCCACAGTAAAATCCATGGAAATTGTATCCCATTTCCATTTAGGTATCTCATGGGGATAAAGAAGTCATGTCAAATGCTAATGCTTGGCCTCGATCGTATGGCACTCAGTGCAACGAGCCACATACTTTGCAATGTCACACCACAAACTAGCCCAATGATACAACTATTGCAACTCGACATGCATCTTCTTAACCCCAGTGTGTGTTGAATATGGGACTAGATGAGCCTCTAACAACACCAATTTATGTAAGTCCCCTGAAGTAGGCACATAGATGCACCCCTCATGACGAAGAAGACCATTGGGATCAAGAGAAAAGCCAACAAGCTTGCCCTTAAGGGCACTTTTTGACTCCACTAGTTGACACAACTCTTGTTATAGCTCTTCCTAAGGAAGCTAAGCGAGAATCCTGCCTCACAAATTGGTCTTGATGATCATTGCTGCCAACTTACGTGATCCCCTGCTCAAAGCATTTACCACAACATTCTTCTTCCTTTGTTATTCTAGATATCAAAGTGGCACTCACATAAAAACTTCATCCAACACCATTGACGGGCATTGAGGTTTGGTTGAGTGAAGATGTACTAGAGATTCAAGTGGTTAGTCTTTAGCACAAAATGACGTAACAATAGAACATACTACCACTAAGCCAACCCAAGATCATGGGTGGGGTAGTTAAGCTTATAATCCTTGAACTTATGTCATTCAAATGCGATCACACAATTCCCATGCACGAGAATGGCCCCCAAACCCTCCAAAGATGCATTAGTACAAACCACAAAATCCTTTTCAGAATTTGGCACTAGGAGAATTGGTGAACTGAGGAGACACTCTTTAACAATCTAAAAGGCTCTCTTACAGTTCTCCTTCCACAAGAAACTTATTTCCTTTCCTCTGAAGGGAAGCGATAGGGCTTTCTATGCATGAAAATCCTTGCACAAACCTACAATAAAACCCTGCTAACTCCATTAAGCTTCTCACCTTTGTGACATTGGAGGGTGCTGGCCAATGCACAATAGCACGAATATTCAAGGGATCTACTGAGATGCCCTCGCCCAAGATGATATGACCAAGGTATTGAACCTTAGTTTGAGGAAAAACACACTTGCCCATGCTGCCATACAAATTATGCTTTCACAAATATTGGAAAACCTGGCTCAAGTGATCCTCGTACTCCTCAACTGTGCACAAATTGATCAGGATATCATCAAGAAAGATCAACAAAAACCTATCCAAGAAGGTCTTGAAAATGTCATTCATAAAAGTCATGAACATGGTTGGAGGATTAGTCAACTCAAACGGTACCACATGTTAGAAGTACAATCATTGAGAGGGGGGGTGAATCAATGAGCCCAGATAATCCAACTCCAATTTCAATCCTTTCTTACCCTTAATCAATTATCACAAGTACTCATGAAGCATACACATTATTCATAGCAATGAACAAGAGAGACAATGCAAGATCAAACACATAACAGAAGACATACGTGGAAAACCCTCTTGGGGAATAAAACCCACTCTCAAGCCTGCAAACACTTGGACTGCTTGTCCTATAAGGTATTGCAAACCAGAGACTGATCATGTCCTCCTGACTAGGACTTAGTGAAACCCTTGTTCCACAAGGAGCACCTGCCCCTAAGATGATCAACTTCTTTAGACCACCTGCCTTTAGTGAAACACCTGTTTCACAAGGAGCAACTACCCCTAAGGAAGACCAAGTCCTTTAGACCCTCCTTTGAACACGTCCACCTTTGAACTGATGTCTTCAACTGCTGATGGTGAAACTCTGATTATCACTCTTCACCTTCACTTAACACTCCTTGTTAGCCAAAGCACATTACATACTTGAACCAACAAACAAAGATCAATTAGGACACATTACATATCCCAACTAACCCCACTTCTTCAACTCTGCACACTCAATGCATCCAAAGCCACCATTTGGATCACTCTTCACTCCTCATCAACAACTCTATCACCACATCAACAACATGACCAAATGGTCATACACATAGTCCATACTCTGAATTGTTTCTCAGATTGACCACCAAACTCACACAGACACCATCTATCCTTTGCTCATCCTCAACTTGCAGGAGCACTATTCGGACATCATAAATATGACCTACAAGTCATACACACAGTCCTCAATTTGCTTTGCTCATCAACCCAACCATTGGTCACACTTGGCCTCTTCTCTTCTTCGCTTCAATGCACACTCACTCCCACAGACCTAGAAACCATCTCTTTTGGTTTCACTATATATAGAGCCTTCATGATTAACAACTTCATGGTCGGCCATTAGACTTGCCTTAACCCTTAAGGCATCTAACACAAAAAGACACGGCTCAATTACACCCTCATAGGTCGGCCACAACATCCATGGGTCACCCTTAAGCAGTTACACCTTTCAATAAGGCCCTTGTAGCTCTTATAGGTCACATGGAGACCTATTCACTCATTTAACACTTCATCGAGCAAAACAACAAACACAAGACCACTTCTAAAAGCATAGGTCCACTTCACATGACCCCTTAGTCACACCCACATGGGTCCATGCCACTTGGAACACCAACTCCACACTTGAACCTACCAATTAGGTCACCTCACTCTTCAAGACTTTATACACAGTCACAAACTTCTGAACCAGACAATCAAGTCACTCACATAACCGCATGAACAATTCATATGGATAAACTCTTCTGGACCTCAACTACATCTCCATGTGCTTTAGATACTTCAACACAGGCTTTAAGCACTCAAAACAACATACTCAAAATGACCACTCAGACTGGTCATATACTGTCAAAATACAGTCAAGCTATTTTGACTCTCCACATCTGATCAGGGGCCAACTTATACAACATCTCCATGCTCATCTGCTTCTTTAACTCTACTCAGAACACCTTCAACTTGCCTTTGCAAGATGGTCATTCAATCTGCCAGTAGCCTTCAAGAACACGTCAACTTCTAAGCATTTGTTCATACACAATATCGATTGGTCAAATCGTCAAAGACCATACAAATCATCCTTATGGAGTCTACAACACTCCCAAATAGCTAAGTCATCATGAGACATTGAAATATCATCAGAACGAGCTCAAATATCCTTCTCGGGTCACTTGTAGAATACACACGAAAACATAGTCAACTTTGAACCTTCATTACTATGACTGTACACACTTTCAGATCTTCAAATCTATATTGCCGGATGCACTTTGGAGTCCTCTACAAATTCGTTTTTTACACCATGTGCAAATTCTGCATTGATCAAAAGTTATGGCCCAAAAACTAGACATTGGTCTTTCTTTTGTAAAATTCAAATATTTGAATTCAAACGGTCATAGTTAAACCTTAGACACTATGCTCGCATCTCGTGTCCTCGTTGCTCAGATTAAACACGCAACGTCGATCTTCTTCGAGCTTTAACAGTGTTAAACCTCTGTCACGTTGACTTCATCTCGTGCATCTTGGGATCTTTGACTAAACACGCTCCGTCTATCTCTTCGAGATTGTCCTTGCTTTAATCACGCCGAACAACTATCACTTTGACCTCTTGACTTTAACGTGCACCGTTGATCTCGATCAGTACGAACACCCGCTGACCATTGATCTTTTGAAGAAGCTCGAACTTTGTCTCTGCGTTAAACAATGAACACTTGTCCTCATCTCGTTGCATCTTGACAAATTGGAGCAAACACGCTCCGTTTATCTCCTTGAGACTTGCTCGATCTTTACCTTTGCTAAACAGTTGTCACATTGACCCATTTGACTCTACACGCATTGCTAGATCAATTTGTACGATTGTCCGTGAACTGTTGGATCTTCACTAGGTCCAGATCTTTAACATCATTCAAATTGACTATCGGGACCAACTGCAATATGCTTAGAAAGCCAACTTTGGACCTTAATATCTTTTTCTGCGCTTCAACGCATGATCTCAAATTTGAACCATGTGATCTCCTCATATAGGAGAATCCATCCATATAACAAATTGCTCCTGGAACCTTCGCGCGTGCCAGATTTAACACCATTAATTTGCTCACTCAGATTTTTCTACCACAGAGCCAACCGTGTCAAACCCTGCCTGGAAGGCCAACTTTGTTCATGCATATCTTTTGATGCACTTTATTGCATGATTTGAAATTTAGCGCAAATTAGCTAGGATCAAAACTAAACAAACCCATATGATCAACTTCTCCTAAAATGTCCACATGTGCAAGATATGCCATCATCAAACTGCTTACTCGGCTCTTTCTTGCCTCATGAAAATTTGGTTATGGGAAAACACTGCCAAAATACCTGAGAGCCCAACTTTGCACATGCATATCTTTTGACAAGTTTAGGCACATGACCTGGGACTTAGCACATAGCAACTAGGGACTAATGTGATCACAACCATATGACCAACTCCCCCTGACTCATCCACACGTGGCAATGGTGATGTCAACAAACTGCCTACTTAGATTATCTGCCACTAGACCAAAATGTCTAGATAGAAACAATGATCAACCAGATGAAGTCCAGTCACTTCCATACTCATTCTCAGCACTCTTGACACCTCATAGTCTCTGCAACAAGTCCATACCAACAATATCATCCATCAAATGCCTCACTTAGTCAAACACTAGAGAACCATGCAGGAACATCGAGGCTCATTGAAGCACACTTTGTCATTGTAATTCTAGCACACATGACACCTCATCAACATCCTTGGTCACCTTGGAGACATCATTGACAAACCTTCAACACCATAGTGAAGTCATTGTTCCCGTAGCGTGTTTGAAATTGTGGGCTTATGGATATCTGTGTTTGCAATCCTCAATTGGTGGTACCTTGACTTGAAATCAATCTTGGAGAATACGTTGGATCCCACATCTGATCAAACAATTTTGTCAATCTATGGCAAGGTATATTGGTTCTTCACCGTTACCTTGTTTACTTGACAGTAATCCATGCACAAGCACAGGGATCCATCCTCGATGAAGATAATAGGGGCACTTCAAGGGGAAACACTAGGACAATATGGCCCTTCTCAAGTAGCTGCTTCAACTAATTTGAGCTCGCTAAGCTCAAGAGTGTTCATCCTGTATAGTGCCATAGAAATGGGCTCAACCCTTGGCACAAGGTCTATCTTGAAGTTAGTATCACGTCGTGGGGTTAGCCTTGACAATTGCTTAGGAAACACATCGACACACTCACACACAATGTGATGATCATCCAGGGTCATCGCTGTGAATCCTCCTTTGATCTGTTATTCATTATGCTGGCAAACAACTTACAAACCTTGTACATGCTCCTTTTGAGTTGCATGAGGGATCATGCTAAGAGAAATGGGTGTCTATAACCTAGAAAGAACTACCTCTGTCCCAAGGTCATCATGACACTCAATGGCCTTACTATGGCAATCCACCTTAGCCTTGTGTGCCTCAAGCCAATCAATGCCCAATATGATGCCATAGTAACCCAAGGGTAGAATATAAAGGTCCAAGGTGGTGATGAAACATCCCAGATCAAACACACAACTCACTAATGAGCCTACAGAGTACTTGGCCCCCATGGCCATCTCAATGTCCCAATGCTCAGCCTGCCTAGAAGCCACTAGCTTGCATCAGTCCATAGCCGATGGGACAACAAAGAATCTAGATGCTTCAGGATCAAATGTAACGGATATAGAAACACCATTGATCATACCTACAATCTCAACAACATTGGCTTGATGCTTAGTTTGGTGGTTATCCCCCATTGCATAGATCCTATGAACATAACCCATGTTGCTAATTGTTTGCTTAGAAGAGGGTACCGTTCACTTTCTATAGTAAGGTGTTGAGACAACTTGGAGGTAGCTGCAAATCTTTGAGGGCACTCTAGCAAAATGATCCAAACTGACATAGATAAAACAAGCATCCTTAGGTCGGTCCCATCCTGACTTTGCATCACTATGCCTCTGATAGCTTGAGCTATTGGTGTCCCCATGCCCTTTCCTAGTGGATTGCTGAGTTCTTGTTGACCTTGTACTCTGTCTCTGATCTTTCATTCATATGTCCTATCCCTGAGGCCTCCATGCCTGCTCGTGGTCTCTTTGAGTCGTCTTCTATGGGTGGAAATTTTGTTGTTGTTGATGGGGTTTGGGTGTAGAGGGTGGTCAAAAACCTTCCCTTAGCAGACGTTGAGAACCCTTCACTCTACTATCTTGGTGGGCCCGGAGCCTATCTATGATATCGCTTGCACCTTCTACATTCGGGCCCTGTTCTCCTCAACTAAGTATGCTTTCTCCATTGTGACCTGAAAGGTCTAGGAGCATAGAAGATGAATGGCTCTAGTCAAATCTATGTTTAACCGCCTGATGAATCTATTTACTTGAAGTTTCTCATCCTTTAGGTAATCCACATACTGAAGAAGATCCAAGAAATGGTTCTCGTACTATGTGACAATGCTACCTCTCTATTGGAGATCATGAAACTCATTCATGTTTCGCTGCAAAAAATGCTCTGACAAGTAACGGATCCTAAATCACTCTTCAAAAGTCTCTTAGGGGATGGACTCAACATCAAGGCGTAGCTTCTACTCCTCATGTTTCCACCATACCAATTGCTTGTTTCAAAAAGTGAATGCCAAAGCAAGCTTTGAGATTGCTCTCACAAGTGCAAATTCCAAAACACTTGGCCATACTAACAAGCCAAGACTCAACATCAAAACCATTTGTGGCATAAACCACTTGAGAAAGTAGGTGTTTGAAGTTTCAGCCAGTCTCTGATGAGTTAATTGTGCCTCTACTCGAGCCCTAGGCGGCTTTTGAACTTGTGGGGCCCCCTGCTCTTTGTTCCTTACCTCTGCCTACTATTAGGCTTTCTCACGCGATGTAATCTGGGTATCTCTTTGGCGTGGAATGGTCCCCATACTTCCTAAGAACTATGTGGTGAAATGACCCCTGAAGCCATTGGACCCTAAGTTAACTGCTCGTGGAGAACTCCCATGAGCTGTTGTAAGGTTTGCTGAATTTGGGTTGCAGGTATGTCTTGAACTAGCTGAGCCACCTCCTCCATCGGTGGTGTCAAAACTACTCTATCTTGTGATACACTCCCTTGAGGGCTTTTTGCCCTCTACCCTTGTGACTCAGACGAAATTAGAGCCTACAATTTTCTCACTTTGCACACCATCCTCCATATGTCCAAAAAAGAGTTAAGAACTTTGCTGAAGGTAAAAGGTCCTAAAAATGTCTCCCTAGAGCTATCGGCATTGAAATTGTGCTCTAATACCAAGTGTAATACCCTAAATTTTCACTGGAGAAAACAAACTAAAACGGGGTAATTTTTTTGTTAAAAACACAAGGTCAACTCAGCACCAAAAGTTTGAAAGGTACACGACATACTTATCAAGTCACTAGGGTGCATGGAGGTTAGCTTACAAGGTGCAACATAAGTTCAAGATAAATTATTTAATTTCATTTTCTGTATAAGTGTTGCAAGTTTCTAATTTAAAGTTATGAATGGGGCCTTAACTCATAAAGTGCACCCTTGAGCGACATCCCCTTTATCTCAAACTCATTTTCTATTAATAAAGTGCACATTTTAAAAAAAAAAAAAAAAACACCAAATTTATATTGAACAAATTATAAAACACAAATTACAATGCCAAGCAGTTATACTCATACTAGATGAGATATCTTTAGAATTCCAAGTACAAATAAAAGAGAAGAGATAGCATATCTGTGATTTATCCATCATGTCATTTCAAAGAGCGGATCTGCTCTATTTGTTGCCGTTTCCCCTGAGGCCACATCAAGGGTATAGGACCAAAATTTAGCAGATTAGAATGGTCTAAAGCCCAGTTGGCCAATCCATCAGCTATCTTGTTCTCCCTAGGAACATGAGAGTATCTGATTGTTTGGAACTGTCTAACAATGCGTTTTATCCTGAGCCTGAATTCTGGCAATAAGCCAATTATTAGATAGATGTTGCTTAGGGGCTTGAAGAAGGGTAATAACATCCTTGGAGTCTGATTCTACTATGATACTAGGACATCCCAATTTAGTAGCTTCTAGGGGAGCACGCTGGATAGCCATAACTTTAGCCACATTGTTAGTGTAGTGTCCCTATTGATATGCAAAGAAAAAAAGAGGAGTTCCCAAGGAGTCATGAGCTATTCCTCCCATATTGGCTGGACCCGGATTACCTCTAGCAGCCCCATCAGTGTTTAATTTGAGAACTCTGAATGGAGGAGGTTTCCATATTCGAGGAGCAGGAGGTACCCTCTGTGTAGTAGCTTGATTTATCTGCAATTCCCTGTTGCCCAAATTAAGTTTTTGTAAGAGAGCTTTCCACCTCTCAGGCAGTGGGGATGGTAATAAAGTGCACATATTAATTACTAGATTAAGGCCTAAATAGAAAAGTCAAAGCCTACTTAAGTTCAAACTTTTAATTCCCTCTAAAAGGTGGAGTATCTAATCTCCACTCTTGGACTGGATTAATCTCCACCATCCAAATATCTCAAGTCTAAACCTAACTGTAAACATCCTTATGTGCCCTTCAAAAGTTCTCTTCAAGTCTATGAGATCTTATTTGCACACAAGGAGATGAGAGGAGGGCAAGAGGAAAGGAGGAAGACTCATTCCATGGCTTTCTCTCCTAGGTCTTCATAAGCTCATTAAGACATCCTGCAAGCCTTAATGGCTCCACACATGGCCATGGTGGTCTAGGTTTACTTTCAAGCATGCTTTCTTATTTACTTCTCAAGCCTCTAAGGCTTTCCAAGAGGAATACTAACCTTGTCTTTGCTTTGGGTATTTGCAGGTTAAGCATGGTGGGAGGGGTACCATAGAGCATGGAGGGTCCAAGTCCTATGGCCAAGGAGGGAGCATAGCCTTCCTAGCCCCTGTTGACGCTGTGGAGTGCACCCTCGACAGGACGCTGAGCTCCTGTCTTCCACGCATCACAATGGAAACTCCCCTCTTGCCTGTGGGTTTGGCAAAACTGGGGGAAGAGTCTCTAGATAAGGGCTAGCTCCCTTTGATGTATCTTTGTGGTCCTAGATTTTCTACTGATAACAATGGGGGGGGGTGAAAAAGGGAGAAGGATGCTGAAAACAAAACCTAAACTAAACGGTGATACACCAAAAATGGTTGATCTACTTAGCTTGAACCTACACTTTCCACCAAGAACAAGCTGGCATACACTTCATTTGATATGAGAAACTCTTCTACATCAGTGAGCTAGGGGTCCTCTTGAGATATAGGGAGGAAGAACTACTAGAGATGTTCTAAGACACACTATGGCAGCCTGTTCACATGCGCCTATACTCTGTTGTAGACACTTCTGGCAGACCTGCAAAAGAAGAAACTTGCAAAAGAAGAAACTTTCCAATACACTAAACATGCTGGAATCGTTCTGTGAAAGCATAAAAGAAAAATGACTTAACACAAAACAAAGCCATAGACATGCAAAAGTGTAAGCTCAAATGGAGGTAAAAATGCTATGTCTTGATTCAAGGTAAAATCCGGCAGAGCTCCGCTTTACAAGCCAAGAGATATCTCCTCAAAATGAGAAGTTACAATATATATAGAGAGAGAGGAAGAAAGAGGCCTTTTGGCGCCCTTTTACAAGTGGCCCATGTGCGTTTCGAGCATTGGGAAGAGGAAGCCGCTTGATAGATAATGTTGTGTTGGCTCCAGTTTTGACTTTGGGCATTTTAAATCTATTAAACGTCATGTGTGAAGAGATGGGCTGCGCCGTTTGTTTGCAAACAAGACCGCTCCTTCCAGTTACTCACACGGTTTGTCTGCCCATCAATGCAAAGCGAAGAAAAAATGGTTCGCGCCATTCACTATTTGAGCCCCTTGATGACCACTTGGCAGATACTGTGTCAACTACTGGAGTAACTCCTTGAGTCGACACCCTCCTTTGCCACTTGGACTGTTTTGTCTGTTTCTGCACTTTGTCTCTTCCCGGCTTTGTCTTTTCTGGCTCCTTCAGCCCTCGGGGGCTATCTTCTGCTACTTCTTTGGCTCTTTGGCTCCTTTATCATCAAGTTGTTGAGTTCATTCTTAACTTTGTCTTTTCCCAGCGTCGTCTTTTCCTGGTTTTGTCTTTTGCTGGTTTTTGTCTCTTCCTCTCTTAGCTCTTTGGGCTCCCTTCTGGTTGGCGCTCAATTATTTAAATATCAACGGCTATTTCATTGCCGTAAAAATGACGTTCACGGGCCCGTCGCCATTTGGTCAATTCCTTTGGCTTTTCTTTTCCTTCGGCTTCTGTCTTTGGAACCTCCCGAAGGGAAGGTGTCCCTTCGGACCTTGAGAATGGTCCTTCTTTCGGCAGCCGAGAGTCCCCCGCAAGGGCACTTGCTCTTCGGGGTCCTTCGGGCTCCTTGGTCCTCAAATCCTTTAGGCAAAATGTCCAAAGGATATCTTCCTTTGTCTTTCCTGCTTATTCCCCCGGGCTTTTTTCTTTTGGGAGAAGTCCGAAGGAATTCCTTCGGACAAAACTCCGAAGGAATTCCTTCAGACTTTTTGTCTGAAAGAATTCGTCTTGTCTTTTGCCGCGGGATTTTCCTTTTGTTCCTTGACTTGGCAATTTCTTCGGATAAAATGTCTGAAGGAATTCCTTTGGACATTTTGTCCAAAAAAATTCATCCTTTGCTTTTTTGAAGAAACCTTACCCTTTCGGCCTTCTCTTTGATCCCTTCGCAAATGTTCCCTGCCCTCCGCACAGGCACTTGTCCTTCGGGCTTTGGGAGACTCCTTTGAACCTTCCGATTGAACCTGAACCTGAACCCTTTTCGGAGTTCAATGGTTCAGCGGTTCAATGGTTCATCACTATGTCCTGCAAGGAGTCGCGTCCCTTCAAATTGACTGACTGAACCACTTGGTTGAACCATTTGGTCGAACCGACTACTTGAACCAAACAATTGAACCGACTACTTGAACCAAACAATTGAACCGACTGCTTGAACCAACAATGGTTCAACGGTTCAATACTGTGCTCTGCTCATTCAATTGACCGCTTGAACCAACCGCTTTGAACCATTCGTTTGGACCAACTCTTTGAACCAACTGCTTGAACTGACTGATTGAACCAAAACATTGAACCAACTGAGTGAACTAACCGATCGAATGGTTCAATGGTTCATCAGTTCAATGGTTCGAAGAAGCTTTGTAAGAAACCTTGCATTCTTTGAACTGGTTCATCTTCTGCCAAAAGACTTGTGCAACCAAAATTGAACTGGCTCAGAACAACAGGGGAAAAAGGAGACCGATTTTGGCCTGCAGGACCAAATTGGTCAACAGCCCCCTTGTGCCATCTCTCCTTAGATAGGCTCCATCAAGCCCTAGTAGCTCGTCGAGTTGCTCCTAACTCCTCCTTGGCCAACTCTTTATGTCGACCTATTTCGCTCTTTTGCTTTGCTACTCGGATCCATTGAGCTCCCTAAGCCAACTCGCCCCATTAATTCCTCCATAACTTGCCTCTGCAAACAATCCTAATTGGTTCCCTGCCAAGCCCTCTAACCCACCTCAGTCCATCAGACTTGCTCTAGCTTACCGAGGTCACCAGCAGTCTGACCCCCTTGCAAACACATCGCCTCTGGACTAGCTAATTGCAACTCAGTCTACCAGACACCTGCCCATCTTGCTAAGTTGACAACTCATCTCCCTAGCTCACCTCTATGGTTTACCCCATAGAGCTAAACTTGCACCTATCGGCCCAGGCTCTTTGAGACTACACCTAACTCCCCCTTGCATTGCCCTAGACATCACACTTTAGACAACTTGGTGGCTCCCTGAGCTCATCAAGTTCCCCATGGTGCATGCCACCAACTTGAGTCAACCTACTCAATGACATCCTGTTTGCTTAGCTCAACCTCTAAATGGCCATCCAAAATCAACTCGGTAGCTCCTTGAGTTCGTTGAGCTTCCCATGCATCGACAACAACTCAACTTGCCGATCACCTTCTATTGGGAAACACTTAGGTCACCTCAGGCCAGCTTGCCTTGCTGCACCACGATTGCCTGCTTGGAGGACTCTTCATTTGTCTGATTTAATAGACTCCTCATCTTTCTAGCTTGACAGACACCTTGCATAGCTTGCCCTTCCATGGCCCTAGAAAACCAATTTTTTTGGAACTAAACTAATTATTAAAATTTAAAAAAACTCCTAAATTTATGAAATAACATGCATTAAATCCTATAATTAATGCTCTAAAACTTAAAATTATCATGTTAGAGAGGTGATGCATTATGAACCAGATTTAAGCCTAAAACTGAATGTTCTCTTTCTTAACAAGCACATCCCTATGGCATTGCATTCATGAGACATTAGAACCAGCAAATGAAAGAAAATAGAACTGATTTAAAACTAAATCACTCATCAATGAATCACATTAAACCCCGTACAAAACCCACATCATTTGCATAATCCCACTCTAACCTCATTTTGCTTTCCAACTAGAAATCAACAAATGACAATTTCCTTTCAAATCCACATCAACAACCATATTGACATTATAGCAATTATGCTATAAAATACAGTTAGTATTTGGCTACATCAGCACTTACATAAAGGAACATTTCTTGACAAAAAGGTTAAAGCAATGAGTAATGTCCAACAAGGTGACACACGGGCTTCCACATGTCCAACTCTGTCAAATTTGCAGCCCAACCAAGTTTAGCAAGATCCAAAAGCTCAATCGACCAGCCAAGAAGTAGGGTGCTTGCCTCCCAACCAACATGACATCATTAGGTAGGAGACTCTAGTCAACTACCGAGTCCAAGGGATCCAAAGCACATCATGCCGTTACATAGAATTTCCAAGGAAACACATAAGAGCACATAAGGAAGACCCACTAAACATGGTCGTAGGTAGGTTTAAACAACAAGCTAAAGGTGCATCTACATCATCCATGAGTTCTGAAATAAACATAGTAACAATGCCAAATCACAAGAAGCACCAAAGTAAACCCTAGGGTTACCCAATAGGGCAAGGGGTTGCTCGACATGTCAATGAAACCATAATCTCAATCACTCACCAAGGGTGAGAGTAAATGTCATCTATCCACCAAGGGTAAGAGAACCCACAATTACCCACCAAGAGTAAGGGGCATAAATTAGGGGGGGAAATGTCCATAGCTTGTCCATACAAATTCATTTATTCCAGTCTATTGGCTTGTCCTTAAAACATAAGACCATGGAGTTAGCACCCTCATATCCCCAACAAAATACCCATAAGCTAGTTCCATTTGGACAGTATAATAGTCCACAAAATTTAACAATTTAAATCAGCAAAAAAGACAATTACATAAATAGTATGCAAGGCTTTCCAAGCCACCAAAGAAGCCATAAATCAAATGAAAATAAGCTTCCAAGAAAGCTATAAAATCCAACAACTGAAGGTGCCTAAAGAGGCCACAATAAGAGTAAAATTAACAATATGCATGAAGGGAAAAAACCCATTAAAACAATGAAGTCATTAACAAGCTCATAATAAGAGCCCAAGGATGAAACCCTGCCTCAACTCCTCCACTTGACACAAACCTGAACCTCTAGCTCCTGTGATCCTAAGCTCCCACAAATCTGAAATTGGAAAAAGACCCTCCCTAAGACAAAATGGATCCTTTAATGGAAAGGCTAACAACCTCCACCAATCATACATTAACATATGTTCCCTATTTAAATGTTTCTCATGTCTAAGAGGGATTACTTGCCCTACACACTTTTCTAAATTGGCCTCATCCTCAAATTTTGAATTTGTCAAATTGTTAAGTTCCACGTTGCATCCAAAAGCAAGGTCAAACAATTTTGTCCTGTGGTGGAAGGGTTCACATGACTTTTTAAGGAAAACGGATTTTGCAATGACTCATGAGCCTAAACATTAACAAGGAACATGATTGGGTAACAAGTTATAGGATAAAGTTTACTGAACCAAATGTATGCTCAACTCTGAATGGCAAAGTGGACCAATAACTGTCCATGGATTTTGCGGCGTGCTTAATGGACCTTTGTTTTCCCTTCTATTGTCTAGCCAGACCTGCTTTCCGCACACTCATTGGACCCATTAATATGTTCAATATACATGTGCACAATATAAAATGGTACAACAATACATCATACAAATAGAACGAATGTTCCTTGTAATAACCCCTTCTCGAATCTGATCTCATAATGACCGTTGGCCTATTCCTGGAAATCCGTAGGCTATTCGGAAGGTGCAAATGAGGGTTTCCTATTTTTTAGGATGTCTTTGTTCGAAGTTTTGATGGCAAATTCTTTCTGGGTTTTTCGAGAGCTTCGCGGAGGTATGTCTGTTTCAGTTTTCTGTGCATTTCCAAGAATTTACTATTTTTAGTAAATTCTATTTTTGGCAGCTAGCAGGATTGTCACAAAGAGTTAACCTTCCCTTTTTAGTTGACTCATTCAGTTTTGGGCTTCTGAATTCGGTCTTGGTGGAATAAGAGAATTTCACTTAAAAAAATAATAATAACGTTATATTTTAACGTTGACCTTGGCCTAAGACCAAAACAACTTAATGTTGTTTTAAAAGAGGGACTTGAAGGGGGGGCGCCATCATGACATGGAAAGGGGCGCCACTTTTGGGGATAAGCTTCAAGGGAAAGCCAATTGAGGCCTATAAAAGAAGGCATTGGGTTATCATTTCTTCATCTTGGTTTTAATGCATTGTTATGCTGCAGCTTTGGCTCTGGAACTGCTTCGGGGAATGAAGGCCTCCTAGCAAGGGCATCTCTTCATGCTTGCAAGACAGCATCTAGGGGTGAATTAGTCATTGATATTTGTATTTGCTTACGTATTGCTTTCAATTATTTCATTGTCAGTTCCTTTGGTATTATTAGAGTATCAGATATTGTATTTCTGTATAAGATAGACCTAGGTTTTCATTCATAAATCAAAACATACAAAAAAAATAGTTCTGGGTATCATCTCATTGTCTTGGTTAGGCCTAGGCGCCCCTTTTCTCATATTTTCAGAATTTTTAAAGCTTGCATTTATTTCCTAGAGCAAATCGCCCCTTTCAGCTAGAACGCCCCTTTGGGGTTTGCATTGGAATCCGTGTTTTAATTATTGGATGCAGATTGGATCAGATCTTGGGTGCTAGCTTGGGCACCATCTTTAAGAAGAGACTTTGCAACAGAAATCAAGAAGTTTGAGCCAATTTTGTGTGAGTTATGAACATCTGAAGAAATTAATAGGTGGCTGGTTTTTCTTCTTTCTGAGGGCAAATTTCTCTTAATTTTGTAAGCTGACAGTAGTACTGGCAGCCCTTCTCTATTTGTTCAATTTTCCTTTAAAATATTGTAATAGTTTACAGCTCCGCCTTATGGTAGCTACTTTCCCTATTGGGTTAGCAAGCACATTCTAGGTGTAGAGCATCCACCCTATGGTAGCTACTTTCCCTTCTGGGTTAGCAAGCACATGCTGGGTGTGGAGTAGTTTCCTTTTCAGTATTTCCATTAAAGCATTGTTATTAAGCTCACTCCGTCATATGGTAGCCCCTTATGGGTAGCACATACTTGACGTAGAGTTCCTTATTTGTAATTACTCCGTCTTATGGTCGCCCCTACTCCGCCTTGGACTGGGTAGCACATACTGGACATAGAGTTCCATTTCTTGCATTCTAGTGGCAAAGTTATTTCAGTTAATTTGAGATTAACTTTTAATCTTGACGGAACTTGTTTGTGATGTAATCCAAAATCTAAAAAAGTTGAAAAAATTTGGCTCGGAATATTTCATTCCTCCATAGAACAGTCATATTCTCATAAACACCCGAATGGCCTACAAGCAACCCACCATAGGGTATATCCTGCATAATCAATCACATGATTAATACATCAAAATTCCAAACACTCATAAGCATGATCCCATGATAGTCACAAAGTAAGAATCTCATACATCTAATATAATAATCATGTAAATGTACATCAATGTCAGCAATATATGAGATACTCAATGAAAATACATGATACTATCAATATGCAATGAACATCATAATCCATAAGAGGTGTTGCCATAATTATAAACAATAGAATTATTAGTCTGATACATATGCCAAACACGAGTGGAATGGGTCTATCCAGTGCCCAAGTACTGTATATAAAGAAATGAAGTGTAATATAAAAATTGGGCCTTACAAAAGGTGCCCCTACCAATCCTTGTATCTCAAGAACATCCTCCTCATCTACCTATAAGGAATCTTCAGTATTGACATCCAATCCTATTGCTGATCCATGCAAATATTGAGATGTCTTTTGATGTTGCAAATGTATGGTATTATGCGTTGCAACAGGCTTGCCTGCTCTTTTAGAGGTAAGTACATTCCTTTTGATAGACTGAATGAAGCTATATGTGGACCAAATCCTCTCAGCTGCAGAGGAATTAGCAATCTGGGATAGCATGCTTGTAATAAGTTGGTGGATGCGTTAAGCTCCATCCCCATGCATCCTCTACCACTCAGTTGAGTTCTCTTGTTCTGTAGTATGGCGATCCTTCCTTTCTTCTACTATATCGAAGAGGCCACTATGTTCTTCGGTGCGAATATTTTCTTATTGAAGTATCCTGCCCCATTCTACATTGAGTCTCTTCACAATCGTAGCTCAGAACCCCGACACCTCCTTATCATCAATAGGAGTCACACTTGAAGGCCTTTCTGCATATCTTTTTTCAATCAAGTGCATAGGAAGCCATGGCGAATGCTGTATTCATATGGTACGACCTACATTCAAGGATGGATCAAGTCTTTTGTATGTAGAACTCTAATGTGAGCTTCCTCTCATTAAAGGCAAATCTAATACATTCCAATATGCTTTCAAAGGTCTTGTAAAAGTCTCCAATACTTGATCATCTCTACTATAAGGGCTACAAACAGCAATAAATACCGCCAAATCTGCCCACTATCACAAGTTGGCAAAGATCATAGAAGCAGGCAAGAGAGAAACTATCTTTGCAAACTATTAGTGGCTAAGACTAATTGTATCAAATTATGAGCAAAGAAGAGCATGGAGACCAAGCCATGCATGATACAACTGTTATCTGCATTTTGTCTCCCTAAGATACTATTCAAAACTCATCAATCTACATCACCAAAAAAGTTGGGTAGAGTAGGAATTCTTGTTTGACACTAATGGCAGTCATGATAATATCACAATACTATAAATAATGTACCATGTTGTAGGTTAGATGCATAGATAATGAAATACATGATACCATCAATATGCAATAAACATCATAATCCATAAGAGGTGGTCATAGTCACAAAAAATAGAATTACTAGTCTGATACATATGCCAAACATGTGTGAGACGGGTCTATCTGGTACCCAAGAGCAGTATATAAACAAAGTGTAATATAAAAATTAGGCCTTACAAAAGGTGCTCCTATCAATCCTTGTATCTCAAAACCATCCTCCTCATCTACCTACGTGGAATCTTTAGTATTGACATCCCATCCTATTGCTGATCCGTGCAAATACTCGGGTGTCTTTTGATGTTGAAAACAAAGGCATCACACATTGCAACTAGCATGCCTGCTCTTTTAGAGGTAAGTCCTTTCCTCTTGATAGAGGGAATGAAGCTATGTGTGGACCAAATCCTCTCAGTTGCAGAGAAATTAGCAATCTGCGATAGCATGTGTATAAGAAGTTGGTGGATATGTTACGCTCCATCATCATGTCTCCTCTACCACTTAGTTGAGTTCTCTTGTTTTGTAGTGTGTTGATCACCCCCTTCTTCCACTATTTTGAAGGGACCACTAATGTAGTGTGAATATTTTTTTATTGAAGTATCCTGCCCCCATCTACACCGAACATTTTTACAATAGCAACTAAGAACCCCTCAACCTCCTTATCATCAATAGGAGTAACACCTAAAGACCTCTTTGCATATTTATTTGAATCAAGTGCATAGGAATGAATGAATGAAAGATGTTAATAACATCCACGAGACCAAGCAATCTGTGGGACCAAGCTCTGCTACAAAGGTGTTATGTGCTAACACATCCACTTCACACAAGGGCTGCCTTGTTAGTCTTGAAAATTTTCCAATCCCTTTTGATGTTGGATCTTCTAATGTGGATCTTGATAAAAACCTCCTTGTTTTGTCTAGCCTCGCCTCCTCAAACGAGTTGGTTAGGTTGTCTACCCTTAGGTCATCGTCGTACTTGATTATGGATGTCGCAGTAGGCTGCACACTCTGTGATGTAGTGCCATTTTGTTTCCACGACCCCCTTGTCACAAAATAGACACGTTCTCATTTCCCACTCCTTAGGCGTGTTGTCTATCTGTCGGTCTCACACCTAAGATGATGCGAGCTAGTCCTTAACTGAGCCATGAACATTTTCGCCTTCCACTTTATTTTTGCTCCCATGTAGGCTTTTTCACCATGGTCCCATGTGGGATTAAACTCTAATATAGTATGCTTTCTTTTGCCCCAGATGCTTTGTCCACATGGGTGTCTTGAATTTCTCTCACATACTTTTTTATTTCCTCATTAGTGTTTGAGCACTCTTGCATGTTAATGCCCCATTTACTCATCCACTTGTTTTGTTTCATCCACATGTTCTTCCTTTTGCTCAGTTCTTCTATCACCAGCTTGGGCCATCGATGGGTATTCATACTTTGTGTCTTTTAAAAATAACTTAAACGTTGAGTCATCATTGATGCCTCCAACGGGAAAGTCCCTGTTTCAGCTAATAAAATCTCATATGGAACTAATGTTTTGATTTTGAGGTTGTTTGAAATTAAATGTCTTTGGATTCTCTCTATTTGTCTCCATTTTAGATTGGCACATTGCTGCCCCAAACTTCACATCTGTATGGAACTATTGGTGTGACAAGCAAGCTGAACAGGGTTCTCTTGGTTTTCCAATCCCATAATTTTGCATTTCTGCATCTATTTTCTAGTTAGTATCAAGTCTTCCCTCCTTGTATTCATGTTGCCTTGCTAATCTCCCAACTAAGTTTTTTGTGAAAGTCAACCCTAATGTATGTGTATTCTCCACTACTTCTAGCGGGCTTCTTTTTGTTGTTCCCAAAATCCATAACTTGTTTTTGTGGACGAACATGTCGACCATTTCGGTCTTGCAAGCCAAAATGGTCTTTCTTTCTCAAAAAAATGTTTTTAAGCAGTCAAGTTATTCAATCGCACAAGCCTTTTCAGCTAAAGAAATCGTAGGTTCAAAAGGTGGGCTTTCGCAAAGAAAAACGCTTAAGACATTTCCTAAAAAAATTGTGAGGATGGTTCAACGCCGAGGTTCAAATCAAAAAGGTTCAACGGTGGGGTCAATGAGTTGGAATGAAGCTTTAAACCGTTGAACTGTTGAACCATTGAATTCCAAAAAGTTCACCGGTTCAAAGGTTCAACAAGTTCAAAGCTTCAACGCGTTCAAAGAGTTCAAAGTTCGAGCGAATGGTTTAAACGGAAGATTCCAAAAAAAGGTTCAACCAAACGGTTCAACGGAATGGTTCAAACAATTGGTTCAACGATACATTGAACTCCTAAAGAAGACTAAGTGAATGCGGCTCTTTACAAAACATTGAACCGCCGAACTGTTGAACAATTGAATCAGTGAACTCCGAAAGGTTCAAAGGTTCAAGGTTCAAAATGGTTCAGGGAACCAATGACATCCCCGCGGATGTCAAATTCAGGGTGATAAAATAACTGTTGATTTTCAAATAGCGCAGACCTGAGAACAAACTCAACGACCAGCCAAAGGAGCTGAAGGAGCCAATAGAAAGCGAGAAGATAGCCCCGAGAGCTCGAATCACCAAGAGACAAAAGGTAGCAAGAAAAGAGGGAAAGTTACAGAGAAATCTAAAAATATCTGCAGGAGAGTTATTCCAGTAGGTGGAGCAGTCCACCAGGGGGATATCAGAGAGCGCAAGCATTCAATGGCGCGCCCTGTTTTTCTTCGTTTGAATAAAGACGAGTGGACAGTCGTGTAAATATCATAAAGAGGAGCGGCCTTACCTTTCAGAAGATCAGGGGACCCATGCTTTGGAGAGGACATTTGATATGATTTGAATGGCTCCAGCATGGCCTCTGCACAGAACTTCCTCCTTCCAAAGCATTCAATGCAACATGGGCCATTTTGTGAAAACAAGCGCCAAAGTCTTTCTCTGGAGGCTATATATTGGAATCTCTTAGTTTGTAGAAAAGAGATCTCTCTGTTATTAGAAGCAAAACTCTGTCCAAATTGAAAGGCATTTCTGAGACTTTCAGCTCAGACTGTTAATCATATTTTATCAAGTGAATGAGGAAGCAAGTGAATTTTCAGACTTTGTGTCGAAATAGCTTGTGTTATCTAAGAAATCGTTCTTATGTCTTTTTCCAAAAATACAGTCTTGTCCATTTAATCAAATAAGAACAAGTGAAAATAATCTGGAAGATGTCCTAAAGTCGACTGTGGGAGACTTTGTGCTGCCATAATTATTTTTAGTCTGTGTGTTTTATGTTCTAGGATATTGGAGAGACTTTGAGCTCTCCTTATCCTTCGTAATCTTTTACTCTGTTGTAGTTTTCGGTGGAGACTTTGTGCTGCACTTCATACTACTGTGTTACTTTGTCCTAAATTAGTAAAAGAAACAATGAAAGACTTTGTGTTTTCGTGAGTTTCTTGTGGATCCAGTTACTACTCAGGAAGAATTCTTGCTGTTTGCTGAACATCATTTCTGAAAGAAGAGAAATGCCTTCAATAATTACACAAGAATTTTCTTTTATTTTGTGAACATCTCTGAAAAAAGAGAGATGGATGGTATGATTTCACCCCTGAGTCTATTTTTAGTTTATATTAGTATATTATAGTTTATAAGGAACCTCTCCTTGCTGAGAGGAGAGATTTATCTCATTATGCTGTGGTAACCACACCCATTTTGCCGTTAGTTGATGACAAAATATTCACCCAACAATTTTTGGCAACTCTGCTGGGGAAGAACGTGTAAGTTGAAGCCTCACGCTTCAAGTTGAAGTAGTTCTAGTTCTTTTCCATTCTACACTCTGGCAGATCCACGGTATACGTGAAGCCAGAGAGCTCAAGGTATTGTTGATCCTGTATTGGAATTTGTGCAGCAAAATAATTTTGACCTTTCTCCACAATCTCGCCTTCAGTGAACCAGGAGTTTCCCTTCTACAGACGTCAGGGCCCCAATACTGGGTGAAGCTTCTCTTTCCTCTGCTAGCAAAGCTTTGTCTATACGTACCCTACAGAGGTTCGTTATCCCTCCTTTCAATCGTCATATCATGGTAGCCCAAGACCCTTGGGATAACACCTTTGGCCCCTTAAATCTAACCCCACCTTTACATGAACTACCTTGTAGTTTAAGAAAGAATTTTTTCAAGTTCTATGGTGATGGAAAAGTTCATCCTGATGAGCATATTGCAGCTTTCTGCATAGTCTGTGGTGTGATAGGCATTGAATATGAAAATATAGCGGTAAGACTGTTCGTAGAAACATTGCAAAGCGCTGCTGCAGATTGCTTTTATCATTTTCAAGCTCAGACTATAATTGACTGAAACACTCTCAAGGCCAAGTTTGAGGCTAGGTTCAAACCCGCAGAAGATGCACATGCTTTGTTGGCTCAGCTTACGCAAATGAAAGAGCCTCATGAGCCTATGCTAGACTTCGTTGCTAAATTTGACAAGTTGAGGAACATAATTCCTACAATTGCTTAGCCGACCCCAGAAAATCTTAAGTGCTTCTTCATCAATTCTCAGCTCCCTGGAGTGAGTTTCCTGTTGAGGCAGGCTGGCCACATAGATCTTGCTGTAGATTAGATTTTGGCCACTAAGATTAAAGATGATCTTATCTCGGCAGAAAAGATAAAAAGAGATCCTAACAGAAATAAATTTTCATCTTTTGAAAATTTCTCTACATGCACTACTGATCTTATGGTGCAAAAGCTAGCAAATGAATTGCTAGCTCTGAAAAAGCAAATGGCACAAGGGATGTTTGCCCCTCTTTCTTATTGGGATATACCAAAGAGGACGTTTCCTAACTAGTCATATCAAGGCAATGCTGCCAGGAATCAAGGGCAACCAAATCGTCTTCCTCCTCCATAGGGGAAGCTTGCCATTGAAGTAGCACTAGTGAACTCAGCAGTTGGTTATCATGAAGCTGAACATGATTTCTCTTCCAACCTGAGTTGGACCAAGAAGATGACATTGATCTCTTTGCAAAAGGCGAAGAAGAATTCGCTGGCGACTCCAACATTGATTTTCTGAATTAAAGCTAGAAGTAAGAGAAAAATGTTTGATGGATCATACGCATTTTTTACTAGGTCCCAGATCCAGTCAACTCAACAAGCTGATAAGGAAAAAACAGGGGAAGAATCTTGATCAGTAATTTCAATTGCTAAATGAGGGACTTCACTGCATGTTCAATCAAAGGACCCGGTGATCAATAAAAAAGTAAGTACCTCAAACAACCCTGCACCTTCTGCTTCAATTTTTCAAACCAGTACCACACCCAATAAAACTCAGAATGATGGACTTCTTTTCTCTGTTTTTAGTTCATTTCAGTTATTTGACATAATTGATCATACTAGGAAGACCAAGATTCAAATGTCTGAGTTTGAATACTTACAAACCAATCCTAAGTAGTTGGATAGGCTAGTTGAATGCATCAAGAACAAAACCATCCCTACAAGACAAGATGTTTCAAAGGTAACTCATGATCTCTCTAAGAACACATCCGTCCGAAACAATCTTGTTATTACTCCCCTTGTTGCCCCTAAGAAGACAGAACTATTTTATGTTTTTCTGTTGATAAATGGTCATAAGCTAAACAACTGCATAATAGACTCTAGCACCTCTGACAATGTGATGCCCGTCAAAGTGGCAGACTCTCTCGGTCTCACTCTGACTAAAAATTTTGGGAGATGTTTCTCCATGAAAAACAAGCAAGTGCCACTTTTGGGACAGATCAAAGATGCCCAATTGCATTCGCAGCCTTTCTAGAAAAAAGGATTAAAATGACAGTCTTGGTGGCTGACGTTCCAGCTTCCTATGGCATTCTGCTTGGACGAAATTTTTGCAAGGATGTTGGTGGAGAATTGAACATAGACTTGTCTGAAGTGAGGATACCTGTTAAGGGCATCATGCAAAAGTTGCTTCCTGAGAATGAATCGAAATATATTGTCACTCAAACATCAGACCTTGAAGCTCAAATTTTGTTTGAAACCTTAGGAATGGATAATTACTTTCTGTCCACAGAAGATGTTTCTATTTCATCAGACGAAAGTTTTATAAGTAACAATTCAAAAAATTCAGACAAGACGTCAGAAGAATTGGTGGAGCACAGTTCAGATAAAAAAAAGATCTTCCCTCTCTAATGAAGAGAAGTCTGAAAGGAGATCAGATTCTAATGATGTTTGGATTCTAAAATTTGATAGAAGCAATTCTTCTACTGGTTCTGGAGCTGAAATTGTTTTGATATCTTCTCAAGGAGATATTTTTCCTTATTCGTATAAGTTGCAGTTTAACAATACAAACAACACCGCCAAGTATGAATCGTTGTTGCTCAGATTGAAAGCTGCTCAAACTAAAGATGTTAAGCTTCTTCACGCTCTAGGAGATGCTGAACTGGTGGTTTGTCAGGTGAGAAACCTGTGTCAAATCAAGAATGAAAGATTGTGACATTATCGCAATCTGGTGTGAGACTGCCTTGCAAGTTTTGAGGCTTTCAGTATTTCTGTAGTGCCCAGAGAATTCAATGATCGAGCAGATTTTTTGGCCGTCTCTGCAACTCTAATGGTTCTTCACCAAGATTTTAAAGGGAACAAGTACACTATTGAGTTGGTCTTTTGATCAAGTGTACCTGATAATGCCGACCATTTGCAGGTGTTTAATGGTGACAATCAAATCATTGCTTTTCTGGAATAGATGGATAGCTTTGAGGAGTTTTATTTTGAAGGCAGTGAATTTTCGCCGTGAGAATCAGCCCCTGAAACAAATTTAAAAACTAGTGAAGAGTTCCTTCAGTTCAAAGGAAATAAAATTTCCAAAGGGCTAGTTTCTATTGAGAAACTATTCGATAAGCATGATAGGTTTATCAAGAAGCAACAAATGGATTCAAGTTTCTCCAAAGATTTTGATCAAATAAATTTTAGTACAAAAGATAATCCCAAAATGGTTAACATTGGGAATTGTTGCACTCCTAATGAAAAACTCAAATTCATTACTCTGCTTTGCCATTACATTGATGTTTTGGTGTACTCTTATAATGATCTGAAATCTCTTAGGCCTGAAGAAATTCGGCACGAAATTCTTCTCAAAGTTGGGTCATTACCTCACAAGCAGAAACAAAGACAATACAACCCCAGGATATCAGGTACTATTCTTTATGAGATCCAAAAAATGTTAAATGCGAGGATAATTTTTTCAATCCATCATTCCACCTGGATTGCGAACAGTCCCTGTGAGAAAAAAGAATGGAGAAATTGGCCTTTGTGTTGATTTCAGAAATCTAAATCAATTATCTTTAAAAGACAACTACCCCCTGCCCATCATGGATCAGCTACTACAGATAGTAACTGGCTCGGAGATGTTATCAATGTTAGATGATTTTTCGGGGTATAATCAAGTGAAAGTTGATGAAGCAGACCAACAAAAGACCGCTTTCACTACATCTTGGGGCACCTTTGCATATCGCAGATTGCCTTTTGGTTTGATCAATGCCGATGCCACCTTCCAGAGAGCGATGGATTTTGCCCTCAGAAATGAAATGGAGAAGTTCATTGTGGTATATCTTGATGACTTGACCGTCTTTTTCAAACATCGTCCTGATCATGTGCATCATTTACAACAAGTGCTGGAACGATGTCGACAAAATGACATCTCTCAATCCTAAGAAATCAGTTTTTGGGGTTACAGAAGGAAAACTTCTCGGTCACACTATATCTCGAGAAGGCATAAAGATCGACACAGAAAGAGTCAAATCCATCAAAGAGCTTGCTCTTTCTGCTAGTAAGACTGCAGTCCATTCTTTCTTTGAAAAAGTGAATTTTTTATGTTCATTCTTGAATTCGCAGAGAAGACTCGCCACATTGTCAACATGATGAAGGGTAAAGCTACTTTTCGCTGGACTGAAGAAGACAAGTCAACATTTCAAGATATCAAGGAAGCTATCGCCCATGCCCCAATCCTGTTTTGTCCGGATTATACCAAAGACTTCGTAATATATAGCTATGCTTCTGAACACACGCTTTCAGCGATTTTGGTTCAGCAGAACAAAGGTGTGGAGTCCCCCATATCTTTCATGAGTTGTCCTCTCAAAGATTATGAGCTGAAATATTCAAACATGGATAAGCATGCTTATGTTGTGGTTAATGCGGTAAAACACTTCCATTTTTACATCTTGAACTCACACACTGTTGCTTTAGTTCCTGATACAATAGTAAAGTCCATTGTAACTCAACAGGAGTTTGAAACTAAAAGGGGCAATTGGATTGCTAAAATTTAGGGGTTTGACCTGGTTATCAAACTTACGAAGCTTGTGCAAGGAAGAGGTCTCTGCCAATTAATTGTTGATAATATACCAGAGGAAGCAGGGCATGAAGAAACAAAGGTTGAAGACATGCCTACAGTTCTCTTTGTCACTACCACGAATGAGTGGTATTCCAATATTGCTCATTTTTTTACCTATGGTGAGTGTTCTGCCCACCTGTTTCGTAAAAAAAATAGGACTGTTAAGTTGAAAGCTGTTAACTTTGTCTTGTGGGACAACGGTTTTATACAAGAGGAGCCTTGATAGGGTATTTCCTCGTTGCGTGGATAAAGTGCAACAGAGCAAATTTTTGGAGTCTTTTCACAATTTGGCTTGTGGAGGACATTTTTCTGCACCTATGACTGCCCATAAGATTCTACGAGTCAGGTACTATTAGCCTACTCTGTTTCGAGATTCATGCACTTGGGTGCGTAGATGCGAGCTGTGTCAACAGTTCGTTGGGAAACCCAAGTTGGCCACGTTACCTCTCAAGCCGGTGGTAATTGAAGAGTCATTTCAACAATGGGGTATTGATTTCATTGGCGCTGTAAACCCATCTTCGAGTGCTGGACATGACTATGTTCTCACAGTGACAGAGTATTTTACCAAGTGGGTGGAAGCCATTCCAGTCAAGCATGCTACTTCAGAAGTGGGATGTAATTTTCTCAAGAAAAATATTATTTTCCGATTTGGAATCTCAACCAAGATTGTAACAGACAATGTAGTCTATTTCTCTTCTCATGAGGTTATGCAGCTCTGCTACTATTATAGGATTACCCTCTCCCACTCTTCTGACTATTATCCGCAAGGAAATGGTCAAGCAGAATCAAGCAACAAAAACTTGGTGACCATTATCAGAAAGCTGGTAGATAACAATCAGAGAACCTAGCATAAAGCATTGTTTGACGCTTTATGGGCAGACATGATTACACCAAAAAGGGCGATAGGTATGTCACCATTTCAACTTTTGTATGGTTTGAATGCAGAGATACCAATCACCCTGGAACTACCAGCACTGAAGTTGGCAAAGGCAGTCGAAGATCGAATATTTAAAGATTCTATCGACAAGAGGATCATGTGCTTGACTGAACTAAATGAACAACGGACTATGGTGGTGGACCGTATTGCTGCACATCAAAGTCTGGTAAAGAAACTCTTCGACTAGAAAGCAAGGATTCGTGATTTTCAGATTGGAGATCAAGTCTTGTTGTGGGACAAGAGAGAACCAAAATGAATGCATGAAAAATTAGATTCTTTATGGAGAGGTCCATTTGCCATTCATCGATTAAATAGTGAAAATAGTTTCTTGTTGAAATTTCAAGATGGAACATCATTTTCACTGCCTTACAGTGGGCAGCATCTGAAGCACTTCAATCTTTGAAGTATCAAATAAGTCGAGTTGTACATTTGTATAGTCTTTATTTGTTTCGTGTTGTTCGTTTAGTTTTTGGCATCTTTCTCTTTTTGCATGGCATGACTCCGTAGCCCAATGGCATAGATGAAGGCACTTAGAGTCTGGATTCTACTCCCTTCGATTGTTTCAAAATACAATCGATGGAAGTTCCTCAACTGGAGCCAGCTGTTATTCTCAAAATTCGTCACTTGTTTTTGTGGACAAACATGTCGACCATTTCGGTCCTGTAGGCCAAAATAGTTTTTTTCTCAAAAAAATGTTTTGAGAAGTCAAGTTATTCAATCGCACAAGCCTTTTCAGCTAAGGAAATCGCAGGTTCAAAAGGTGGGCTTTCGCAAAGAAAAACACTTAAGACATTTCTTAAAAAAATTGTAAGGATGGTTCAACGCCGAGGTTCAAATCAAAAAGGTTCAATGATGGGGTCAATGAGTTGGAATGAAGCTTTGAACCATTGAACTCCAAAAAGTTCACCGGTTCAAAGGTTCAATGAGTTCAAAGCTTCAACGCGTTCAAAGTTTGAGCGAATGGTTCAAACAAAAGATTCCAGA
Organism: Torreya grandis; assembly: GCA_037957365.1. Classification (NCBI taxonomy): domain Eukaryota; kingdom Viridiplantae; phylum Streptophyta; class Pinopsida; order Cupressales; family Taxaceae; genus Torreya; species Torreya grandis. The sequence goes on along the minus strand of JARHVA010001307.1, from coordinate 1,840,479 downwards.
GAAAGGTTCAACCAAACGGTTCAACCAAATGGTTCAAACAATTGGTTCAACGATACATTGAACTCCTAAAGAATAAGTGAACGCAGCTCTCTACGAAACATTGAACCGTCGAACTGCCGAACTGTTGAACTTTGAACCGTTGAACAATTGAACCGGTGAACTCCGAAAGGTTCAAAGGTTCAAGGTTCAAAATGTTTTAGGCGACCAATGACATCCCCGCGAATGTCAAATTCAGGGTGATGAAATAATCGTTGATTTTCAAATAGCGCAGACCTGAGAATAAACTTAGCGACCAGCCAAGGAAGGAGCTGAAGGAGCCAGTAGAAAGCGAGAAGATAGCCCCGAGAGCTCAAATCACCAAGAAGAGACAAAAGGTAGCAAAAAAAGAGGGAAAGTTATAGAGAAATACATAAATATCTGCAGGGGAGTTATTCCAGTAGGTAGAGCAGTCCATCAGGTGGATATCAGAGAGTGCAAGCATTCAATGGCGCGGCCTGTTTTTCTTCGTTTGAGTAAAGACGAGTGGACAGTCGTGTAAATATCATAAAGAGGAGCAGCCTTACCTTTCAGAAGATCAGGCGACCCATGCTTTGGGGAGGACATTTGATATGATTTGAACGGCTCCAGCATGGCCCTTGCACAGAACTTCCTCCTTCCAAAGCATTCAATGCATCATGGGCCATTTTATGAAAACAAGTGTCAAAGTCTTTCTTTGGAAGCTATATATTGGAATCTTTCAGTTTGTAGAAAAGAGATCTCTGTTATTAGAAGCGAAACTCTGTCCAAATTGAAAGACATTCCTGAGACTTCGAGCTCAGACTGTTAATCATATTTTATCAAGTGAATGAGGAAGCAAGTGATCTTTTAGACTTTGTGTTGAAATAGCTTGTGTTATCTAGAAAATCGTCTTTTTCCCAAAATACAGTCTTGTCTATTCAATCAAATAAGCAGAACAAGTGGAAATAATCTGGAAGATGTCCTGAAGTCGACTGTGGGAGACTTTGTGCTGCCATAATTGTCTTTAGTCTGTGTGTTTTATGTTCCAGGATATTGGAGAGACTTTGAGCTCCCCTTATCCTTCGTAATCTTTTACTCTGTTGTAGTTTTCGGTGGAGACTTTGTGCTGCATTTCATACTACTATGTTACTTTGTCCTAAGTCAGTAGGAGAAACAACGAAAGACTTTGTGCTTTCATGAGTTTCTTGTGGATCCAGTTACTACCCAGGAAGAATTCCTGTTGTTTGCTCAACATCACTTCTGAAAGAAGAGAAATGCCTTCAGTAATTACACAAGAAGTCTCTTTTATTTTGTGAATATCATATCTGAAAAAAAGAGATGGATGGTATAATTTCACACCTGAGTCTATTTTCAGTTTATATTAGTATATTATAGTTTAAAGGGAACCTCCCCTTGCTGAGAGGAGAGATTTATCTCATTATGCTGTGGTAACTACACCCATTTTGCCGTATAAATCTCATTGTGTTGTGGTTGATATACCCATTTTGCCGTCAATTAGTTGATGACAAAATATTCACCCAACACTTTTGAAAGGGAAGTAAATTGTGATGCCCCCAAATTGAGACGACAACTAAAAAAGAGGGTTTTCCAACAAACCCTAACCAAACCAAGCACCAAACTGAATTCTGAAATCTATAACCAGCCAAACCCTAGCTGGAATAATATATGATATTCAATCTAAAGAGCATCCAAATAAATCCAACAGAAGTTGAAAATTATTTAGAAGATTGAGTACATTTTTGGAGTCCAATAATGTGACAAATTGCTAAAAATACCTCACAAAAATATTCTGATTTTTTTTTGAAAGTACAACTGTACTTTACAGCCCTTAGATATCTCAAAAAACTCCTCAAGAGGTTCACCACACCCAATAAAAATAGAATAAATAAATTTGGAATTTATTCCTTGATTTTCTCACCGTTACACTTCTCGAAGCTTGCCATACAAATCGCCCAAGTGCCAAAATTGCGAGAATAATTTTTGAGTGTTCTAGGGCATTGAATGACCCAAAATACCCTACAAAACCCTTCTAACACAAATCGTCCAAGATAGAGACCTGCAAATCAGCGTTTCTCAAACCATTCGCTGCCCACAATAATTATTATTTTCTACAAATAGACTGAAACTTTAAAAATTCATAACTCCCCAAGAATTATGATGCAAATAAGAGCTCAAACTGACCACAAAATTAGTAGCTATCAAATAAAAATAATATTAAATTTTTTTTTCCTTGGGAAGGCCACCAAAACTTGCTTTAAAATTTTGAAAACCCTAGTTTCTAAAATTTTCTTCTTCCAACCCTAAGTTCACTCAAATTTTCAGAAATAGGTGGTGTTTCAAAACACTTTTATAGATCCACAACATGAACACATGCAATTTGAACCTCACTTATAACCCTTGAATAGAGTTGCCCAAATAGAAGGAATGGAAGTTTTCGTTCCCACATCTAAAACACTTCGTGAAGGTTTTCGTCCTCAAGAGGTGGAAACCAAGATTGACATATTTGATCAATAATTTCAATATCCAATAATGCATAATCTTCAAATGAATCTTTACTTGCTTTTATATGCCACTCTTCCAAGTGTAGCGTCCAAAATTGGAGGGAAGAGTTACCTTTCTTGTTCAAATGTTAAAAGATCCTCTTAATTTCACTTTAGGCCTTAAGTGCCCAAAACTTATAAACCCCACCACATAAATGAAATAGGAACGTAAGGTGTTTTTTCATAACTCAACTCAAAATTAGAAATATAAAGTGCCTTTTCTATTATTAACTCCTCACAAGTGGCCCACAATGCTCCCTTTCCTTCCCCTACCCTTAGCCATTGGAAACAAGAATGGGCTAAGGGTCCCACGAAGGTCTAGATAAAAAATGGGGACATTACATAATATTGTTTCTTTTTTTTCTATGGTGAAATGACCATGACTTTGGTTTGTTGGTATTCACTTTCATTCCAACCTCTTAGCAGAAGAGCTCTCGAGCCCTCATGTTTTCCCTCAAACTATGCGCTATTTTTGCAATTAGTATAAGATCATCCGCATATAAGAGTAACTTAACTACATGGCTGGCTCGGTGAACACCCCTTCCAACAACTTTGTTTAGCCACTCATCTAGTTTATCAATGTATAGCCCAAATAGAGTGGGGGATAGCGGACATCCGTGTTTGACTTCAATGTTGTTTCCAAAGCATTCTGAAATCCCATCACTGTTCTGATTTTGGCCCTGAATTGCTAATAAAGTCTACGAACTACTGCTCTATACTCATCTAAAACTCTGAGATCCTCCATTCTGCTCCAAAGTTTGCCTCTAGGTACCATGTCAAATGCTTTTTTAAAGTCAACAAAACAAAAAACAACTTCGTTTTCTTGGGTATCCCATACTTTTTCGATCAAGTGCCTAAGAGTGACATAGTGGTCGATAGTGGAATGCTTTGGCTTGAAACCTGCCTTCCCTCTTTTTCTTCCCAGTTGTTAATTCTGTGCTCTACCATGCTACCAAATAGCTTTCCAAGGAAGGGATTGACCAAGTTAATGGAGAATGGTGTATATATATGATGGATCAAATCTTTTGTATGTAGAACTCTAATGTGAGCTCCCTCTCACGAAGGCAGCTCTAATGCAGTCCAATATTCTTTCAAAGGTCTGGTAAAAATCTCCAATACTTATCCAAATACTTGATTATATCTACTATAAGGGCTATAAAACGAAAGTAAATACCACCAATCTGCCCACCATGACAAGTTGGCAAAGATCACAGAAGTGAGCAAGAGAGAAACTACCTTTGCAAACCATTAGTGAAGAAGACTAATTGTGTCAAATTATCAGCAAAGAAGAGCATGGAGACCAACCCGTGCATGATATAATTGTTGTTTGCATGTATTTTATCCCTAAGATAATGTTCAAAACTCATCAATATACATCCCAAACAAAGTTGGGGAGAGTCCGAATTCTTGTTTGACACTAGTGGTATTATGATAATATGACAATACTATAAATAATGTCCTATGTTGTAGGCTAGATGCATATTTAAGATATGAAACATGTTGAATATTTTAGCGTGTTTGATTCTTTGGTAATTTGATGGATATAGCCATTTTGATGGTACAACTTTGGTTTTAGGATATGACTGCAATAAAAAGGTTTTTCTTGAGTGGCTATTACAATCAACAGATATATTGTTTATGACTGGTATGAGGAAGAACATATGGTAATAACTAGTTTAATATTTAGATACGTATTGTTTGATTCTCAGATAGTACAACGGACAGCCATTTTGATTGTACAACTTTGGTTTAGGCTATGATTGCAATATAAATGTTTTCCTTGGGTTGCTATGACAATCAACAGATCTACTGTTTATGATATTTATGAGGAAGAGAAGATGGTATTTACATTTTATGAATTGCTCATTTTCATTTTTTTAAAGTAAAAACAAAAATTTAGAAAATGATGTCTGAACATGCATGGAAGTTTCAAATTTCTGAGAGTAAAAGCGTGCTCAAAATAGATTAATTCAGAACATAAGCTGGCATATCAAGTCAGGCGCACCAATTACTATTTACTTTTGTTGTATTTAATGGGTTTATTTTGGATTTTGTTCAGGGGAGATTGACATGTCTTTTGTAATCATGCAGACATGTCACGTGTGGAAATGCTCTTTCTGTTGCTGTCTCAACGTCAAAATCAACTTCTGTTTCTGGTTCTTCAGGAAATATCCTTTTGACTGATCTGAGGGGAAATTCTAGTACTCTGGGTATCACTGGATTAGAATGTTTTGACTTAATTTCTCCTAAGAGGCAGGTTAGGTTCTGTCCCTGTTTTCATGCTGTGGGCTATGCTCATCTGTTGATTAAAATGCTCTTGGATCAATTGATTGTTCAATAGCATTCTTCCTTGGTATATGGAGGTTGAAGTTTAACTGATTACCATTTTTACTCTTGAAATACCAGTGTACGTGGTATCCTATACAATCTCACAAGCACAGATATCCACCAAAACTGTGGCAAGAGCATATTTTTTTTGAAGAGACTGATCTAACACATTAGTTCTGTTCTGCTGAGCTTTCTCCCTGCATGGAAAAATGGGAATGTCCTTTGCTTTTGTGGAGGATTATATCCTCTTCAGTTTAACATATGAAATGAGTACAATGTTTGATCCCAAAATACTGAACCTAGCTGCAGGCATGCCCTACTAATTTGGAAGAACATAGACTGAAAGGCTGAGAAACTATACAAAACATAATTGATTGCCCTATTTGGGCCTTGGGCCATAAATGGTTTGAATACTGAAAGTTTAATGTTTTAAAAGCTTGAAAACTTCTTGCCACTACGATGTCTGCGGATGCAGTTTTTTTAGTGTATTATAATTATTCAGTTATTTAATGTGTTTTAATTATTTTTAAGGTGTCTCTCAATATGGTATTCCACACTGGAGTTAACTCATCTTGACTCATCTTAATCTTCATTGTAAATATCAAGATAAGTCTTGGAGTGATCTTGATTACAAGTTGATTGTAAACTTTAAGAATCTTCTATTATTGTCTATCTCGTCGACTTAACCACCTTATGATTTTTTTTATAATAAAGGAAATAAGGCTTCTTGGTTTTACTATTGACTGTAAAGTTTCTTTTGAGATTCATAATGCGATTTAGCTATGATGCAATTTTGTATCAGATTTGTGTGTTTTATGTGATCTAGTTTTAGTAGTTTTTGCTTTCAACATGCTATAACTATGTCAATTTTTCAAAGATGGTATCACATTTTCATCTAGGCTAGCTCCATATTTATACAATCCTATGAGCTTTTGTTGCATTATGTAGAGTGTCTTGCTCACATGTGCATGCTCTACACATAGAGCAACATTTTACACACATTTAGCTTTAATTTTATCCAAATAAATTTTGGATCGGATTCTGAAGCCACAAGAATTTGCATCAAAGGATCCAAGGTTTCTATTCAGATCCTTTGAAATCCATCCCACTTTGGAGCAAATTTTACCACATCATTGAATCCAGAGTTGTCAGTTTAGTTAGCATAGACTTTCATTTCGTTGAAAAAGGCTTTCAAATGCTGCAGATCCAACTCAAAGGTTTAGAAAATTCTTGTCTCGTGTGGTAAAATTACCCTTGTATTTTTTCTTTCTTTAAAAGAACTTTTTGTTAGTTTTTTAAAAAAACTTAAAAAAGGATCTTTATAAAAATATTATTGGAAATAAGGTTTGTTAATAAGTCATTTTGTGTGCAGTCTCTTTTATTCCCTGCTACCTTTACTATTTTTATGGCCTTCAAGGCCCCTTCACAGATTTCAGGCTTTTCATTAGAGACACTGGCTGTTCCATCTACTTCAAAATCCTCATTTTCCATCATCGATTATTATTTCAAACCCACTATGTGATCCTCAATTCCCGACACCTTGTTTGTTGACCATTCTTATATGAATGTTTTCCAATGACTGATGAACCCAACTATGGTCCTACACTTCCTGAAAATATTCTTGGGTAACACTCCATTTATAACCGACCACCTTGGTTATTGATGACAATGCCTTAAAATGCCTACCAACCCTGCATTGGAGTTGTATACACCTATGTTTTTCACTTACTGACGATATATCTTGTAGGACTCGTCGGTGCATCAAACTCTTGGAGTGCACATCTTAAGAAGTGCACCGGGAAAGGGGTGGGGCCGATTTGTGGTGCTTTGAGAGATGTCCATATTATTCTGTTATATTTGTGTATCATCGCCATCATGCATTCAGCTCTGTTTATCCTCCTCCAGGTCTCTTTTCCCTTCATCCCTCTTACTCTGCTTAGTATCTTAACTTTTCCCAACTAAATTGATCCTGATTGATCTAGTTTTGTATATCATTGCTTGTACTTCTTACTAAATCGGCATGGCCAATCTAGTATGTTGCTTGTACGTGTCCTTTTCCTATTAAATTGTCTATTTAGTTGTTTTCTTGCTTCTGACTAAATCGATTTTGATTGATTCAGTTGTTTTCCCGTTTATACTAGATTGGCATGGCTGACCCAGTTTGTGTCATCCCTGATTCATTATAGTGAATTGATTCTAGATCAATTCCATTGGCATTTGAGCTAGGTCACTTTTAGGACTTTGACCGGTATTTATAGGGTTCCCAAATATATTTTTTATAGAAGAACAACATTCATCTGCTTTGCTTAAGCACAAAAAATCTGTTCTAAGTACATAAGAGGAACTAGGAGATAGGAGCTTATTCTTGTGGAGATCTAGTCTTGTTCAAGGTCTTTGAAGCTCAATAGAAGGAAGCTGAACCAAGGAGGTGCCTCTTAGTCTTTGGAGTCCCCAATTAAGGAAACTTAGGTTTTCATCCTTGCCATTTGATGCCTTCACCTACAACATCTCTTGCAAAGTGCCACTAGATCCAAGGAGGAGATTAATGTGCCAACAAGTTTACTCAAGGTAAGTATCCCCATTCCTAATCTCTTTCTTTTATTTACTTTAGTATATATATTCTGCATATTTTTAGAGTAATATGTTTGTTGTTACTTCTCTCCTTGCCTAGATTATCCTTATGCTTATATTAGTGTAGGTTATCTAGGCCTGCGGATACAACCATAGTTAGATTTCTTTTATCCATACTTAGGTTAGTTTTGACTACCTATGAGCTACAACCCTTATAGCCGTTTGGCATTTATATCTTGTTAGTTTAGATTCTTACCGTCTTGGATCTAGGTTTCCCTTGTTCATCAGTTCCATGCACACAGTTTTCTTATTATATCCTTGATACCCCTCTTTACAAAAAACACTTGCTTATAGCCTCTACCCCACTTTGCAATGCGGCTTCTTGTATGTAGTTGGTCCTAGCATGGTCTTCTCCCTTTCCTATATTAGAGGGTATTTATGTTGTTGAACCTATTTTCCCAACATACGGGAGTCACACACCTTCCATGGCTGCATGCTTTGACCACAACTCCTAGAAACCCTTGTTCTACGTCGATGACATCTCATTGTTATCTTTCTACCCTCAACCTCGATGCCACAATCCTTTTTTGGCTGTCACATACCACCTTTTTTTACAAGATGTTGAACATTGTTCCTTTGCAGATACGCCTGCTTGCAAATCTTGACGACAACACAACCTGACATCTTTGCTTGGCAAATCTGTCAGATATTTGGACATCAGTACATTGACCTTATCATTTCTTGGCAACCTCGACAATGCTAGATGTTGCACTTATTGTTCATATGCCATTTGGAGTCCACAACAAATTCTAGCACCTTTGCATTGACATTGCTGACATTTCTTCTCAGCAACCCATGACCAACATTTGGCTTGCTACTGCTGGCCTCCTCATTGGTGTCGTTGGTCATTTGATGTGGCCTCTCAGACCGACCTGATCAGACAATTCCTCAGCACCTTGCTTTACACAACGTCACATACTTTCCATTCTTGACGATCAACTCATGCCCTAACATGCAACAAACACCTTGTTCACGACATTCCCATGGTTACTGGGACCTCAATATCATTTCTACTCCATCTTTCCATTTGCACCTTCTCTTTTGATCTTGATGGCACATGAGCCCCACTTTGTCAATCAACTCACGTGCATACATGTCAATGCTGTCACCTTGCAGCACATGCCCCCTTTGGCCCCTTAAAGGGGTAATTCAGTGCCATGTCACCCACTGAGCATGCTGTCCTTGCAGCTAAATACCTTGCACCACATTATATTTATGACACGACAATGCTCCACACACTCAACATTTTCTACACAATTGGTGCCAGCTTATTTACCAAGTCAACAACCAGTCAACATCCTTGATCCCTCTCCATCGCATATCCATTCCCATACCCCTATTTACTGTAGGCATTTTACAGTCATATGGAGTTCGTCTTTAGCATCATCTTTTGAAACTATTTATTTGAAGGCAATGTGCTGGTAACATTTGTTTCTAAATTTGTTCACTTTCTGCTGTAATTTCTCATTTTCTCAAAAACCATCTGTATCATTCCCTATTTGCGAACTTGTAAGGGCTATATCTTGGAGCATACAAACAATTTTTTGGGTCTTTTTTTTGTAATTTCTGATGGTACGATCAGTTTTTGGTTATTCAGTTCTCCCTCCAAACATTAGTTGTAACATTGACCTCACTCATTTACATCATCAGCATTTTTTGATTTGGTCTTCTGAAACATTTTATTTGTTTTGTACTGATGCATTCCCTATATAAAATCACTGATCTGATGGAAACTAACAACTCATTGCAAAAGGCTAATGATGAGCTATATGGGGAGATCTTCTGTGCATGAGGATATTGTTACATTTGTGAAGGAAAATAGAGCATTCGAGGCATCAAATCACCTCCTCCTAATAGAACATATGCCCATGAAGGACAACCTGTTTTACACCCAAAACCTTTTTCAAGACCTCCATTTCTAAAAAGGTCGCTAACTTGATCTTCAGGATTCATGCGGAGAGACTCAATTATCACCATCAACATTGGTCGATTCATTTTCTCATCAGGATACCCTTGAAGTTTAGGAGAATAATACAACTGTCTCATACCTCTCCAAATTTTCATCATTTTTGTGATGAAAATATCTTTGCCGAAGCTGAACAACATTCTACAGGTATTGGGTTCTTAGTTACTCCACAAATTTGGATACAATGGTGGTGGTCTTGGCAAACATGAAAAAGGGATTGTTCATTCCATTGCACTTGTTTCTTTCTTGTTTTGGGTATTTGATACATTGAGCCTTCTTATAATTAAAATTTTGTGGCAAAATCATTGTTTGGCTCCTACTGTCCAAACCTCTTGTGGATGAATAGATGGCAAGTCATGGAAACATCTTCAACATTCTTTTCAGGCTTCTTACATTCAAGTTTTGACCACAATGTTGACATGTCTGCTTTGCATAGCAGCAGCTTTTGCACTCGGCGCACATTGTTTATTGATTAGCATTGTCTTGTGACATTTTCGATGCGTTTTCTTTTAGTCTTGAATCGACACCTTTGTTTTGCTTGAAGGGTTAGTAGATTAATGGTTTTTGTTTGGTCTCAATTTATCTCCAACATGTTGAGCATCGTCTCATGACAGTTCAAATGGCTTCTTTGGTGTTTGCTTTTGAAGTGAAGTACTTGTTTGCTTCCAACAGCACTTAAACATGAAGGGCTTCAGTTGGTCTTTGACACTCTTCCCTTTGGAGCATCTTTGTTGGATCACATCACCTTCAACATTTTCCATCTTGTCTCACTCACTGTCATTTTTTGGGATTTTTTTGCAGATATCTTCACTAAACCCTTTATGGAGTCCAAATATTTTCATCTTTGATCTTTTGTTGTGTGTGAAGGAAATTGTAATCAAGGGGCACTGTATGTAATTCATCCTTCCTCACTCTCCAAGTTAATCTTAAGCGGTAATATTAGCATATTTTTTTTTTGTCAAGGGTAATTGGGACATCACAAGGCTTAGATTAGTCCTAGGAGCAATAGACCTTATAAGGTCCTGGACATGTTATTACAAATGCATATGTCCTCCCAAGTTATGGGCCACCTTATTGTGATGCAGTGATTTCACCTGGGTCACTCTTTTAATGAATGCACCTTTTTTACCATTACGCCACAACCCTTTGGATGTGTAAGAGTATTTTAATTATTCACTTATTTCCTGTAATCAATTATGCTTCATTCACATTTTAATATCATTTTTTATTATTTTTAGGCTGTTCTAAAGATAGGATTCCACACCATAGTTATAACTTAGCTTGATTCCTCCTAATCCTCAATGTAAATATCAATAAAAGCCTCGGACTGATCTTGATCATAAATTGAGTGTAAGCTTAGCTTGTAGAATCCTCTCTTCTTGGCTACCTCTTCTGCTTAACTGCTCCATGCTTTTTTAAACAAAAAGACAATGAAGCTATTTGGTTTTGTATGAACAAAAGACAGATTGTATAGAAGCTTTGACATTCTTAATGCAATTTGACATGGTCCAATTTTGTACCAAAATTTTGTTAGTTTTGTGAGCTAGTTGTAGCAGGTTGTGCATTCTGTTCATGATCTTGGGAACTGTCCAGTTTTCCAAACAAATGCCAGATTCTTCCTGGCCAAATTCTACTAAGGGTTTGAAAAACAATGTAAAATATTATATCCAAAGAGCAATCACCATTAATTTAAAAACATGAATTTTATTACTGAACAATGAAAACCATCAAACATAGAATTGTCTTCACCCTGGTGAGTGACCAAATCGCCATATGCACCAGCATCTGAGACATGCAGTCCATTGATACAGCCACCGACAAGGGCCACTTGATACATATAATTGTTCTCCGATCAATAATGTGTTCAGACCAATGTTGGACTACAAAAGCATGGTATCACACAGGTCTGCAAATATTCTCAAAACCTTACCTCTCCTGTGCATCTCTCAAAACCCGATGATGGGAACATCTCATCCACCACACTCAGAGAACATACTATTGACCACAGAGGACAGTCTCCATAGGGAGGTCTACAGCCAGGCCATGTTGTCAAAATAGACAGTTATGCTTATCTTTGATGTGTGCATGTGTGTGTGCGTGCACGGGTGAGATCTGCCAATCAATTGCCTTTAACCCTTTACTGATTTTGGGGGACAAATTTCTAGGTCTTCCAAGTTCAGCTGTAGGTTGTTATAGCACTCAATATGCTGCGGCCATTCCCAACATTTAGTAAGAGGTTCCACATGAAACTGAAACTCTTCTGGAGCCATGCTACAAGAGGAAGGGATGGTTTCCACCAACAAAGACGATAAGTCACTCTAGCTCTCCACTTGGAGCCTGTTCAACGAGAACGACCTAGATATTTTCAAAGGATTCGAGAGCCAAAAGGGTTTATAAATGAAAAATAAATATCTCATTGTCCATTCAGCCTATTGGGTCTTCTGTAGCGGGACGTTGGGGTTGCGTTCTGTTGTTATTCCATATTTTTGGTAACCACTTTGCTTGTTTCTGTCTTTTCTCTTTTTTAGGGTTTTTTCTTGAAGCATCCTTGCTGGTGTTATCTTAACTGGTTTTTAGTGCTTTTTGTGTTTTAACGTTTTGGTCAACACTCTGCTTGTTTTTGTCACTTTCTATTTTTAGGGAGATTTTTTTTTACACCTTGCAAATGTTATTTTAACTCTGTAATTTGCAGTCTCGTTGACCTATTTTGTACATTCATGGACATGAATTGAATTAATTTTTATTATGACGGGTTCATGGAATCTCTGCCCCTAAGGACCATGCTTATTAGATGCACTAGTGCCATTCTGCTCTGGTAGATTTTATACTCTGCGATTGGTCTCAATTTCTCAAGGTGACTGATGATTGGTGATTCTTATTTCTACCATACTTAAATATTTTTGAGGCTTATTTTATAATAAACATGGAATATACAAAATCTGATTCCATGATGCTTAACCACGGCACAACATTTCCCTTCTTTTAAAAAAAAAATAATGTTGGCACTCTCTTTGACTAGTTTCTTATAAATCTGCTTTGTTTTCTTTAGGAAATTCTGGGAGAAGATGATACAAAACACCTGAAGATTGCCTTGCCTCTCAAAAGTGACCCATATTTATATGAATTTGATACATACCACAAAGACCAACACTTACATTTTGATTCCTGGTAAAAGTCCTTTCATTCTTATTATTACAATCCATAGTTGTCTCTGCAAATTTATTTTCTTTTGTGTCATATGGAGATTTGAGAGCAAGAGAATGATAGTTCTGTTACCACTGGCTGTCTCACTGGCATTGGAACCGTAAAGCAAGTAGTTAATGATGTAGATCACGAAACTTGAATGCTAATTTAAGTTTTCTGGTGCATTCCTTGCAGTTTGGCACCATTTTTAGAACAGTTGCAGGTGTGCTCCCCGCCTTCTACTGGACCTCAGCAACTGGTGCAGTCCGTGTGCACAAACCCAAATACATCCAGGGAAACAACCTCTGAGAACCAAGAGATGGCATTTTCGATTGCTGGGAGAGATGTTGTAGCCCTTGCAAAGGCTGCGGTTGAAGCTGCAAAGCATGTAGCTGCATTAGTGGAATCTCATCCTTTTGCAGAAGCTTATGGTCAGAAAAGTTTTGTTTTTGCAACAGATCCTTTGCATCCTTCAATTTCAGATAAGGATACCATTGATAAGATAGACATTTCAGATAATTCTCAAACCTTTGAGGTGGATTTAGCTGGAGGTAAAATCTCAGAGCTGGATGAGCAGCAGAGCCAATCAGATACCTCCGTCAAAATTTCCCTTAATAAGAAAAATGTAAGAGTCAGTTCTAACTTACAAATAGCAAAAAAAGCTAAGAGGAATCAGGTGTCACGAAAAGTTAATGAATCTTCTTCAGGATTTGTTTCTTCGCGAGTGCATCAAAGTGGAAAACTCTTATCTGCAAAGGAGGAAGTGGAACTATCGCAGAGAGTGCAGGCATGTTGCAAGCCTCTTAATCTTTGGCTTATTAGTTTGACAGTTCGTATGTAATGAATGTTCTTATAGAACTTAGATTGAATGTGAAGATGCTTATTTTAAGACGTAAAGACTCATAAGCAGTTGTGGGGACAATAAATAGGCAAAAAAGAATTAAAAAGTGGATTAAACAGAAGCATCCCGAAATTTCAATTCATTCAAGTCTTTAAAAGAGCTGAATTCAGAATTAGTATATTTGCAGTAACATCTTTGAGAAACTTTCAAAGTTTATTTCACTGAATATTTGGTTGCTTGTTTTGGATACCTTCCATCCCTTCCCTATTGATGCTCCTTTTCCTTCAAGGATTTCTTGCATAAGTTTTATTCATGATTTGACATTTCTATCCAAAGTTTGGCAGCTTCTACTGTAGGTTTTACTTGGTGAAATGCATATGCACTGGGAACTTACTTGGTTTTCTTTTGCTTTTAGATCCTACTGAAGCTAGAGAAAGTAAAGGATAGCTTGCAAGAAAGGCTTGGCCGTCAGCCAACTTCAGTTGAGTGGGCACAAGCTGTTGGCATTGATAAGACTTCTTTGGTTTCATTTTTAAAAGAAGGATTGAGATCCAAAGATAAGATGATGAAGAGCAATATCCGTTTGGTTGTTTCCGTAGCAAAACGTTATAAGGGACTTGGCATAAGTCTTCCAGATCTTATTCAGGTTGGTTTTCCAACAGTATGGTTTGATGTTGCCAAGAAATGCCTAGCTGATTTAGATTTAGAAGTCATAAAAAATTAGCCAGTCTGTGTAATTGCCTGCAAATCTCCATTTTTTTCATTAGAAGGCTTTGAGATAACCAGAGCTCTCAATAACTTGAGCTATATCTGTTTTACCATGGCAGGAAGGAAACCGGGGTCTTATGCGCGGTATTGAGAAGTTTGATTGCAAAAAGGGCTACAAATTTTCCACTTATGCACATTGGTGGATACGACAAAGCATGATGAAATTTATCAATGATCACTCAAGGACTGTTCGAATGCCTGTATGAAAGTAACTCATTTACTAGTTAATTTGCTCATAATTATTTGCCAGACAGAAAAGCTAAGTGAATCTTTTGCTGATGTTTTCCAACCTAAGCAGTACAGGGATAGTCCAACTGCAAGTTACATTCTGGAAAGCAAGTCTTTATTTCTCGCAGTTCTTGCAGCAATTGATCACACTGATTTTTTTTCGTGTAGGTGAGTATGTGTGAGGTTTTGTTTCGAATCAAAGCAGCAAAGAAGTTATTGTCTGGGGAAGATGGAAGTCTTGCGAGTAATGATGAAGTAGCCGAGCTTGTGGGAGTGACAGTTCCTAGAATGAGAGAGACACTGAAGTCTGCAAGAAGGCCCATATCACTTGACCGGCCTGTTGGAAAGGACTTCAATACAACTATTGGAGTATGCCTCTTTTTTGGGATTAATATTATTTAAAAGGATTTATCTTTGTTGTTTTTGAAAATTTGACTGGGCTGTATAATTCTCAGGAAATTGTTGCAGACATGGGTGATGGAAGTGCGGAGCCTATTGTGATGAGGCAAAAAATGAAACAGGATATTGACAAGCTCTTGCGAACACTGACACCCAAACAAAGAGAAATTATAAATTTACGGCATGGCTTGATTGATGGTAGAGCAAGGTCCCTTGAAGAAGTAGGTGACAACTTCAACATCTCTAGAGAGCGGATCCGCCAACTAGAATTAGATGCTTGGGGAAAGCTAAAGAAACAAAAGGCTAAGTCTCTAAGATACTATTTACATACTCTTTAGGTGTTTAAACAGACACTGTTCAAGGGAGGTAATGATGATAACAAAGCCATCTATTACCATATTTTACCAAGAAAAAATCACTTTCAAAGGCTTTACTGAACTAAAAAATAATGATCTGTGGTGCATTCACAGAAAGTTTTATCACTTCAAAGTTTTACAGCACTGTATTTTCCTTTCTTGTATTGTGAAATGTGTAGGGTTGAATTTTTTCAACACCTGTAAAATAGCATTGAAGAAATGCATGAGCCTAGATGTGGCGACGAGGCGGACTAAAAAATGCAATTTATGTCTTCTGGCAACTCTATTCCATGAAATTTTGTCATATGTTGCTCCTCTCAATATGTTCTGCTATAGAGGACCTCCTAGAAATAATAGTCTCATGGTTGTATCTCCTATTCAAAACTTGTAACTTAATGAAGTTGATTTTCCACTATTTGAATATCATAAAAGCGAAGTCCAAAAACTTAGAAAATGATGTTTATAACTTGTACGCTGATCATGATGATACCTAGATATATGGCCACCACAACATCATGCTGTGAACACGCATCTGTATTTTGGAACATGTATAATAATTCCAACCAGCATGTAGGTGGCAAATGTTGTAAATATCCAAACATCTAGTAACAGAAATACGTAGAAATATTGCTGAAATTACAGAACACGAGATATATGATGGGTACCAACGTACCATGATATAAAATGATTTCAGAAAGCTATGTCTTGACATAGAGTCATATCATGCAATACTCCTTATATTGGAGGACTCACCCCAAAGTATCTTCCACTATGAGAGCCAAACCAATATTATCTCACATATTGTCTCTACAACAATATGAACTTCCTATATAATGGGAAAATAATTTTTTTTGGGTCACTTCACACCTTTCACTTTCCAATTACCAAATATAACTTTATTCCACAAATCACCCCTTTAATCCAAAAGGTAAAACCATTACAATAAGTCTCACGGGAACTAATAGAGTCAAGGCAATGTATTGTAGATCACTTCTATGGAATTATCAAACTAAGTCGCAGTTGTGACTAACAAACAAATACACATTGTGCTACCAACTAGAGATACAATAAGCCAATTAACAAATAATTACACACTATTGTTCCATTGCAATTTCATGTCCACCACTTGGGATTACACCCAACATTCCTGTCAATATTGTATCGTGTACCTAGGTACAACATATGTTATAGGGTGTTATCTTTATTAGTCTTAACATATTTATCAAGTTATGTTATATTTTATATACTTTAAGTTAGAGAAGGGTTAGGCCATGAGTTAAGTAGGTTTTTTTGTGGATTTGATATAACAATGGAAACAATCAAAATAGTGTATCTTTTTACCATTTAACTTTAAATGCAAACACAAAGACAATTGTGTGAGAACTCGTGTTATAGGGGGATTTGCAGGGGTAATCCACTGTTGGGTAAGCATATGACCCCATTTTTCTCACTTTATCGTTTATTCTATTTTATATTCGCAATTCTATTTTATGTTGTTATTTGGAATGTGACAAGTGGTATCAGAGCTTCAGTGAAATTTGGCTTATGTTGCCAAAATGTTGAGGGGAGTTTATCCAAGAAACAACTCGAAATTCGTGATCGAGGATGAGATAAAGGGCTCATTTGTTGAGTTCACCAAAGAAGTTCAAAAGGAGATCTGATCTAGGGGAAAGTAATTAAAGCAACTAGATGATGAAGAGGAAGAGGAAGAAAGCTAACATTCTCCCTTCTTTTAATCTACAAATGAAGATCCCACAATATGACTTTGAAGGTGGGATGAAATTCCACGCATTCTTAAGCAAGTTCGGATGGGCTTTAGGGAGCCAGAGGTTAAAAAGCAAGATCACAAGTTGAAGTGCCCCTACAACATTTGGATGTTGTTGCCCATACGTGGGGAGAGAGATGACAAACCCTAATGGGGAGTTTGTTTATTTTCCCAATGCTCTAACTCAGAGATCATATCGTAAATGGGAAGTGAAGTATGAAACATAGTTAATGTACTTGTTCCAAAAAGCTATTTCCATGGAGTACATGGAAAAATTCCAAGTTTTGGAGTCCACTGCCAATCTTTCTTCGAATTTGGTGTGGAAGATTTATATTTCCAATTTGTGAGCTGAGATTTGAATAAAGGTAAATATGTTCAAACCATAATCTTTTGAAAGGGTTATTATTGTAGTTAGAAGAGTATGAAAACATATTAATGACGTACACAATAAATTGTTAGGAACTACTCTTTGAAAGTCTTTTACTTTTGATAGCAAACTCAAGGATGAGGTGAAATCTAAGCCTCGATTATTTAAAAAACTTGGTTTTACCCTTATATCGATTGTTATAAATCCCTATTGTAAGTGCTCTCCATTGTGGAGAAAGGGCCATGTGACTGGGAAAATCAACTCCTCAATTAAATTGACACAGTCCAATCATTGTACGTACAACTTGACATATGTGCTCTAGAGGTACAATCAATTAGTTTATTGAGAATGCTCATTCATTAAATTGTCAACCTAGGGTCTGTATACTTTGGTAAGGTATAGACACTGTATATGCATACTAGAATCTTTAGAATACTAAGGTACTAATGATTGCCTATAGGAAACACACTTTGCAGAAATGCAAATGACATAATGTAAACTCACTTGCATAAAATCGAAATTGTATAAAGAGAAATGTGTAAAATAGAAATTAATATTGTTTTGGAATTTTCTTATAGTTTGAACTAAAGACATTTTATCAATCACATTTAAAAACAATTACTTGCAATGAAATCAACTATGAAAACCAAAGATGCACACACAAAGCTAGAATGTGAACACAGTTAAATTGAAAAATCTATTTAATGGATAAGATTGTCATAACAACTCTTTGCAAGTGGCCCCTCTTTTGTTGCACTTGTGCTTCATATCTCTTTCTTAATTAAAAATGCTTTAACTTGAATCACTTTAATTGCATTGATCAAAATTTGTAGCAATAGAATGATTGCGACAACAAAGTGCAAAAGATTGTAACAACGTTAGCACTCTTATTCACTATCTTTCTATGCTACACCATGCTAAGCTTGTAATCATCTACAAATCTTCTCCTTATATAGGTAATATAGGTGCTTATTATATGAATAGAGACATATTGGCGACAACAAAAAAATCATATACAATGACATAAATCAAATGAAGACACAAAGGGTGTTATGGCGGTTAAAACCACATGGCCTTACAATCCAATAATGAAAGCATGGTCAAATGGAGTTTCCCTAAGGTTATAACTTCTTATTACGTTACATGAATGTTGGAGATCATTGAGTACGCTGGAAGATTGTCAGAGATGACAATTGGAAGTTTTGTTGTATTCCAAAAAATGTCGACCTACAGTTGTTGCTATGGGTGCACTCAAGTAGTTGATGTAGGTGCTCATGGTTAGTGGTTGTGGATGGTTCCTAGTTGTTGTGGCTACTCTATGTCTCCAAAGTTTAGCGAACCAAAGGCTATGAGGATATCTACCAGAATGGCTGAAAATTACTAAAACATGAGAAACAAATATATTTTCCATTCTATTTAGTCATGAAAATATCAAACCATTTATGAAAGCATTAAGCTATATTAGAAAACTTAGAAATTACATATCAAACTTAAAATTTACTTTGCATGTATATATATCTACATTATATATATACATGAGTATATTATGAGTCTTTAGGAATGGAAACTATGACAAAAAAATAGTTAGGAAATGATTAAATAGGTAGACGAGGTCATTTCTAGGTCTCATCACATCTCTCAACTTAATGTTTTGCACATCTTTTGTGTAAACAAAATATATATCATGAAGGTCTAGAAGAAGAAGCAGACATAATATGGGCACATATTTTTTTGAATCACAAGGGGATTCATCCCCTATCATTTGTTGTGGAAGTTATTTCCTATTCCATTGCATAAATTTCCATTTTATGATCTCCCCTTGTTTGATGATTGACTCTGTTCTAGTTTAGTATGGGATAGGAGACCAAAGATTGACATTTTGAACTTCATCTCAATCCATTTAACCATATCTGCTTTCAAAAAATTTATAAACTCAACAAATCTTCCATTTGCAGCTTTGAAATTGCCAACAAAGTATGGTTCTCATTGTTGCAGATGAGGTGTTAACTTCCCCCATCTTAATTTACAAGCAAAAAGGGCTTCTTTCTTATTGGAAAGGGAAATACACTGTGTGATGGCTTCCTACCTAGAAAATTGAACTGTTGCATTAAACTCAGGGTTTTGAATGAGATTGTCCAATTGCTTGATGATTTTGACAGTGAACAAGAACTCTGATCTAAGATTTACTGGGGTAGATGTTTTTGTTGTAGAGTATACCTCCATTTCTTGCCCTCTCCTTAACTCATTTCTAAGATAGGAATAATATGCCCTAAGTTATACATCTACTATGACATTGGGATTCCATTCTTTGTCAAGGGTTACCACAAATTCATGTTGATAAAATTCACATAACAAGTATGTATATTCTTATGTACTAGAAATATATTCATTACAAAAGTCAAAAGGTAACTCTATAATTTTTTTCCCCATGAAATGAACCATCCTATTTGAAACTGGATCCATTATTCTTGAAGATACAAAGCATATACTCTAGGGGGAGGTCTGCATTGCAACAGTTTCATAGACATCTCATAAATTATACGAACTAAGGACTCAAAACCAACAATGGTTATTTCTTCTTTCCTTAGTTCTATATCCTTTTCTACAATATGTTCCTTCAAGGTATTATTTTCTTGTATCAAAAAATGAATCCTCTTCTGCTGACCTTTATAAGTCTTGGACCAACTCAACTTAAAAGTTTCGATAATACCTTGATGCCCTTTTCTTAAAACACAATTTTCATGAGTTTGGTTAGGTTCTTTTACCATACCTGTTTGTGCCATAGAGGCTATAGGTTCTTCAATGATATTGACTATAGGTGGCTCAGGTGCATTAGATGCATGATTTTCAGGAGTCATTGCTTCAGAGGTAGTTATTTCAAATGCTATTGCAGGTTCTTGTTTTTCAACTCCTCTCTCTTCGTCTTCAACCACCACTTTAGCTAGTGTATCCAATTTACTTTTTCTTACTTATAGATCCATAATTATTATCCTTAGAAGCTCTATTTATTGATATGAAAGCAAGACTTTGTCATGATCACTTAGTTATGGGCTAGGAGGAACAGGGGTGTATTCTCTTTCTTTTGCTACTACAAACTCCTCCCCCTCTTCTTCTTGAACTTCTTCACTGATAGCAAGCCCATCCTTATCTTCCTCTCAAACTTCACTACCAACATGCTCCTCTTCTGTTTCTTTTTCTTCAGATCCTGAATTTTTGTTAGTTGTTTCCTCATTGCTGCCTTCCCTTGTTTCTTATCACTCATCCTCAAAGCTTCTTCAAAATTGTCTTCTTTTGAAGAAATGCCAATATTTATTGGCTTAGAGGAAGATGGTCTTCCCCTCACTCCCTTGGCTCTGAACTTGTGGGAGTGCCTTCTAGGTCTAATGGATGAGGCCTCACAAGCCTTTTGTCTTTTGATAGGTGGAGGAGATATTGTAGGTCTGTCTATTACTTTGTGCCCTAGGCTGAGCAACAGTTTGAGGTGGCAGATGGGTCATTACCACAAAGTCTTCCCAATTGATATCAATCCTATTGTTGCCAAGACTCTTTTAACAATTAGTGTAATTAGGCAATGGTGGGATAGTGCTACATGTTTCCCATTTTGATATTATTTAGCCATTCTTCTCAAGAAGTGTAGGAAGTAAATGGGAATATTTACAATATGGCCATGTCTTAGGTGACATAATAGATGCAAATGAGGGGTATACAACAAGGATAACCTAC
The DNA here is from genome assembly GCA_037957365.1 of Torreya grandis. Classification (NCBI taxonomy): domain Eukaryota; kingdom Viridiplantae; phylum Streptophyta; class Pinopsida; order Cupressales; family Taxaceae; genus Torreya; species Torreya grandis. The sequence continues at coordinate 1,819,366 of JARHVA010001307.1, read as the reverse complement.
ATTATCCTGTAAAGTATTTGATAACAAATATAGCCACCTAGTGCGAAGGATTAGGGAGACATAACCTACTTGTGCCTTGAGCTTCAAATTCAAGTTTGCCTCCTTGCCTGACAAACCATGCCCTAGCATTATCAACTACATGTCTTTCTATCCACTACTCTCCTACAAGAAGTGAACCAATTGCCTTTGGTATTAGTTTTTCCATTACGATTGCCTCTAACCCTTTGATATTAGCTCTATCATTTTGAAAGGTTTGGGAAAAAACTTGGACTATATCCATTTCATACCCTATAAGTCTCTCAACAAAGACCATCCACCCTGCATTTTTGAAAATAACCACTACCCATAGGTTGTTTCTCAACACCGTGTAGTCATCTGGTTCCATTCGTCATATATCACCTCCCATTTTACTTGTGTATCTCTGCTTTGTTGGTTGTTACTCTTGTGGCTTCTTGCTAATTCAAAAATAGCACATTCCTTCTTTCAAGGGAGAAAAATGTCGATTTGAGAGGTGATAGTGAGTTGATAATGAATTTCATTCTTTTATGACCGCATTTATGCTATTTGGATCATGTGTTATTACTTTGGTTGATTTACTACATGTGAATTGTTATCCAACGTCTCCTTGAAAGATTACATGTGTCAATTAACCTTCTCTTCCTCATCCACCAACCCCCGTGGCACCCCCCTCGAGTGTTTCACTTGCCCTAAAGTGAAATGGATGGAATGATGGGGGTACATGCAACTGGTATGATGAGATGGAAGCACAGTTTTGAAGTCATACTCATAATAGGGTATCACAAAAAGTAACAAATGAAAGACATGATGTAGGGTAGAATGAAAAGACAAGGAATTGGGATGGTGTGAGAGCAAGAGGGTATAATAGATGTGGGATTAATCATAAGTGGTTATGTCATAGTAATAATAAATAGATATAACAAATTAAATTATAATAAGAATATACTTTATTTCAAATTTATAATATAAGTTCCTGGTTCAATGCACTAGTTTGACCAATAGTATCTTGGTTGTAGATGAATAAATATGTTGCTTGAGAACCTCTATCAAAAGACATCAATTGGATGGAATGAAGAAATGTAGGATAGTTGAGAGCTCATCATGGAATGTGCCTTGGTAAATATGTCCTTGGAGTGATGAAGGATGTGGGGCTTCACTAATGTTGTGAGATTTTTTTGGTGTGGGAATGTTTCAGTTTGAGTTTGAATGCCCAACATTTGAATTGATGGATACATTATACATAGAGACAAACATGAGATTATGGAATGCCCCAAAGGACAATCAATGAACTTGTGATAAAAAGTAAAGAACTACAGGTGAAAGACTGCAGGTTGTTGCTAGAAATGATAAATTTTAAAGGAGATAGGCAATAATGGTTGTAGGTTCATTTAAAAAACCTGTAACAACTATGCATATACAAAAGCTACTTATCAAAAGTGCAACAAATATGATAGTCATTTCACCTTTTGAGACAATATGATATGATAAATTTTAGAGGAAATGATGATCAAGCATACTAAAGGATTTTAGTAGATGTTGCAATTCTATATAGAGTTACCTGCAATAAGATGAAATTAGACTTTTTATAATGTATGAGGCTGCAGGTGTAGATGTTGTAGGTTGGAAAGTTACTTGCAATAACTGAAAGTGGATTCAAAGCATCTAGGAGTTGGTGGGTGATTTTATGAATGACCTTTTATTACTATTTTCTCTACCCAAGTGGTTATCACACTAATTTTCCACCTTAGATTTTTTTTAATGTCTTTTTATTTTATACTTTTAGTGGCCAATGAGTTGGTTTTCCACGTAGGCCCATTTTATGCATTTTTGACCAGTGAACAAGTTGTTTTTTGACCAAAATTACCACGTGATATGTTCACTCTAGAGAAATGGGGATGAAATGTCTGTTCTAAACTTCAACAAGTTATGCTGATTGACCAACAAGATATTCAAAGTGCTAATCTAGTATGTAATTGAGTCCCATGTCCTTATGACGCTGGTCTTCTATTTGAATATTCTGAATTCTTCTTTGGATAGAGGTTTTTTGCACAACTTGAGGCAGTGTCCTTTGACTATCAAAGAGAATTTAACTGAGTCAATTATGCATAGTTTGATTGTGCCATTATCAAACACCTTTTCTATCTCATAGGGGCCCAACCATCTGATTGAAATTTTCCTTCGTGTTCCTTGCATTTGGAGTTAGAAAACGATGCCCAATCACTTGACTAAAACTTCTGTATTTTAATGAACTTGTCATTGCATTTGATCATTTGTTGTTGAATTACTTTTATATGGTGTATACATTCTCTTCTAAGCTCGTCAAGAGAGTGGAGATGCACGATTCTTTCTTTCTGTGTTTTAATCAAATCTATGCCAAGTTCTAGGGCAATCCTTAGAATCTTGAGTTTAAATTCTCTGGGAAGAAGAACCTTCTTACCATAGACCAATTCATAGGGTGTGAACCCTTTGGTTGTCTTCCATATGGTTCTATAAACCCATACAATTTTTGGAGATGTTTTTACCAATCACGATAGTGTATGGCTACTATATTGATAAAGAAGTTCTCTAACTCCCTCTTAGCGACTTTAACTTGATCATTGGATTTTGGATGATATAGTGTGGAATTATTATGTTTCAATTCATATTCTCATACAAAGGTTGCAATCAAATTAGACATGAACTATGGATATTGATCAAAGACTCTCTCATGGAACTCCATATATTATGAATATTTTATCATAAAGGAATATGCTACTTTTTAATCTCGTGCATCCTCTACCTATTTGGTGAGGTAGTCAGTACATACCAAAATGTACTACTTGATTTGAGAAGGTGGATCTATTGGGCCAATGAAATCAATCCCTCATTTTTCAAAGGTTTCTAAGACAAATTGTGGCTGGAGTGGCATCTAATATGAATGCATGAGTTTTACCATATGTTGACATATGTCACATTTACAAATATATGCAATAAAATCTCTATATAAAGTGGGCCAATAGTAACCAATGGTAAGGATCTTGTAGGCTGCTATTTTTGTTAAAAAAATGTTCTTTGCAAGGTTCATTATGACATGCACAAAGGATATCAAATACTTCATCCTTTTGCACACATCTTCTTATAATCAAATGAGGTCCAGTGTGAAAGAGATGTCCTAAAATCCATGATTATGGGATGCTCTTGTCCACCAAGTTGCATTTTTTCTTGGGTGAAAATTGTGTGGGCGTATGACCTACAACCAAATAGTTAGTAATATATGCAAACCAATGAGTGTTAATATGCAAACCAATGAGTGTTAGTAGTCAAATCAAAGAGATGTTCATCAGGAAAAGAGTCATCTACTAATAGATTGTTTTTATCATATTGTAATCTAGACAAAATTTGTAGCTACATTGTCTTTACCAGGCCTATCCATGATGGTAATGTCAAATTCTTGTGATAACAACAATAATTTGATTATCCTATTAGTTTTTGCTAGTTTGTTCATTAAGTATTTAATAGTAACATGATCAATATGGATACAAATAGTAAATACGTCTAAATCTGATTTCCGTAATTATTCAATTAATCATGCCATTTATCATGACTAATCCTATTTATTATGAATAACCATTATCTTAATTAAAAATATAATCCCATTCCCCAGTATATATTTCCTACATCATACTAACCTTCCTACACTTCCCACACCATATTAATCCATTGATTATCTCACTAACATTCCATTAAACCACTAATCCTACTTCATTCAATAACTACTTGCTTACTTTCCAATTTAAAATTCAAAATATATCACCTATCACCCTAGCCAAACTATCCATAACTTCTCCTACAAACCTAGTTTCTTAAACCCACCTAAAGCCTCTAATCTAATCCCTTTTAATCCGTAATCATATTTAGAGACCTCTAAAATCTAGAATCTCCTCTAATTCTCTAGAATTATCTAAACCTAGAGGGTTCTTATGAATTTAAAATTCATTTTTTATCCTTCCCACCACTCTATAAATAACCAAACAAGGGGCTTGGTTGGACTAATTGGAAATACACACAAGCTATCATATAGTCTGCATACTCTCATTGCATCCATATGTCCTTGCATTCAAGAAGCCATTTATCCCTTTTATGTCCACTTGAAATCTTGGAGCCACCATTGTATAGCAATCCAACAAACAATTCAATTATCCTTGGAGAATCTATTTTAAAGAACTTGGAGGGAAGATTAAGAGAAGTAAGGTGATGGTAAGAATCTCTTAATTAAGTTCTAATTGCTTCTATATTCTCTCCCATTGATGTTTTTGTGAATTTTGAGTTGATTAGTATATTTAGTGCATTTAAATCTATTGCTCAAATTCTATGTTCATACAAATAGGTGATGGAGGTGAAGGCACTATTCACAAGTCACTATTTATAGTCACTATTCATGGTGACATGGCATGTAAGTGATGTGGCATGTGGGTGTGAATATGATGTGACATGCAGATGATGTGAAGGAAGGTTATGTGGTGGTGGGGCCCATGGTGGGTCCCAAGTGTGATCATGATGATGTGATAGGTGTGGGGTGTAGTACTCTACTAGAGGACATGGATTTTGTCCTTAATGAGTCGCATGTGGGTTGTCACATGGTGCAAAATACAAAGGGTCATGCATGGGTCAAATTTTTAAGGGGACCCATGATTTACATGTGTAGAGAAAGTCAAAAGGTGATTGCAACACCTTTTGGACTTGTGTGGTCACATGGAAGAAGAAGACAAAATTGCACTACTGTAGATTGGCCTCACATGTGTAACTGGGGTACAATTCTTGGAGTCACATAGGGTGGCTGAGATCTTGTCTAAAGTAGAACATCTACTTTATTGACCCTTGGAGATTAAGATAAGAAGAACATTATTGAGTGTTTGGACTCACTTGTGGAAGTGGGGAGCAAATTTTGGAGCTACATGGAGGTGGCACATGTTCTTGTCTAAAGTGAAGATGCTTTGAAATTTTTTTCACATGGTGATAAACATTTTGGAGATCGCATGACACCCCACTCACGTGTGGGTCGAATTTATTTGGGCCACTATTCATTCCTCCCCCCTCTCTCATGTTGTAAAATGCTGTAACTGCATTACTCCTCTTTGTATTTTGATTATCCATTTAGTGGATCACTTGGATCCTTGAAAGTTTAAACTTGCATGATAAAAGGTTGGAGTTTGTAAGGCTTATAAGCCTAACTCACCTAGATGCTTTAGTTATAAGCATCATCATGCTTAGGTGGTTAGAGCATGTAAGGCTTAGAGAGCATGGCTCACCTAGTGTATTAGAAGCATGGTATGGATCCTTGGAGATAGAGGTAGAAGCTTAGAACTCCCTCAGATGTTATGGTGTTAGCATTATGATGTTATAGGTTGGAGCTTGTAAGGTTTGGTTGCAAGCTTGGTTCACCTGAGTGCTTGTAATCACTAGAAAGGAGTTGATGAGAGGAGTTGTTGTTATAGAGATATTTGTTGATGAAATATGAAGTCTAGATGCTACCTTTGCCCCATGGTTTTTACTTAGTTGGTTTAGCAGGGTTTCCATGTATATCTTATGTTATGGTTTGTATCTCCTATTTTATGTTTTTATGTAGCTTGTTTTAATTCCACATTTAAATTATTGTACATCTTAGGATTACGACTTTTGATCCTAACATCTGGTATCAGATCCATGGTTATTTGAATGATTTTGTTAAAGTGGGAGCTACAAGTGGATAAACCAAGATATATAAATAAAAAAAGAAAAATTCATGGTAGCTATTTCTCTCTTGGAAAAAGATGGAGGATTGGAGGAAAAGCTTAACAAGCTTTACCAAACAGATCAACACTAATAGTGTTCATGTTAAAGAAACAACCATACAAATTGAGGAACAAGCTAGACTCCATTGGTGTAGATGGATTTTCTAAGTTGGATAAGGGGATATAAGTTGTGGGATCCTACCACCATAACATGTTGGTTGAGATGTTCAAAAATCCATGTAAAGGAGGAGGTACAAGAAACCTAAATATGTACTTGTTATAGCAGTGGACGAAGAATAACAAATATGATCTGAGGTTTCATGGAAAGAGAAGGCCATATGTGTGACATGTGTTAGATCAAGATGCAAATTTATTGAATATTTAGGGCTTATACACTTGGTAGGTGAAGTGATGCACTAAGTAGCATAATGACTTCCCAAGAATTGAGGATGGGTACCATGTTGAGCATGGTGGGTGGCGGTTTGCTACATGTAGAAGTCATGTTTTGAATTTTATGTGTTCTTATCTCTTATTATTTGAATTAGTGCAGAATGGATGGAGAATAACAAGACACCTAAGGTTATATGGAAGGAGAAGGCCATGTGTGCATGACATGCAGTAGAAAAAGATGTAACTTGACTACATATTTGGGGCTAGAAAACTTGATAGGTGTAGTGATGCATTGAGTGGCGCAATGACTTCTCAAGAACTGAGGATATGTACCATGTTGATCATGGTGGGTAGTGGTATGATATAAATTAAGGAGTCACATGATTGACTTCTATGGTTATTCTCTCCTAATGTTAACTACTATCAAGAGTGCAGTGTGCACTTGTTGCTATTAGAGCAGTGGGATGCAAAACCATCATTCTTACATGGTGATCTCGTGAAGGGACAGAGTATCTAGGAGGCTATGTGGATGAGGCAAAGAGTTGCTAGTTTATAAAATTGAAGATTGTACCCAACATGCATGTTGATGTGATATAGGAATACCTTCATGGAGAGACAAGGTCTAGCAGAGGTTATTTTTATGTGTAGATGGCATGGTGGTTATAGGCCCCAACATGATCAACAATGAGATGGCTCAGGTGACTAGGATGAGATGAAGGAGTAAACCAAAGATGGATATGCACAGTGGACATAAAGCAAGAAAGATTTGGTTATATCTTTAATGACATGTGGAGAAGGTTTTGAAATGATTTGGCATGTGAAAGGAGAAACTAATTAGTATCCCACTTCTTGTAGTTATAATTTGTCTTCCAGAGTGTCCTAAAATAAGGAGGAGTAGATATATATGTATTGTGTATCATATTCATTATAATTAGGAAGCCTCAATAAATTCATGGTGTGCACTATATTAGAGACTTCCAAGTAGTGGGAGTAGTGAGTGGTTCATGGCAGAATCCTGAAGAAGGATGGGTTTGTGGTGAAGTGGGAGTCACTCCATGTTGCTACAAATATGCTATAGAGGAGAAGATGTTGACAAATCTAGTTAGGGTAGAGAAAAATTTTAGTGCATAAAACTTCTATTGGGCTTGTTGTGGAACAGTAGTGGGCATTGGCATTGATGATAACTAGATGACAACTATTTGGCAGAAGACACATGTATAGTAAAGTCCTATGTATATGACTTCAAGTGGGATATTTTTAGGTGTGAATCCACTATTCAAATGTCACTATTCATGGTGACATGGTATGCAAATGATGTGGCATGCAAGTGACATGGCAGGCAGGTGATGTGGTAGGAAGGTTATGTGGCAGTGGGGCCCATGGTGGGTCCCAAGTGTGATCATGATGATGTGACAGGTGTGGGGCATAATACTCCACTAGAGGACATGGGTTTTGTCCTTAATGAGTCACATGTAGGTTTTCACATGGTGTAAAAGACAAAGAGTCATGTAAGGGTCAAATTTGTAAGGGGACCCATGATTCACATGTGTAGAGAAAGTCAGAAGGTGATTGCAACACCTTTTGGACTTGTGTGGTCACATAGAAGAAGAAGACAAGAATGCACTATTATAGATTGGCCTCACATGTGTAAGTGGGGTGCAATTATTGGAGTCACATGGGGTGGTTAGAATCTTGTTTAAAATAGAACATCTACTTTGTTTACCGTTGGAGATGAAGACAAGAAGAACACTATTGAGTGTTTGGACTCACTTGTGGAAGTGGGGAGCAAGTTTTGGAGCCACATGGAGGTGGCACATGTTCTTGTTTAAAGTGAAGATACTTTGAAGATTTTGCACATGGTGAAAAACATTTTGGAGATCACATGACACCCCACTCATGTGTGGGTCAAATTTATTTGGGCCACTATTCATTCCCTCCCCCCTCTCTCTCTCATGTAAAATTTTATAAATACATTACTCCTCTTTATATTTTGATTATCCATTTAGTGGATCACTTGGATCCTTGCAAGTTTGAACTTGCATGATAGAAGGTTGGAGTTTGGAAGGTTAGTAATCCTAATTCACCTAGATGCTTGGGTTGTAAGCATCATCATTCTTATGTGGTTAGAGCCTATAAGGCTTAAAGATCATGGCTCACCTAGTGTATTAGAATCATGGTATGGATCCTTGGAGATAAAGGTTGAAGCTTAGAGCTCCCTTGGATGCTATGATGTTAGAATCATGATGTTGGAGGTTGGAGCTTGTAAGGCTTGGTTGTAAGCTTGGTTTAATTGAGTTCTTCTAAGCACTAGAAAGGAGTTATTGAGAGGAGTTATTATTATAGAAAGAGTTACTGGTGAAATATGAAGTCTAGATGCTGCCTTTGCCCCATGGTTTTTCCCTTGTTAGTTTAGCAGGGTTTCCATTTATATCTTGTGTTATGATTTGTCTCTCTTATTTTATATTTTTATGTAGCTTGTTTCAATTTTACATTTAAATTCTTGCACATGTTTTAATAGTAGGCATTTTTGATCCTAACAATATGATAACCAATAATGTAATGTCAAAATTTGTTGATAACATACACTATTGTGAGGAATTATTTATCTGTAACTATGTAGTGCAGTTTTACATGCTGTGGATTTTTACTTATGAAATATATAACATAGTTGAGTGACCCATCCTTTTACCCAATGACTATCCCAAGTGTCATGTCAGAGGCATCAATATGAATGTGGAAGGGTAGCTTCTAGTCTAGACATGTCAACATGGGTGCTGTCATAATTAAGTTGGAGCATTTCAAAAGCTTTCTAGAATGCATCAATCCATACAAAATTAACATATTTTCCTAGCAAAATAAACATCAAAGATACTATCTTGTTAAAGTCTTTGATGAACCTATGGTAATATGTAATATGTCCTAAGAAACTTATCACATCTCATTGTTTTTCAATATAAGAAAGTTCTTTTTCACTTCTATCTTTACATGGTCTACCTCAATTCCTGAATGTGAAATATGGTGTCTCAATACAATTCCTTCTTGCATTAGCATATAACACTTCTCATGACTCAATGATGGGATTTTATCTTGACAGTGTTGGAAAAATTTATCCAAGTTGGTGAGGGATTCATTGTAGGTTTCCCCATAGACCATGAAATAATCCACATAGATTTCAATACAACCATGAGATAGATCAAAAAAATGCTCAAGACTTCCCTTTGAAAGGTGGTAGGAGCATTGCATAAATCGAATGGGAGGACCGAGTAAACATAAGTACCCCAAGGGCACACAATTGTTGTTTTATCTTAGTCTTATGGGGTAATTTTAATTTTATTGTATCTACTAAAACCATTTAGGAAAGATAATTATTTTTTTCTAGAGAGAGTGTTAAGGACCTAGTTAATGAATGAGAGAGGAAAGTGATTTTTTATTGTGATAGTGTTTAATTCTCTATAGTCCACATGTATGCACCATTTTCCATTCTTCTTTGGGACAATGACAAGTTGAGATACCTATTAGTTTTCGAAGATGGGGTGTATGAATTTTGTATCCAAGATTTTTTTTAATTCAATTTTGATAATTTCCTAAACAAAAGGGTTCACCCTTTGTTGAGGTTGCCTAATGGGTTTGTACTCTTATTTAATGTATATGTGGTGAGTGCAAATATTTGGGTGTATTACTTGCATATCATAATAGTCCCATGAAAATGTTGTTATATGTTTTTTAACATGGTGACTACCTAAATTTCCTTGGGGAATACAATTTATTGTTGATATTAAGGGGCCTTTTAGGTAGTATGTCTACTTATTTTGATAGGGTTGTCATATATTCAATATTCCATAGAAGTGTGCCAAAGTAAAAAGTATGTGGTAGAAGGTGATGAAATATCTTAATATCCTCCTTTGTGTCTAAGGAGTCTTCTTCGAGAAATATATTGGAAATGGGATAATGTGTGCATTCAAGGAGGTTATTAGCATGTTGGTTTATTGTATATAAGTTTTGTATAACATTGGAAGTGACTGTGTCTTCCTTGTATTTTAAATAAAGGGTTGCATCTAATAGTGAGAATAATTTGGAACAAAACTTGGTCATCATCGTCGACTTCTACCCACAGAGATTACTCCTACTTTGATGAAGGTTGGGCAGGTGGATATAAAATCAGTTTTTTCATGGTCTTTCCATTGGAAATGAACATGTTCCTTGACATGCAACCAATGAATGCATCCATTGTATCCAACCAAAGTCTACATAAGATCATAAGGTATCCACCTAGGTTTGCTTTGGGATTTAATATCATGAATCAATAGGGTATTCCATGATTCTACCATACTAGAAAGGTCTTCTATAACTCTTTTAGGGTATACAATTGAACAATCTGCCATATTTAGAAGAATGAGTGTTTCATGAAGGCTTGAAAGTTTAAGTTTCCTTAGTTTATTTGGTCATGAAATTAATGGATAATATTAAATAAATCAAATTATTTTGAATAAGGGTGACATTAATGTAAACATCAACAATTGGGTTGCCTAGGTTAGAGTATTTGGTTGGGATAATGTTGCCCAACATGATATCCACAAGTTACCCAATCACATGGACAATATTTGGATATTTTCATCTTTGAATATAATTATTGGATAGATTTAGTGTAAATAAAAACATACTTAATTGATTGAAACAAATGTATTTTGACATAAACATTCTTTAGTTGTCCTATGAAGTCAAACTTTGATTTTGGCTCTTGTTTTTGTAGATTGAGTCTCTTTAGAAAAGGATGATGATTTGGTGCAACTTGTTTGGTGAATGTGATGGGTTCAAGAGCATGACTGTTATTGGATGGTTGTGGATTAGTTGGTGTTGGGGATCTCCTCAACAAGCTCTGTTATTAAGGGTCGATTAGGTTTTGGGAGAGTTTTTCCTAAACGAAGATAAACATTGTCAACTTTAAAAAAATAAGTGGAGTTATCACATTGTTATTATTTGTCTAATGAATTGACTTATTGTTGGGATTGGGTGTAAGCTAGGCATGAATTTGTGGGGATCTTAGTAGAGGTAGAGTGGGATTGCTTGACATTAATTTCAATTGTTTCTCTAGGTGCAGTTGTGGAAGTTTTTGAAAGATAGTATTTTAGTTGAGTCAAAGATGATTTCCCCACCCTGACTTTGCCATTGGTTAGAGGGTGGATTTCATTGATAGTTATGATTTTATCATTGTCATGGTTGTTGTTGGGATTTATTCTAGTTGGTTCGAGGGTTTTTTCCAATGCCAATTATAATTTTAGGGTTATGGTTGGGGTGGTTGATTCTAGGGAATAAATGCATGTCAATTAGGAGGAACAAAGAATTGTGAATTTAAATATGGAGAATTAAATGATATAATTGAATTCAATGGCCTTTGTGCCCATGATTTCCATTAGGCTACATAAAATATTTACTCTCCATCTCATCCATTGATATGATCCTCCAATGCATCATCTTCTTTAGTTATGTTGACTACTGTGTTATGTTATGGAGCCTATTTCCACATTACAATGTATTTCAAATATTGTAAATTAAAATGTATTGTACATTATTAATGTATTCTCGTTGGGGAGAATAGATATGTGGTTTATTTATAATTGTACATGTGTGGTGTCATCACCCATGATTAATGGGGAATCGTTATGGGTTGACTTGGCCTATAATTTTGGTACCCATTATTTTGTAAAACCACTATGCCAATTACCTATTGATATATTATATATGGACATACTGTAGGTAATACATTGGAAGAATAGAGTTTGAGAAGGTGAATAAAGTGTGTGAATTTAGGTGCGAAGTCAAGAGAATTTGTTAAGCACAACTCCAAACAATATTTATGCATTGTAATTGTGAGAAGACTGATCTAAGAGTGGATTATACTCTTGTTGGCTTGTAATAAGATTTGAGCAAGTGTTTCTTGGTGGATGTAGCCCACATTGGGTGAAGCATGTTAAATCCTATCTTCTTTTTGTGCATTTTAATTTATGTTTTTTATGTATTTGTTTTCATAGCTCTTGTTATCATGATGCAATGAAATTGTTCTACATTAATTTCTATTTTATTCTTGATAATTAGTATTAGAGCTTCAGGTTATATTTGCTGAAGTGTTGAATTACAGGAAGGGTTATCAGTTTAAGTCGGAGCTATGGTTGATGATAGTAGATCAAAGGTTGAAAATTTCAACTTGTATAACTTTGGTCTATAGAAGATTCAGATAGAAGATTACCTCTATTAGAAGGACCTCCATTCTTCACTGATAGGAAAAGTAAAGCAACCAGTGGGTTCGATAGATGAGGCTTGTGAGATGCTTGATAGGAAAGCACTTGGAGCCATCAGTTATGACTTGAATCTTTAGTTGCATTTAATATATCACATGAGAAGACCATAAAAGGTCTCATGAATGTGTTAGGAAAGTTATAAGAGAAACCCTCTACTTCTAATAAAATATTTTTAATGAAAAATTTATTTAATATGGATACGTCTAAAAATGGTTTTGTTGCTAATAATTTGAATGAATTTAATATTGTTGTGAGTATGTTGAACTCTATAAAAATTGAATTTGATGATGAAGTTAGGGCTCATTTATTTTGTGTTCCTTACCAGAGAGTTAGAACAACCTAGTAATGGCTGTGAGCAACTCAGTCTTTAATAATGCCAAGTTGAAGTTTGAAGATGTCGTATGAGTAATCCTTAGTGAGGAAATATGATGAAAAAGCTCTGGGGGAATTTATACTTTAGATGATGCTTTGATGGTGGAAATTAGAAGAAGATAAAAGTTTAGAGGAAAAGGAAAGTGTGAAAAGTCAAATGGTCCTAGAAGGTCAAAATAAAAGAGCAGGATGGCATGTTGGCACCATGGAAAGATTGGGCATGCGAACAAGGACTACTGGGCTCTTCAAAAAAAGAATAAAAAATAGGAAGACACCAAGGAGGTGAATGTGGCAATAGGTAATGTTTGTTAGGATGCATTAATTCTCTCTATAGATAATATTGTTGAGTCTTGGGTGTTAGATTCAGGGGCTTCTTTTCATGCTATACCACATAAGCGTTATTTTATTAATTATGTTCAAGGGGATTTTGGACATGTTTATCTTGGTGATGATGACACTTACATCATATTAGGAAAAGGATGTGTTCAGGTCAAGATGCATAATGGAAACACTTGGTTACTGAAGCATGTTAGGCATGTGCCCAAGTTGAGATGGAATTTGGTATCTATGGGGCAGTTGGGTAGTGAAGGATGTATGGTGAATTTTACAAAAAAATATTAGAAGGTGATCAAGGGTGCTCTTATAGTAGCAAGAGGTAAGAAGGTTGGTACCTTGTATTTATAAATTAGTGTTGACTGTTGTTTTTAGTTGCTACAAATGTAGATGCAACTTTGTGACATAATAGGCTTGGTCACATGAGCCAAAAGGGCATTCAAATTTTTAAGGATAGGTTGCCCAGATTGAAAGGATTTGATTTAGATTTCTATGAAGACTGTGTGTATAGAAAATAGAAAAGGGTAAAGTTTACCAAGGTTGGACCTATGAAGAAGGAGAATAAGTTAAAGCTGGTTCATTTAGATGTATAAGGGTCAGCTCAAGTATCTTCTATTGGTGGCTCATCTTATTATGTCACTTTTATTGATGATGCAACTAGGAAAGTTTGGGTGTATGGTATTAAGATAAAATATGATGTGTTTAATACTTTTAAAAGATGGAAAGCCTTGGTTGAGAATGAAATATGTTTCAAGTTAAAATGTCTCAGCTCAGATAATGGTGGGGAATATTACATCAATGAATTTTTTGATTACTATTCTAGGAATGGAATTCATAGATAGAGGACAATTCCAAGAACCCCATTGCAGAATGTAGTGTTAAAAAAGATGAACATGACTATCATGGAGCATGCTAGGAGCATGAGGTTGCATGTAGGACTACCCCTTCAGTTTTGGGTAGAAATAGTAAACATGACTATATATCTAATCAATAGAGGACCTATTTTAGGCTTAATTTGCACCCTTGGAGAGATTTCTTTAGGCTCTCTCTAATCAAGCTACATAATGAGAAAAAACCTAGGTTGTGGGTCACCTATAAGGGGGTTGGACCTCTAGATAAGGTCAGCTTCCTCTTGATTCTCACCTAAACTAATGCAAATCATTGAGAAAAAGGTTAAAAAGGGTTTAAGGGATCTTGAGAAGGCTAAAAGGTGATGCACCAAAGTTAAAATGGACACTCATACAAGTTTGAACCCATACTAGATCAACATAAGACAACTATAGCTCACACCATCATCACAATCTCACTAGTTGCATAAATATTTCATAGAAGAGGTCCCAAGTAGAACAATAATATAGACTTGCAAGTTATCTTGAAAACATCTTTAAAAAGGAAAGAATAAGGATAATAAACTAGGAAGACTCTCCTTCACAAATTCACCATACAAAAGTATACTAAGCATTGATTGAAGACAAGAGATAGGAAAAGAGTTGATTCTATTACTTCAAAATATAGTTCTTACAATGTTTTGATAGGGATTAACCATATCAAATGAGCACACTTTTTTTAAAAGTCTCAATGAATATCCTTGTCCCATAAAAGAATGAAAATTTCTAAGAGTTGAGAACCCCCTCAAATGTAATGCGACACTGAGACATATAGGAGAAGAGAGAGAGAGAAAGAATGTGGGAGTACACCATCAGAGAGGAAACACACCATCCCAGCTCATTAATTAAACTTGAGCTACCAGCTTTTGCTCCATTGAATGCCTTGTCACCTTTTGATCAATTAGGACATTGCTCATGGCTTACCAAGTAGGAAAGTCCCCAAAAACTTTGAAGATGCATTGAATGCTCTTATCAACAATTTTTAACCATCATATCCTTTTATTTATCCTTCATGCCATCTCCCACTGAAGATAAAACTTGCATGCTCATGGATCTAATAGAATCATGACTTTGTGCATTTTAGGTAGCTATTTATTGAAAATATGGCCATGTGAAGGATGATGATCCTCTTCATGATCCCAGACATCTATCCTCGATCAAATCTAGACCTAAATCTTTTCTATAGATGGAAAACCAATCTCCTTTATTGGTTTTCTTGTAGCCACTTATATCAATGCAAAGCTATAGACTGCATAACTTTGTTCTTGATCTTCAATAGGTCTATAAGACCTATTTTTTCATTTTAGCATCTATAGAAACTGAGGACTTCATCATATACATGTCTTCTTTAAATAATGGCGAACATAGTCACATAATAAACCCCATATGCCACAAACCTTCAAACCAGAGGTCTATATTTAGCTTTAATGGTGCCTTTTTACATTATTTATACTTGAATACATGGCTATGGCCTTTTAATGGTGCTTGAATGAACTTTAATGGTGGTGGGATGGTCCTGAAAGACCTTTCTTTCCCTAGTTTGACCTCCCATCAAAAATCCCTTAGTATTTTGACTTTGAACCTCACTTGTTGATTTATTTTATACGAGATGCATGTAAAATATTGATTTTATTTGGAGCCTAACAAGCTAATGCCACTTGGTAACCTCTCACCTATCCCTGAGATAAACTGACCCTATTGACCTTAATTATACCATTAGATTATATTATATGAAGCAACATGAGCCTTTGATCTAGATCCTTTGATTTTTTGACTTTAACTTGTACCATTGGATTGTAATGCACAAAGAAACACAAGCCTTCAATCTATCTAGGCCCACTTTCTTGCCAGTTCCTATCACTATTAGATCATTAATATGATTAAACACTGATCATTGATTTTTCTTGGACCCACCTCCTTATCAGTCGAGCTCATGTCATTAGATCTCTGCTTGGTTGATCCACATTGCCAGATCTTACCCAACTTATAGCTATTTAAAAGGATTTAACCTAAGGACCTTTTGACTCATTCGAACCTAACATGAACCATTAGATCTTGCTTGTAAAAATGTGAGCTTACATGAACTATTATATCTTGCTCAACTTTAAACCTTTTAAGAACTTTTTAAATCCAAATGGTCATTTTACAAAGCTCAAACTTGACACTTGCATGAATGGCTCATTCTGCAAACCTATCTTTGAACACTTAGAACTTGAGATAAAAAGCTTGTGTGAGCATGAAATTTATAGAGCATGTTATTGGTATGAATATTTCCATGGTGACGGAAGTTTTTGGCTCATGATACTTTTTGAGAGGACTTATAAATTACATAAGTGAACTAGTTCATTCCTTTTATGGATGATGTCTTTATGATGGTCTGGCGTATTTAGACTTGTGCTTGGTATTTTGCATGAATTTCCAAGGCTTGATTGAGATCTTGAGGATTGTGTAAAACCTGATTTATGCTCTTGAATGTTATGACCACCATAGAGACCCACTTTCTTGAATTTAGATAATCTACACTTTATGTTAACTTAAAGTGTTTCAAAAGTTTTGCAGGATGCATGAGATATTTTGGACCACTCATTCCATCTATAACTTTGGATCCTTTTTTCAACATGAACTCTAATCAACTTCTTGCTCCAGACTAAAACCAATGGAATCTTTACTATAATGTCAAGTTCTCCATGTGGGCCAACATTTTTGGTGACATTTTGGGGTTGCATGCCTCCTATACAAGACTAGTGGCCTTAAACTAATCCATTGGGTGTATGGAGTCCTAAGTCTTATTTCAACTGATCATGAAGATAACACAAGGCTATCCCTACCTAAAAACTACTTTTGAAATAAAAAAAACAAAATAAAAATAACAATAAAGTGCCCAAGACACTTATTGAAAAGGAAATACATATCAGAAAGAAAATGTGTACAAGGCACTTGGAGGAAAGCATAAAAGGCTACTCTAATATGTACAATATGTTACAATGGATGCAATGCTTCTAATAACAAGGATTCAAATGAATGCCATTTATTGGGATGGGTAAGATCTCTCCATCTAGCTAGGCAAGCTAAAAAGTATTAAGTTCTCTACATCTATGGATCAAATAAAGACCACTCCACAAGCTATCAAACTTGGTATGGTTACCTAGTTTGGTCTTATTTGAGTTCCATTTGAGGACTAGGTCCCCTTGCTTGAAGCTCCTTGATGCATCTATCTTATAAAAGGCCTTTTTGACCTGATCTTGATGTGACTCCAAAGTTCTCATAGCAAGGTCCTTGGTTTCTTCTAGCTCCATAAGATTTATCATCCTCACATTCATGGGCTCATCCTCCATCAACTCAAGTTGATGGGCTAATTCTAATGCAGATAGCTCTAGAGATATAGGGAACTTGGATTCCCTTCCATACATAAGGACATATGGAGAAATGCCAATGGTAGATTTAAGAGTCACTTTGTCAGCCCATAACGCTATCCTTAACTTGGTGTGCCATGTTCTTTGATTCTCTTCCATGGTCCTCCTAATGATCCTTGGAAAATTTTTGTTTGTGGACTATGCCAGTCCATTTCCTTAGGGAAAGTAGTTAGAAGAGGTGTTAAGGTAGATGCTCAATTTGAAATCCCCCTCACTTATCTTCATACCAAGGAATGCTAATGTATTATCTGAGATTATGGTGGTTGGGACACTAAACCTGGTCATAATGCTGCCATATAAATTTAAAACTACACCTTCATTAACCTCCATCAAAGAAATGGCTTCCACCCACGTAATGAAGTAGTTAGTTGTAGTGAGCACCCATTTATGCCCTACACTTAATGTTGGATTGATCATCCCTATGAAGTCTAACCCCCATTACATGAAGGTTTGCTCTACCTAAATTGGATTTAGTGAAAGGGCTGCTAATTTCTACTTTCCTACAAAGAGGGAACACTTCTGGCATTTTCTAATCCATGCATGAGCATCTTTGAAAATATTGGGCCAATAATAACCAACCTTCATTACCTTTACTTCTATGGTTCTAGGTGCAAAATGGCCTCCTACAGGTCCATCATAGAACTACTCCAAGATTTGAGTCACTTGATTATCATCTATGCACCTATGTAGTACTCCATTGAGGTCCATTATAAAAATAACTCCATCAACCAATGCATAAGGTATGAATTGAAGCTTGAAATACCTTATTTTGGCTCTATCCAAACCTTGGGGGCATTCTCCTATTGTCAAGAAGTGAGCCATATATTGAAGCCAACTCTTTTGAAGTGGAGGTGCACCTATCTATGAGTTATCTTGGGCATTCTCCTATTGTCAAAAATTGAGCCATTTATTGAAGCCAACTCTTTTGAAGTGGAGGTGCACCTATCTATGATTTATCTTGGGTTACCAAGATAACTTCCTTGTCTTCTTGGAGGTCATCTACCACGTGCTCACATAAGCCCTTACCTCTGACCAACTTGATGACCTTGATCTCCATATCATATTCTATGACCTTGGTGATCCAACTTACTCTCTTCTCATTCCAATCCTTGCTAAGAAGGAAGTCTCTAACTTTAGGATGAAACACCATAAGATGGATCCTGTTATTGGAGAGCATGAGCCTGAACTTCTTGAGGCTTTTCAAGGCTAAAAAACCTATTTTTTAATGAAAGTGTACCTCACCTCATATCCCTCCATCCCTTAACTAAAAAAGGTAATTGGATTCTCCATTACTTTTCCATTCTTATGCATCAACATACTTGATATGTAGTCAACATTGGCAAAGGTGTACAAGATGAAGTCCATGAAAAAGTCAGGAGTCATGAGTGAGGGGTCCTAAGAAATGGCTTACTTGATGGCCTCAAAAGTTGACTTGCCTTCATCTGACCAAGCAAACACTTGGATCTTCTTTAGCATGGTGGTGATGGGTTTGACCAAGTTGGCAGAACTAGGTATGAACCTTCTCACAAAGTTAATCTTCCCAAGGAAGCTCTAGATCCCCTTCTTGTGCTTTGGTAAGGATAAGGCTAAGATAACACTTACCATGTCAAGATTAATGGATATTCCTTATTTTGAAACAATGTGACCCACTAACTTACCTTCATGCATAAAGAACACACATTTATTGGGATTCAAAGAGATCCCATACTCTCTACATCTCTAGAATATCAACCTCACATGGTCCATGTGCTCACTAGATTTCTTGGAGAAAACTGTGATGTCATCCAAGTAAACTAGTACCATTTGATTTATCATTCCTTAGAAGGCCATGTCCATTGCTCTTTGAAATGTTGCCCTAGTACTAGAAAATCCAAAAGGCATCTTTTGGTAAGAAAATGTGCCCCATTTGGTGGTGAAGATAGTCTTATACTGATCTTCCTCTCTCACTAGCACTTGGTTATAACATGAATACCCATCCAAGAGAGAGAAGCATCTTGAACTAGCAACCATTTGAAGCAGTTACTCCATGGATGGCAAGGGATAGTGATCCTTTAAATACATCCTTGAATTCCACACATAGTCTAATCTCCCCATTCTTTTTCCTGATAGGTACTAGATTAGCTACCCATGAAGAGTGCTTAATTGGAAAGATGATCTTGGATGCAATAAACTTGGTCAATTCATTCCTCATGAGCCCTTAAATTTTGGGGTTTATAGGCCTCTGATTCTACCTGATAGGCTTGGCATTAACCTTTAGTTCTATAGTGTGTTGGGCTAATTTAGGATCAAAGCCCTTTAAGTCACTATATTGCCAAGCAAATATGTCCACATATTCTTTATAGATTTCTATGAAAGTATGCCTTTAGATTTAATGCTTACCTTTCTGAGCTTGTGGAGATTATCTTGAAAGATAATAACTCTCTTATAGTTCTCTTCATTAGTTAACATCACTACTTTATCCTTCCTCATATGGTCCCCTTCATGAAAGAGACCTTCTAGGGTGACTAGCCCTTTAGGAATCTTATTAGACCTTAATTAAACAATCTGCTCCCCATAATGATGGTATAATTTCCCTTGGTTGAAAGAGGAGAACTATGCTTCCTGATACAAAAAACAAGCAATTTATTGGTCATTTTTAAAGACTTGCTAATGAGCTTCATTATCTAACACTGATGGTCTTATTACCACTTTGACATGTGGTTGCACTTTGGCCCTTTTTAATTCATTAGGGATATCAAAATGAGCCCCCATAGCCACTAGGATCTTCTTGAGGCATCAATAGAGATGACATGGACTGAATTTCTTCATGTAAAATAGTAAACACCCAAGTACCTTTCTTCAACACCTTCTAAGGGGTCCACTAACTAGATATCATTCCATAGTTCATCCAAAAACATGTATGGTATTTCTTATGGGTGAGTGTTCAGCTCCTACCATATTACAAATTCATCCTCATCAATGATGGTGTAATTGATGTTGATATTATCTAGTCCATAGGGTTATATATGGAATTGTGTAATGGGCTTAGCTTTGATTGACTCTTTAGACCCACATATTGTTATGAATGCCATATATGACTAATTTGTAGTAAGGTAGCCTCCTATATTTTCTATGAATTCCATGGATAGACATAGTGAAAAGTGAGGATGCACATTTAGGATCAATACATATTAAGCCACTAAGACACTAGGACAAGCATACAAGGTCAAGTCGAGGTCTTTAATTATGCTAGATGGCTTGGTGGAAGAACCATCTAGTTATATCACTCCTTTGGACTAGGGCTCATATTTTAGGCCAAGCTGATTAGCTATGGACTTTTGCATTATTGAGGTACTATCCCCATTGTCCAGTAAGTAATTGTATACTAGAGAGTTGTCAATGATCACTAAAATATAGAAGGGAGGAGGCTTGACTGCTTTACCTAATTAACCTTCATTTGGTCTTTTGGTTGCATTGGTAAGGACCTCATTCTCCTTGCTTGGTGGCTTGTCTACAACATTGATCTTTGATAGTCCTTCTTGAAGGATATCTACCTGGACAAGCATGGAGAGTATGTCCCACATTGACACACTCGCATTGGACCTTTTCATTTGTTCCACATTGTTGTTGGGTAAACCACCAACCTTAGGTTGTGATTTAGGGGCCACAATTGTACCTTGAGCATGTGAGTTCTAAGAGAGCATGTGAGTTTTAAGAGACCAAGAAATTTCCATAATTATGACCCATTGGAACTATTAGAACCTTTGGACTAATATCAAGTCCAACTGGATTAAATATTTAAGGAGTAATGGTAGGAGGATCCTTTCTTGGTTCTTGGTTACCATCCATGTTCCTTATTCTAAATATGGTATTTATAGCCACTAGAATGTATCCTTGACTAGAGATAGCCTACTGATTGAGTGTATAACACTCTTCTTATTCATAGTTCATCATTCTAGCACCCAATTGGACTAATCCTTGATCATTACTTTGACCTTATTGAGGCTTCTATCTTGGTCGTCATAGGCAACTCTGTGTTTTGGGATAAGAGCTTGGTTGTACCTAAAATTAGTAGCTTAATACCATTGATCATTAAATGCTTGGGTAAAATTAGTGGTTGGGATAATGGATTTCCCAAAAGAATGATTAGAAGGTATGGTACCCTCAGCTTTTTGAACCACATTATTTTTAACTGGGACCAAGATGTTGGAAGTGCTTGCAATATTAGGATTGTAGTTATTTTGCCTATTGTAGCTAGGCTACCCTTGTCCTTGGTTTTGACCTTGGCCTTGGCTTTGGTAATTCCCTTTCTATGGTGGCCTATTTTATTGAAAAGATTTCTACTAAGGTTGATATGAACCTTGATAAGGCCTACTAAAAACCTGCTATCTCTTAACATTCACTAGTTCATTCCTTAAATATTAGAACATGCTCTTGAGTTGTTGAAAGTTCTTTTTCTCTTGGGAATAATTGGATCCATTGGTGGAAGCTTTATCTTATTTTGGTGTAGGTATTATAACAAATGTTGGCATAGGAGGAATGACATCAATTAGAGGGATAACAATAGGAGGTGGTCTGATTTTAGGAAATAAGGGCATTGGTGGTCTAGGTGTAAGCTTTCCATCTTGAACTAGAAAATTTTATGCTTTAATGGCCACCTCATAAGAACATGGAAGTATATTCCCTCACATAGATTAGATCATCACCACTATGTCACTATTTAAATCCTTCAAATAATAAAGGTAAAGTTAGGGGTTGGTCTAACTGAGACTGGGATTCTATCCCAAGTTTTTTGGAACCTTGTGTTGAAGTCTTGCATGACTTCATGAGGAGCTCTCTTAATGGAATTTATTTTCTCTTCAAGTGACAAATGTTCACTTTTGTCCTCAAATATTTTGCACAAGACATCACCTAATTGGTCCCATGTTTGAATAGAATTAGTAGCAAGGCCTTTATACTAATCTAGGAACTTTCCTTTGAAAGAAGTAGTTAATAACCTAATAGATATATTTTCCTTATTGACTTTATGGATATTTAAAAAATTGGCTATATCCATGAGGTGCTCAGAAGGTGTTGCGGCTTAGTCTCTAGCATAATATGGGACACTTTTAAGAGCTAAAACTAGGATAGGATCATATTGAGCAAGGTTTAGAGGGATTTGGCCATTAAAATCCATAAAAGTAAAAGGTATAGGGGATGACATGGCTAAAAAAGGATTTAGTAAAGGTCCTCTTATAAGGGCAGGCCTTGAAAATGACTTAGGAGCAAAGGTTCCCTGATATGGATGTGTATTGGCAAACCTTAATCTTTTTACTGAATTCAAAGGTAGTTCAATAAATTCAAAGGGAATACCTCTTGAAACTAACCTTTTTTTCACCTTTGGTACGAATTGAAGTTACTTATCTACTACCAAAATATTGAATCTTCCTTTTGGAGTCACCGGATACTATTGCTTTGGAGCTTAACTAATACAAATTTGATAAAGCCAACATCAACATTGATCAATTTTCCTTGAATTGTAGTTCCATCGAGTATGCCAAAAACTATTTTAAGCTCAATCTACACCCTTAGAGAGAGTTATTCAATCTCCCTCCAATTGAGCTACACAATGGGAACAACCCCAGGCTATGGGTCACCTATAAGGGGGTTGGACCTCTGGAGAAGGTTGACTTCCTCTTGATGCTCACCTAAACTAATGCAAATCACTGAGAAAAACATTAGAAAGGGTTTAAAGGATCTTAAGAAGGCTAAAAGGTGATGTACCAAAGTTGAAATGGACACTCATACAAGTTTGAACCCACACTCGATCAACATAAGATAAGTATAGCTCACACCATCTTCACAATCTCACTACTTTCATAAATATTTCATAGAAAAGGTCCCAAGTAAAACACTAATATAGAGTTTCAAGTTAGCTTGAAAATACCTTCAAATAGGTAAGCAGAAGGATAGTAAACTAGGAAGATCTCCTTCACAAATTCACCATACACAAGCATACTAAGCACTGATTGAAGACAAGAGATAGGCACAAAGTTGATTCTATTACCTCAAAAGGCATTTCTTACAATGTTTTGACAAGGTTTAACCATATCAAATGAGCACACTTTTTTCAATATTCTTAATGAGTATCCTTGTCCTAAAAAAGAATGAAAATTTCTAAGAGCCAAGAACCCCCTTAGAGAGAGAGAGAGAGAGAGAGAGAGAGAGAGAGAGAGAGAGAGAGAGAGAGAGAGAGAGAGAGAGAGAGAGAGAGAGAGAGAGAGAGAGAGAGAGAGAGAGAGAGAGAGAGAGAGAGAGAGAGAGAGAGAGAGAGAGAGAGAGAGAGAGAGAGAGAGAGAGAGAGAGAGAGAGAGAGAGAGAGAGAGAGAGAGAGCACCATCCTAGGTCATTAATTAAACTTGAGTTGCCACCTTTTGCTCTAATGAATGCCTTGCCACCTTTTGATTAATCAGGACATTGGTCATGGATTACCAAGTGGAAAATTCACTAAAGGCTTTGAGGATGCATTGAATGCTCCTATATACAACTTTTAACTACTAGATCTTTTTCTTGATCCTTCACACCATCTCCCACTAAAGATAAAACTTGCATGCTCATGGATATGATAGAATCATGGCTTTGTGCATTTTAGGTGCTTATTTGTTGAAAATATGGCGATGATGAAGGATGAGGATCCTCTTCATGATCCCAGAAATTTATCCTTGATCAAATATAGACCTAAATCTTTTCTATAGATGAAAAACCAATCTCCTTTATTGGTTTTCCTATAGCCCCTTATATCAATGCAGACCTATGGATTGCATAAATTTTCTCTTGATCTTTAATATGTATATAAGACATATTTTTTCCTTTTAACATATATATAAATTGAGGACTTCATCATATACATGTCTCCTTTAAATAATGGTGAATACATTCTCATGATGAACCCCGTATGCCACAAACCTTTGAATCAAAGGTCTATATTCAGCGTCAATGGTGCCCCTTTATGTTATTTGTACTTGAAATACATGGATATGACCTTTTAAGGGTGATTAAATGAACTTTAATGGTGGTGGGATAACATTACAAGACCTTACTTTCTCTGGTTTAACCTTGATCACATTTTTGACCTCCTGTCGAAGATCCCTTAGTCTTTTGAATTTGAACCTCACTCATTGGTTTGATTTGTATGAAATGCATATGAACCATTGATTTTATTAGGATTATAATGAGATAATGCCACTTAGAAACCTCTCACTTATCCCTGAGATACACTGACCCTATTGAACTCACTCATACCATTAGATCATTTATACGAAGCAATGCAAGCCTTTGATCTATATCCTCTAACTTTCTGACTTTAACTCATATTGTTGGATCATAACGTAAAAATAAATGTGAGACTTTGATCTATCTGTGCCCACTTTCATGTTAGTTCCTACACACCATTAGATCATTGATATGATTGAGCATTGATCATTGATTTTGATTAGACCCAACTCCTTATCAATCAAGTTCATGCTGTTGGATCTCTTCTTGGTTGATCCACACCATTAGATCTTGCCCAACTTGTATCTCTTTAAAAGGATTTAACCCAGAGATATTTTGGCTCATTTGAGCCTGACATGAATCATTAGATATTGCTTGTCAGAATGTGAGCTTATGTGGACCATTAGATCTTGCTCAAATTTAAACCTTTTAAGGACTTTTTCAATCCAAATGGTAATTTCATGAAGCTCAAACTTAACACTTGTACAAATGTCTCATTCTGCAAGCGTATCTTTAAACACTTATAAATTGATCTAGAAATCTTTCATGAGTATGAAATTTGTAGAGAATGTTCTTGGTATGAATATTTCTATGGCACTGTAAGATTTTGGCTCACAATTTTTTTTGAGTGGAATTATAAAATACATAAGTGAATTGGTCCATTTATTTTTTCAATGATGTTAAGTTATGACAACTTGGCTTATTTAGACTTGTGCTTGATATTTTTCATGAATTTATAAGGCTTGAATGAGTTCCTGAGGCTTATGAAAAACCTACTTTATACTCCTGAATGTTATGACCACCATGGAGACCTACTTTCTTGAATTTAGATAATCTACACTTTAACTTAAAGTGTTTCAAAAGCTTTGCAGGCTGCATGAGATATTTTGGACCACTCATTCCATCTAGAACTTTGGATCCTTTGTTCAACATGCACTTTTCTCAGCTTCTTTCTCCACACCAATACTCTTAGAATTTTTATTGCAATGTCAAGTTTTGCATGTGGGCCAAAATTTAGCTAATAGAACCTTCATCTTCCTTGAATGGAGGCATGCCTGAGGAAGCTTGGTCTGGTAATAAGGTTGATTATTCCTTTGTTAAATTATTTGGATATGAAAATTTTGTTCATATTGATAAAGATGATAAGACCAAGTTAGAGGCTAAATCTAAAAAATTCACCGTTATTGGTTATGGTGAGGATGACTTTAGTTTCCATATTTGGAGTCTTAAGGAAAAGAAAATATTCAGTCTAGGGATGTGGTCTTTAATGAAAAATTCATGCATAAATGTAAGTTATAGTATTATAAAGAGGATTCCAAAAAAGAGTACATAGTTTTAGAGGACATTGCAGATGGTAAAGTATCCAAACAACTAGTTCAGGCACCTACTCCATAGGAATCCAAAATTTTTGAGGTGAGAAGGTCTTTTAGGGTAAGAAGGGAACCTGAATATTTTTTTCCATATCTTAATTATTTATTAATCATTGATAATGGAGAGCTAGAGTGATTTTAAGAATCAATGCAAGTAAATGTCAAGAAGAAGTGAGAACAAGCAATGGATGAGGAGCATCAGTCCCTCATTGAAAATCTAACTTGGGATTTAGTAAACCCATTTGAAGGCAAGAGAGCATTGTAGAATAAGTGGGTGTACAAAATGAAAGAGGATGATGGAGTTAATAAAAGGTATAAGGCATAGTTGGTGGTAAAGGGGCTTGCACAAGAGAAGGGAATTAATTTTTATGAGATTTTTCTCTAGTGGTGAAGATGACTTCTATTAGGACTATTCTTGGGATAGTGGAAACAAAAGACTTGCACTTAAAGTAGCTGGATGTGAATACTACATTCCTTCATGGTGATTTGGATGAGGACTTATACATGGAGCAACCACAGGGATATGAGGTCAAAAGGAAGAAAAATATGGTGTGTAAATTGAAGAAGAGCTTGTATGGCCTGAATTTAGCTCCACAACAATGGCACAAGAAATTTGAAAATTTTATGATGGGACAAGAATAATCCAAGTGTAATTCAAACCATTACATATATATAAATAATTTTGATGATGTTAGTTACATTATCCTATGTCTATATGTAGATTACATGATGGTTCCAGGTAAAAACATGTAGGAAATAAAGGTAATCAAGGAACAACTTAGTAATTCCTTTGTTATGAAGGATTTGGGGGAAACAAAACAAATACTTTATATGAGAATAAATTGGTATATGAAGGAAAGAAATATGAATTTATTTGAAGAAGATTACATTAAAAATGTCTTGGAGAGGCTTAGTATTTAGGATACTAAACTAGTTAGGACTCCTTTCATAGAACTTTTCAAGTTATCAAAGGAGTAATGTCCCAAGATAGAGAAGGAGAGAATCTAGATGTCATGTGTACCTTACTCATTAGTATTTGGTAGCTTGATGTATGCCTTGGTGTGTAATAGTATAGATATTGCCCATGCAATGGGAGTAATAAGTAGGTACATGCGTGATCTAGGTAGAGAGCACTGACAAGCAGTGAAGTGGATGGGGATAGTTTTAAGCTATGGTGGATTAGACACCACTTTGCATGGTTATGTAGATTTATACATGGTTGGAGATTTATATAGTATGAGGAGCATAAAAATATATGTATTTACTATAGGTGACATAGCGGTGAGCTAGATTTCATGACTATAGAAGCTTGTGGCTTTGTCAACCATAGAGGCTAAGTATGTTACTACCACAGAGGCAAGTAAAGAGATGATTTGGTTAAAATAATTAATTGAAGAGCTAGGGAATAAATAGGAGGAATGGAATCTATATATTGATATTTAGAGTACTATACACATAGCTAAGAACTCTACTTTCCACTCTAGGACAAAGCATATATAGTTGAGGTACCATTTCATCAAGACAACTTTAGAGGAAGAGAAGTTGAAACTGGAGAAGATTCATACCAATCATAATCCTAAAAATATGATGAAAAAGGTGGTCACAAGGGAGAAACTAAAGCTATGTTTAGCTTTGGTTGGTCTTCCCAGATGATAGTGAAGTGTTAAGAAACTTGCTAAGAGGAAATCAATCTCCAACTAGGATATTATTATGTTGTGGATCCTATTTCCACATTACAATGTAGTTGAAATATTGTACATTAAAATTTACTATACACTCTTAATATATTCTTGTTGGGGAGCATAGATATGTGGTTTATCTATACTTTTATATGTTTGGTGTCATCACCCATAATTAATGGGGAACCATTATGGGTTGACTTGGCCCCTAGTTTTGGTACCCATTATTTTGTAAAATGAATATGTCAGTTACCTATTGATGTATTATAAATGGACATACTATTGATAATACATTGGAATAATAGAGTTTGAGAAGGTGAATAGAGTGTGGGAATTTAGGTGAAAATTTAGAAGAGTTTGTTGAGCACAGCTCCAAATAATATTTGTGTATTGTAATTATGAGAAGACTGATCTAAGAGTGGATTGTACTCTTGTTGGCTTGTAATATGATTTGAGAAAGAGTTTCTTAGTGGATATATCTCACATTGGGTGAACCATGTTAAATCCTGTCTTCTTTTTGTGCATTTCAATTTCTTTTCTTTATGTATCTCTTTTCATAGCTATTGTTATTGTAATTTTGAGAAATTGTTTCACATTAATTTTTGTTTTATTCCTAACACTTTGACATGAGAAACATGGCATTTTTAATTAGTTTTATTTTTGTGGAGGTTTAGATAGTATACAGTCAAATCCTACCTTATTTCTTCTTGCTTCCTTAGTGTATGTAATGTATCCAACTATGTATCCAAGTGGTTAATGATGTCTAATTTCATGTCTTATAGCAAGTTACTAAATTCCATCCTTGATAGTCCATTGTGTATTTGGATGGTGATAGTGATGAAGCTCAATTGTTATGAGTTTTATTCATCAATATTTTTGAGTATTTATTACATAAGAGAGTGATATCTTAAAATGATAACCTTGAGAAATATGTACTACTCATTAGATCTAATTCTTCAAGACACCCTTCCCCAATTCCTTTCAAGAATACCAATTTGATAGATTTTTGATCCAATGTAATTTATTTATATATCTATAGGATAAACATGAATCTTTGTAAATAGTCTTCTAATGATTCATCTTAATTTTATGACATCCAAAAAATGTCATTCCTTATATAGTCCCTTCCTTTGTAGTACTCTTGATATTTTGATAAATTTTTTTCCTTCATCTCTTGCCAAGCAGAGATTGCATCTTTGCCAAACCCCATAAATTAAATGACAACTAAATCCTTGAGGGTGGATGGAAACAATTCAAATTTTGAGTGTCCTAATTATAGTCATAACTATGACATGTGATGTAAAACTTAAAGAAAAACATATCAGGATATTCAATAGCCATACCTCTAAATGTGGGTAAGGTGGAAAGAGGAAAGTTTTTCATGGGTGAATTACCCATAGGGATATTTGTGGAAAAATCAAAGGTTTTGGCCTCAAATTTTTATTCTTTATTGTCACCCATGATTTTTTAGACTATTTTTAAATCAAAAAGTTCTGCCACCCACTTTTCAAATCCTTTATCAAAATTTGCCCATAGTGTGTAATGAATAGTGACTGTATGCTTATTAAAAGGAGAATAAAGTATTCTAACTAGGGGTGATGAATGGGGATTCTTATAAATTATTCCAAGAGTTAAAAATACATCTTGTTCAATTGAGTTAGTAGGTTCAATAGGTTATGCAGTTATCTTTGGTACTAGAAGGGTTTTGATTTCTCTTTTGGAGAGGAGTTTGGGTGAGGATGGAGGGATCTAAATACTTGATTCCTAAGTGTGGTGTGGCTAAATAGACATATTTAAGGTCCAAATATGTCATTATTATAAGTATGTGGATACTCTTGTCCTTTATTCATGAACTATTTCAGCTAATAACTTTGTTGCTTCTTCTACCTCTAGTAATTGGTGTGGATCAACTACAATTATTTCTTTAGTTGTTGTAGGGGATATCTATGTTGTTATAGGTGATATTTATTTTGATATAGGTGATATATCTATTACTACATGTGATATATTTGTTGTTATAGATGATATGCCAACTTATTTTGTACACAAGTTTAGTCTTTTAGGCAAAATTATTCCCAAGTAATTCTTTTCCATTGCATATAAACACTTCCACCTTATTTTTGTATTTTTTTTTATTTACCCTAAAAAGGGTTAGTTAAAAAGGGATTTTTCAATATTTTACCTATCAAAATTTATAAAAAAATAAAATACAATTTTATAAATCATTATATTCACTCTTGGAAGAAATAAATCTTATGCAAGAAAACATGTAAATTTACTCTAGAAAGTAGAAAATTTTACTCTATAAAAAAAGAAAATTTACTTCTATGAAAGCAAAAAAAAATTGCTTCTAAAAAAGCATAATATTTTACTTCTATGAAAGAAATAAATATATCTCAACCTTTGGAGATTATAATGCTTGACACCTTCGCCAAAAATAATTCCAAAATGATTGACAAAACCAACTCCTCGAATAAACTTACGTAGTCCAATCATTATACATAAAACTTGACATATGTGCTCCCAAGGGAAAACCACTTGATTTATTGAAAATATTCATTGATTAAATTATCAACCTAGGGTACATATACTTTGGTAAAGTATCAACATTATATATGCACACTAGACTCTTTGGAAGGATAAAGTACTAATGGTTGTGTATATGACACACACTTTACAAAAATGTAAATGACATAATGTAAATCATTTGCATGAAATGGAAATTGCATACGGGGGAATAAATATTGTTTTTAAAGATCCTTTTACTTTGAATTAAATACACTTTATCAATCATGAAATAAAAAATAATTATAATTAAATCAACTATGGAACCAAAGATGCATACACAAAACTAGAATGTAAACACACAACTGAATTCAAAAATCTAATTAATGGATGGGATTATAAAAAAAACTCCTCACAAGTGGGATATCCTTGGTTGGAATTGTGATTCAAATTATTTTCTTGACTAAAAATGCTTTAACTCAAATCAATTTAATTGCATTGATCAAATTATGTAGTAATAAAATAATTGCTACAATAAAGCACAAAAGATCACAACAATTTTATCACTCTTGTTTACTATCTTTTTATGTTATACAATGCTAAAATTTTAATAACCTACAATTATTCTCATTATATATGGAATGTAGGTGCTTATTACATAAATAGATACATAATTATTACAACCAAAAGATCATACATAGTGACAAGTTACATGAATACAAGAATGGTGTTATGGTGGTTAAAACCATATGGCCATACAATCCAATAATGAGAGTATGGTCAGATGAGTTTATATACAACTATAACATATTATTATCACATTACATGACTATTGGAGATTATTGAGTGAGATATAATATAATTGTAGATGATAGTTGGAAGTTTTGATGTATTCTAAAAAATGTCTACCTACAATCATTGTTACGGGTGCACTCAGCTAGTTATTACGGGTGGTTCTTAGTTGTTGTGAGCACTCTATGTCTCCAAATTCCAAAAAATAAAAAGGATATGTGTATATATTTTATAATGGTTGAAAACTACTAAACATGACAAATAAATATCTTTTCCATTCCATATAGTCATGAAAATATCAAAACATTCATAAAACCATAAAACTAAATTAGAGAACTTAGAAATATCATATCAAACTTAAGATTTAATTTACATGTATATATATCTACATTAAATATTCAAGTCTTTAGGATTGAGAATTATGAAAAAAATAAACTAGTTAAGAAAGGATTAAACAAGCATATGAGGCAATTTATAGGTCTCATCACCATGTATTCAACACATATAGGTTGTATATGGTAGAAGATGTATGTCCATATAAGCCATAGTCAAATTATAATAGTGAGGAACCCCATAATAAACTTGATGTAAATTGAGAACAAGAAAACATGTCTCTTTTTGTATTATAAATGAGGGAACTGTTGACCATTTTTTGCCCAACAGGCCAAAAATCAGTCCCCCCTTTTTTCATGCTGTTCTGAGCCAATACTTTTGATTTTTCAAGAGTCTTGAAAATTTCTACAGACTCTACAGGTTTTCTACGGACTTCACAGGGACTTCTACGAACTCTGCAGGTGTAGTCTTTTAGTAGATGAAGAACCAGTTCAGAGAGTGCAAGGTTTTACAAAGCTTCTTTAGACTCTTGTCTGAAGAAATTCATAAGGAAAGAGAGATAAAATGTTTCAAAGACACTTTTTATTAAGGTTGGAAGAGTGGTTCAATGACATAATCTTTCCAAGAGTTAGCACCTTTGAACCCTTGAACCATTGAACCGGTTCAACACTTTGGTTCAATGCATTGGTTTAACGCTTCGATTCAATGCTTTAGTTCAATCAGAAAAGTTTATTGCTTTGGTCTGTTGGTTCAACGCTTTGGTTCAACACTTCGGTTCACTCAGTCGGTTCATCCTTTGGTTTAACGGCTTTTGGTTCAATCAAAGAGTTCATCAATTCGGTTTAAAGCTTGGTTCAATCAGATGGTTCAATGAGCTTGGTTCAATACTCGGTTCAAAGCCTTAGTTCAAAAACCATTTGAACCATTGAACTGGTTCAATCAATTGGTTCAATGGTTGGTTCAAAGGAGCAGTTCAATGCAAAAAGTCAAGAGAGCCTCTCGAAGGACAAGGGCCCTTGTAGAGGGCACTTGGTCTACAAAAGCACCCTTCGAAAGGGTCATTTTCAATAAACTCGAAGGGCACTTTGAAGGCAACCAAAGGGAAACAAAAATACCAAAAAGGGACTAAGGAAAGAAACAAATTATTTCAGACTTTTGTCTGAAGGAATTCCTTCGGACAAAAAGTCTGAATAAATTTGGAGGAATGCCGTGGAAAGAAAAGCCGACAGAAATTCCGAAGGCAAAGTGGCTGAACAATTCTTGCTGACTTTTGTCCACGGGAAAATTATCCATGGGCAAAAAGTCTGAAGGGAAAATATCCACATAGAATTCCCAAAATAAAGTGGCCAGAAAGAAACCCAAAGGAATAGCAAAAGGCTAAATCAAAAAAGCTGATGGAAAGTCCAAAGGGTGACGGGCCTGAGGACATCAAAATCAAGCACAAAAAACTAGCTATTGGGTATCTAAATGTAGTGATGGGTGTGCAAACATCAATTTTAAGATGGTGAAATAGCTGTTTGTTTTTAAAATGCTTGAGTGCCAACTAGAAAAGAGCCCAAGGAATGCAGCGACCTACTGAGAAGATAGCCCCAAGGGCCAAAGGAGCCAACAAGAGTCAAAACTAGGATGAGACAAGGCAAGGAAAAGACAAGATAGTCTACGTGGTGAGAGGAGGTGTCAACTCAGGGATTTACTCCTAAAGTTGGAACAACTCTTGCCAGGTGGTCACCAAATGACACAAATAGTAAATGACGTGGCTTATTTTCTCCAGTTTGCATTTATAAGCAGACAAGCCACACAAATGCCTTGAAGGGAGTAGTCTATTTGTAGAAAAGAGGTGTGATCTATGCTTCCTCATTCATGTTGGGATGCCAAAGTCAAAGTAGGAACTGATAATCAAATGGATTCCTCTTCCCAAGGCTCAGGACACACATGGGCCACTTAAAAAAAGAGTGCCAAAGTCTTTCCCAGAAAGTGCCAAGTTCTCTTCTCTTTCTATATACTGTAAAAATTCTCATTTGAGAAAGATCAATCTCTCAGCCTTAAGGCAAAACTCTGCCCAAGAATCTCTCAAGATTGTAAGGCAGAACTCTGCCAGATTTTACCTTAAATCAAGACTTAGCATTTTTACCTCCATCTGAACTTGCACTCAAGCACATATCTATGCCTCTGTTCTGTGTTAAGTCATTTTCATTATGATTTCACAAGTTGATTTCAGCATGTCTAGTGCATTGTGAGTTTCTCTTTTGCAGGTTTTATAGAAGTGTCCCTAGAGGAGTGTAGGTGCCTGTGAATAGGCTACCATAAGTGTGTCTGAGGATGCCTTTGGTAGTTTCTTCCTCCCTATATTTCCATGGATCCCTGACTCACTAACATAGAATATTTTCCCACATCAGATGAAGTGTATGGGTGCTTCTTCTTGGTGAAAAGTATATTTTCGGGCCTGAGTGGATCAAATTTTTTTGGTGTATCACCTTTATTTTATTTTTAGGCTTAGGTTCTATTTTCAACATCTCTCTCTCTCTCTCTCTCTCTCTCTCTCTCTCTCTCTCTCTCTTTTCAACCCCCCTTTTTACATTTTATTTGTAAGCAATAGGAGAAACCAGGGCCTAAAAGACACATCAGAGGGAGCTAGCGCTTATCTAGAGACTCTCCCCTCTAGCTTCGCTGGTCCCACAGGTGAGAGGGGAGTTTCCATTGTTGCATGTGGAAGGCAGGAGCTCGGCCTCCTACCCAAGGTGTAATCCACTGTGTCAACATTTTTTGGCATGCCCGGTGGGACCAACTAGGACAAGTTATGTCTAAAGAGTTGAATAATTTTTGGTGTGTTCTTCAACCAACCAGCCTTTGGAGGCTTTTACATCAACACCAATTGTGACTCTGAGTTAAATCAACTAGTTAAGTAGTTCTAGTGCCATTAAGAAACATTATTTTGGTATGTATAATTCCATCATTTAGAGCCATGGACCCTGTTTTCCTTAGCTAGCCTAGCTATGATCCTTACCAGCCTTATGTTGATCCTTATCAGATCCAATATGACTAGTCTTAGTCCTATCATGAGCTATATCATCCTTATGCCCAATATTCTCAATGTGTCACTTCTCCTACTCAACCTAATCTCTTTGCCAATCAACCTATTTCAACCTTCAAATGAGCACTGTTGGGATACGAAAAGTATGTAGTAGAGATTGACACCAGAAGGGGATGTGGCCAAGAAATCCCTAATCATGTCATCCATCAAGTGAGAAATGCACTAGATCTAGTTAAGAGTGAATGGGATCTTATTGAAAGAGCCAATTGGCACAGGCTTACAAGTGAGATGCTGGATGTGAGTGGTTTGATTACATCTTTGGAATAGAAGATGAGTATTCATGAGAGGTAGCCTTACCAAGTCTATCAACCTACATACCTGCTACCCCAAGTATCATATCAGTCATACACAGCCCCTACT
Organism: Torreya grandis; assembly: GCA_037957365.1. Classification (NCBI taxonomy): domain Eukaryota; kingdom Viridiplantae; phylum Streptophyta; class Pinopsida; order Cupressales; family Taxaceae; genus Torreya; species Torreya grandis. The sequence continues at coordinate 1,784,547 of JARHVA010001307.1, read as the reverse complement.
TATGAGCCAAGTTAAGCCTATCAAAGTCCCTTCCCCAATCATGTTGAGGAGAGTTCTGAAATAATAAATCTTGTGTTTTAGGCTAATCTTGATAAACAGATTGAATTAGCAAATCTTCAAATGCAACAGTCTATTTTGGTAGCAAGGGAAGTGGAATCTAAATCCTCACTACCCTCTCACATTATGGCTCCATCAACCTAAAATGAGATGCCCAGTCTGAATATCTTGAGCTGGAATAAAGTGATTGAGTCATGGAACAACAAGGAAGAGAAAGACATTGTCCAAGAGTGTGAGGTACATAATGAGGTTAGTCCTTTTCAAGTCCCTCCCACCCTTCCTCAGGAAGCATCTTGTATTTCATGGCAACCTTTATGCACTCCCCATCTCTATGATGATTCCTATGAGCTCTAAAAAAGACTCTTTCAAGATAATCTGGCTAAGCAGATTAAGGAATTAGAGGCTACGATGAGACTACTTGGAGAAAGAGAGATGGAGATTTTAGGCCTTTTAGAGGAGCCGACGCCAAAAGATACCCCTTCTACCAATCCACAAGCTAATTTCAATATTGATGAAGTGTTGGTAAGGTGGAGAGATGAAATATAAGTGATTTTGGCCCAAGGTCTACCCCCATTTTCTCATGAGGTTTTAAAAGGATCCCCTGCTTCCCTTTCCCAGCCTAATTTTGATGAGCCTTGTGTGCCCCCTCCTATTCTAAAGAAACCCCCCTCTTGTGTGCCAAATCCTTTCTATCAGATGGCACTTGCTCATTCTAGCTCATTCGATGCATCAATCGATCCTGCCCTTAATCCTAGGCACCTAGCTTTCCAGCACATCTCTTTTTAGACAACTCTTCCTATACATGAGTAGACCCTCCCAAATCTTCCCCAACCTCCTCAAGTCTTTCAACATGATCTCCAAATTCCAAGATAGAAGAAGGAACATCATGAACTAGCCCAGGACCTTGAAGAGGATAAAGTTACTCCTTGTTCACAAGGGGAAAATTCCAATCCCAAGGTCATGAGTTGGAAGTAAACAGTGAAATCTTGGGGAAGAAAGGAAGAGGATGAGAAAGTTTTTCCTCAAAACCTTGAAGAAGATGAGGCTGTTCCTGCTCCTGATGATGATTGTGACCTCTAGGAAAGGCTCTTCCAAGAAGATATAGACAGGTAGATTGCAGAGTTGGAGTCCAGAGTGAGTTTCCTCAACCAATGTGTGGTGGACGTTTCAGACCAAGTAGTAGATTTGATGTCTAAACACACTCCATCTACACACCTCTATGAGAGCTATCAGGCCACACCTGATATAGATGAAGTGCTAGCCAAATGGAAAGAGGATAATCATTTGATTCTAGCTCAAGGACTGCCTCCTCTTTCACATGAGTTTGTCCATCAGCCTTCCATTTCCCCCTTCTCGAGGAGGAACCTATCTTGAAGGAAGCAAGTGAAGATGAGTATGCTCAGTTCATGACTGATCAGGGAGACTTCATGAGTGTAGATGAGGAGGAGATCACCATAGGTACCCCCTATGATGAACAAGAAGACAAGTCACAAGCTTTTGCCTCTATCTCTAATGAGGAAGAAGTGTTTTCTGCCCCTTTTCTCATTTTGCAAGACGTCATGGAGGGGCATGTACACTTTCTTGATCATGTTTTGAATGATTTGTTTGAAGTCATTGGGGCAGGTTACACTATTCTTCAAGGGGGCTATGAGATGGATAAGGGTGGAGAAGGTAACATTGGGACTCAAATAAGTATGCAAAGGGGCTATAGGATTTTAGATTTATCTCTTTAAGAGGTTGGTGAATCTAAAGATACTTTCTTTGAAGTCATCAAGGAGGATGGTCATACCATGGAACCCGAGCATGAGGTAGAAGGGGACAAGCCAATCAATGATGCATATCAAGGGGCTTATGGTGATGAGCCAACATTGATTGATTTCTTGATGAGATACACTAGCATGAAAAACCAACAGGAGGCAAGCTTCCAAGAACAAACAGAGTACGTATATGTTGGAAGCATGTTTAAATCTAATCCATTTGGATACAAGCCAATCTAGGTGGTAGGCAAGAGGAGCAAGCCACCAAGTCTCCACTTTATTCAACCACTTGTCTAGCACCATAATTTTCCTAGCTAGGGAGGGGACTTAAGAAATTTTCCCTTTGATCTAGGAGGGAAGAAAATATACCTAGTTAGTTGTACATAGTAGTTTCTTTCAATTTCTTTTCCTAATTTCCCTAAGTGCAATTTGCATAAGTAGTGTTTTTAGTCTTGTGTGTGCTTTCCTTTGTGTTTGGGGTAAAAAGCTTCATGTTTGATTCTTGGATCTTTTAGGGCTATTGCTAACTTTGTTCAAGTTGCATCTGAATCTGTGCCCAATGTACTAAAAGGCAACTGGTCTTTAAGCATAGCAGGCATGCTTCCCCTAGGAGTCACCAATTTCTTGGCCATTTTTTGCTCAACAGGCCAAAAATTGGTCCCCCCTTTTTTCATGCTGTTCTGAGCCAGTAATTTTGATTTTGCATGAGTCTTGAAAATTTCTATAGAATATGTAGGTTTTCTATGGACTTCATAGGGACTTCTACGAACTCTGCAAGTGTAGTCTTTTAGCATATGAAGAACTAGTTCAAAGAGTGCAAGGTTTTACAAAGCTTCTTCGGACTCTTGTCTGAAGAAATTCATAAGGAAAGAGAGCTAAAATTTTTCAAAGACACTTTTTATTAAGGTTGGAAGAGTGGTTCAATGACATAATCTTTCCAAGAATTAGCACCTTTGAACCATTGAACCAATTCAATGCTTTGGTTCAATACCTTGGTTCAACGCTTCGGTTTAATGCTTTAGTTCAATCAAAAAAGTTCATCGCTTTGGTTCAATTCATTGGTTCAATGCTTTGGTTCACTCAGTCAGTTCATCCTTTAATTCAATGGCTTTTGGTTCAATCAAAGAGTTCATCGACTCAGTTTAAAGCTTAGTTCAATTGGACGATTCAACGAGCTTGGTTTAATGCTCGGTTTAAAGCCTTAGTTCAACAACCATTTGAACCATTGAATCAGTTCAATCAATTGGTTCAATGGTTGGTTCAAAGGAGTGATTTAATGCAAAAAGTCAAGAGAGCCTCTTGAAGGATAAGTTTCCTTGCGGAGGGCACTTGGTTGGCAAAAGCACCCTTCGAAAGGGTCATTTTCATAAACCTGAAGGGCACTTTGAAGGTAGCCGAAGGGAAACAAAAATCTTGAAAAGGGACTAAGGAAAAAAATGAATTGTTTTAGAATTTTGTTTGAAGGAATTGCTTCAAACAAAATGTTTGAATAAATTTAGAGGAACGTCGTGGAAAGAAAAGCCGACAAAAATTCTGAAGGCAAAGCGACCGAACAATTCTTGCAGACTTTTATCTGCGAGAAGATTGTTCGTGAAAAAAGTCCACGGGGAAAAGGCCCGAAGGGAAAATATCTGCATAGACCAAAAGAAAGTGGCTAGAAAGAAAACCAAAGGAATAACAAAAGGCAAAAGCAAAAAAGTTGATGGAAATTCCAAAGGGTGACGGGCCCAAGGACGTCAAAATAAAGCATGACAAACTAGCCATTGGGTATTCAAATGTAGTGATGGGTGCACAGACGTCAATTTTAAGATGGTGAAATATCTATTTGTTTTTAAAGTGCTTGAGTGCCAATCAAAAAAGAGCCCAAGGAATGTAGTGACCCACTGAGAAGATAGCCCTGAGGGCCAAAGGAGCTAGAAAGAGACAAAACTAGGATGAGACAAGGCAAAGAAAAGACAAGACAGTCCAAGTGGCAAGAGGAGGTGTTAACTCAGGGATTTAATCCTACAATTGGAATAACTCTTGTCAGGTGGTCACCAAATGATGCAAACAATAAATGGCACAACTTTTTTTCTCCAGTTTACATTTATAAGCAGACAAGCCATGTAAATGCCTTGAAGGGAGTAGTCTATTCACAAAAAAGAGGCGCGGTCTATGCTTCCTCATTAATGTTTGGACACCAAAGTCAAAGCAGGAACTGACAATCAAGTGGATTCCTCTTCCCAAGACTTGGGGTGCACATGGGCCACTTGAAAAAAGAGTGCCAAAGTCCTTCCCAGAGAGTGCCAAGTTCTCTTCTCTTTCTATATATTGTAAAAATTCTCATTTGAGAAAGATTGATCTCTCAACCTTAAGGCAAAACTCTGACCAAAAATATCTTGGGCTTGTAGGGTAGAACTCTACTAGATTTTACCTTAAATCAGGACTTAGCATTTTTACCTCCATTTGGACTTACACTCAAGCACATGTCTATGCCTTTGTTCTGTGTTAAGTCATTTTCCTTATGCTTTCACAGGGTGATTTCAACATGTCTAGTGCATTGTGAGTTTCTCTTTTGCAAGTTTGCCAGAAGTGTCCCTAGAGGAGTGTAGGTGCCTGTGAATAGGTTGCCATAAGTGTGTTTGAGGATGCCTTTGGTAGTTTCTTCCTCCCTACATTTCCACAGATCCCTGACTCACTAACACAGAAGATTTTCCCACATCAGATGAAGTGTAGCTTGTATGAAATCCCAACTTTGAAAAAATGATATCAACCACCTATATATGGAGTAAGGCACGCAACTATTGAGAATGCTTAAGAAAATAAATTGAACTCAAAAAGAGATGAGGATAAATATGCCATGCTTAGGTTCTATTTTTAGCATCTCCCTCTCTCTTTTCAACCCCCCCTTTTACATTTTATTTGTTAGCAGTAGGAGAAACTAGGGCGTAAAGGATACATCAGAGGGAGCTAGCCCTTATCTAGAGATTCTCCCCTCCAGCTTCGCCGGTCCCACAGATGAGAGTGGAGTTTCCATTATTGCATGTGGAAGGTAGGAGCTCGACCTCCTACCCAGGGTACAATCCACTGTGTCAACATGAACCATCAATGTTTCTTTCTTCTATGCTAGACTTGGACTATCTAGACACCTTCAAGTTCTCGCCCATGTCAAGAAAGCTTGGGTGTTAGTCATGGTTGGTCTTGTAGACACTACAATTTCATATGTAATTTATGAATTATTTGGTGTCTTAGGCCTTTATATTATTATTTCATCCTAAATATGCCTATCCTAAAATCTAAAATATTTACCATTAGGTACTTGGTTATCTATTTTTATAAATTACCATTTTACCTTATTAACCAATAAAATATAATTTACAACCCATAGAGTATATCAAATCTTAACCCTCCAATAACTTAACCTTATATTAAAAGCATTGCTAACAAACTCACATTTTTAATCCCAAATTACCATGTAGTTAGAACAATCCAAAATGGATAAAAGCAAACTTTTTCCAAAAAAGGCAAATCGGTAATGATTCTCCCATGATCAACATTAATTTTCCCAGATTGACATCGATCTATATATATACAGGTGACCCTTTGGTTTGTCCCCATGAAATTTCAATCTCAAATCATTTTTAATATTTATTCAAGAGAATTAAATATGACCTCTATCTCCATGTTGACAAAAGTAGGCTATACCCAATCCAGAATGGTCATGTCAAACCAAGGAGATTGCTTGCACTTGCAAAAGGACATAATATACTTGCGTTATTTTAAGGTAAGTTATTATCTTAACTATTTAATTTCTTATTTAATTATGTCTATATCCTTCTCATTCCACTATTATAATGTCTTAGATATCCTCAATTTTCATTTAGAATTCCTCTGTTATCCTTTAGCTTTCTATTTATGACCTTGCATAGTTTTAATAGAATTGATGTTGATTCATCTTAATCAATATCGATTCTATAGGATTGACATCAATCCCTACATTTTATTTTAGAATATGATCCATTTAGTCATAAAATTCTATCTTAGATTCATTCTACTTTTATCTTCTACCTTTTTAAAAATGGAATTTATCTATAGATGACTCTGCCTAGAGTTTCACATGAAATAATTAATATCCTTGATCTTCCCATCATTTCTCAACCTCTCTTCACTGACTAGAGTGACATAGATTTTGAGTTAGAACTTTGTGCCAGTGTATATTCTCCTTCAGTTGAAGCCACTTCTGACTAATTATATGCTACACAAGAAGATGTGAATTCTACTAGAGATTATTGGAATGAACACTTTACTTATGCTGATAATTTAGATGAAGATTAGTTCCTAAGCATTTTAATATTGCATCCATATCACATCCTTATATTTTATAATTTTAGTTTTTATTATCCACTTAATTATGAAAATAGTGAGCTGACATCCTCTTGAGGAAGTTCACAACTTCTTGGGATTGGTTCCTAACTAGGAAACTCACTTATCTATTTATTAATCAACTTTGTCTAAGTTGTCTCATTGTGTGCAGGTTATTTTTATAAGACAAAAAGGAGCTCCCACATTTTCTAGATTTAAATGGTGCACAACCATATTTTTATCTCTAGCGATTCCTCATAAACCCTACGTATATTTAAGTTTTTAGTAGATAATTAAATTAAAAGAAAAATAATGAAAAACTACTATTACATTCTAGCATGCCCGATGGGACCCCTAAGGTCTCATTGTTCTTAATATATTTCATTGTGAAATTGTTCATTAGTTGCATCTTTTCTTTATTTTTTTCATTAAAAAAAGAGAAAATCCAAAATTTCTTACTTTTCCTTTTAAGGTTTAAAAATAATTGCATTCATCCTTTGCTTGTTTAGATAATTCACATAAACTAATCTAGGTAGATCAATATATCATAGTAATCACACTTCTCACACACATCCAAAACCACATAATACTAAATTAAACATTTGAAACATTTATTTACCTAAGGTGGACCCACTTGGATTTCATCACCAAGGGGAAAACTGACTTGGTGTACCGATCGAGTATAAAAATTATGACAAGAAGTATAAAGGCTAAATACCCAACACCTTTATCACTATGGTGTGTGAAGTAAGGGGGTAGGACCCAATACCAAGCCATGTTCCAAGCCATGTACATTCTTCCAACATGGAATTAGGCCTCAATGTACCTTCATGTATAAAGGTTCTCATCCTTAAACAAAAACCCAAAATGATCTTTAGATTACCATTTATTAGTACCCTCATTGACCTCTTTCCTTATCACACTCTAAAGTTAATTTATTAAAAGAGTAAAATATTTTAAGTAGATTTTATAGTGTGTGTGCTTGTTTCCACTAAAATGAGATAATCAAAAAGACTATTGTGTGCTTTTTTATTTCATTTCTTGATTTATCTTCGGTGCTACATGGTTATGAATTGATATCAATCACTAAAGTAAACCAAATCACAAACCTCATCCTTATCTATGGAGAAAACCTTGAGTCCTCCTACCTCTCCTGAGTTTATGTGGGAGGGTATTACCTAGTTCTATAGTCAGGGAGATCCTGAATTTGCCAACACATTGGATAATAATATAATTACTCTTAACCATTACCTTAAAACTTGAGCCATTCGTATTCCAATTTCCCATCTTACATAATATTTTGGGAATATTTTTGGCATGCCCCTAGAGGGACCTGAAGGGCTTACTACAGCCTTGGTTTTCTCTCTCAACAATTTTTCCCCAATAGGTTATGATACTAATACTATGTAACCTTTAAACAATCTACCTCCAGTAACATTTAGTGGTCCATCTCTAACTAGTACCCAAACCCAAAATGTTACCAAACCTCAACCCATGTTTACTCCACCTCCTATTATTCCACCTTAGAACTTAGTGATTTTAATCCCTACAACTCTCCCACCCATCCAAACTAACATAGCTTTAAATCCCCAAACTCAACCTTTGAAATAATATCCCTTACGTCAACCTCCTCAGTAGTACATCCCATTAAATACTTAATACATAGCTCCCTAATAAGCCTTTGGGTCCACTTATATACCCTTACAAGCCCCATAACATGTGGTGACATCTCAAGAACTGAGTCTTTCTCAACAACCACCTCCTTCTCAATAGATGCATCCTTCTCAACAACCACCTCATTCTCCTTAGGCTTATTAGAAATTTCCCCTATCATTGCCTCAATCCTTTCTTCTTTCTTATCTTCTCTTTCTTTTGTTGCCTCAACTACTTCTTTTTCAGGTTCAGATTTTTTTCTTTTCTTTGACCCTTCCTCCCCAAATTCTTTCTCAAGATCACCTAATTTTTCCAACTTTTCTTATTGTTCTTTTTGAGATGTGGTATTCTCCTTAGTATTTAAATTTTCAAGCTCTTTCTCAATAGTGGGTTGTTCTACTAAAGGAGGTGGTCATGAAAAAATAAATGGAGATGATGGAGGAGGAGGAATTTATTTTTGAATGGACTTCTTATGAGATTTTGTGACATGAGACTTAGCAGGTGGTATTAGTACTGATGGGTCAATGATGGGTGAAGTAGAAGTTAGAGTGGAAGGAATGGTGGAAATAGGAGGAACTAAAGTATCAGTATAAGATATCAAGGGAGGAGTAGAAATCACTAGCTGAATTGGTTATTTGTCTTTCACCATGGAACATGTATCATCCACATTTCTCTTTAGCTTCAAATTCTTTGTAGATCCTTGGATGCTTTCTCTTTGTACTATTTCTTTTCTTTTTTGACCTGCACGAGTGGTTTATTTCATCAAATCTTTCATACAATATCCTTTGTTAAGGAGCCAAATAGAATTCATTTCCAAAACATTTGAAGTTTTGTTAGGAATAGTATTATCATGATCTTTACCAAAAATGATTACTATAAGTGGGACATTATCCCCCCTGCTACATGAAAAACATCACTGGTGACCACCCCATAATCTTCCATATCCTCAAGGATGATGGCCATATCGAAAGCACAAATTTTATCCAAACTCAATCTATTTTTATCTCTTCTTCTCACATCAAAATCATCTCTACATTCAGTCTAAAAATCCTCAAGTGATGGGATATGCATGTATTCTAGAGAAACAGTATTTTGTGACACCCTTCTACAATCAAAGTTGATCATAGAATCAAAATGTGTTTGGGTGTAATGATTATACATCTCTTTATGTACATTTCTAGGCTTGTAAATGTTAGGGCAATGGTAATGACCACAATGGGAAAGTTGATGGATACATGGTGAGCTTTTAAATATAAATCATGTAGTTCAACCAGTTGTCTACATATTTCCATGAGAATCCATTTTTCACTTGGGTATCTAGGTAATTTGATAGGTGTTCTTGACAAACCTCCCACTCTGATGTATTTAAAGTCAAGAAATTGAATGAAAATGCAACCATATTTTGAAATTGTATCCCATGCTTCATCTAATACTCTTCTATGTTTTAGAGTTATATTCAATTTGAAAATAATTTCATAAAAGAACCCATCATTTACTATGATTTAGTATTTGTAATATTCTAAAAGAACTAGTTGAAGATAATACTCATATATTGGCATAGATAATAGTATGCATTTTTTCCTTAGCCTTGAAAATTATCCACTTAAAGATGTTGCATACACAAGGTATGAGGTCATTTTGAAATCAAAATTCTGAAATACATTCCTCAATTGTTGATCCATATTGTCACTTATCATTCTTGCCCACTTAATCCTGGCTGAGCTCTTAATAACTTCAATGGTTCTGATAGAAGTATACATCCAAGGTGAGAAACACTTGGCATTCTTATCTCCATTGATTCTACTTAATAATTGAATGATGTCATCTACTTTTTGAATAAAGTCTGATATTACTATTTACTTTGGGAATCTTGAGGCTTGCTTCACTTTCTTCAAGTAATATGTAGTCATTATCTTAATACACTCTAATGTCTTAGTTTCCCATTGCTTATTATATTTTTCCATTTCCATATCAATTAATTTTGGTGATGTTAGGATCTTTAGACATTAGTTGAGATATTGAACATCCAACCTCACAACTACATTTCTAGGAGCATCTCTCACAACCCTAGTAAGGGAGTCATGGTACTTGGAACATTTCAACATAAATTCAAGAAGTTTATTTGAGCTTTGGAAAGCTACAAATTGAAAAATTCCACTAATAGTCATTGCATGCATGAGTGGAGTCTTAGCTATGGATTTGGATCTCTCTAGTAATTCAATCACAAACACATGTACCATGTCTATATCACTTATCTCTATTAGCTTAAAAATGATGTTTGATTCAATTGGGTACCCCTTGTATTATAATTCATCTTGGGATCTTGTGACTTAATTCTCTTAGATTTTTCTTTGCCTTTCCTACTTTGTTCTAGAATCTCCTCAAGTTCCAATTCTAGGACTTCTTTAATTTGTGTTCCTTGTACTTCTAATTTAGCTACTTCTTTTGATCTTCTTAACCCTTTTGATCTAGACATTGTCTCTAAGTAACTTTAAATAACTTGATAAGTCCCTTTAAATACTTAATATCTCTAGTTGGTATAGAAAGGTTGAGAAAAGAGTTAACTTATTGTTCTTATAGTACCTCTAAGAAAACTTTAGGTTTTGAGTAGCAAAAAGTCTTGAAAAACCTAAGTAACTTGTTCAAAGTAATAGGGTTTCACAACCTCAATTTAGTCTAAAAAGTGCACAAGTCTTAAGTATTTGGAGACTTGAGTAGGTCACAAGGAGTATATAAAGACAACTTCGGGTTCTCCTCAATTGGTGACTTCAAGATTTCCTTGGTAAGTTACTTGCACTGAAAAACCTAAGTAAGCATGGGGAATAAATTTGGGTAAGTCTTAGGTGGTATTTTATGGGTTTCTCAAGGTTCAAGACTTTGGGTTTCTTAAGGGAAATAACTACACTCAAGAAACCCAAAGTAAGTAGTGAAGAAAGGGAAAGCCTAGATAGGATAGCTCTTTAAGGGTTGGGGTTTCTAAGGTCAACTACTTAGGATTGAAAACTCAAGTAAACAAAGTTAGAAAACTTGAGTGTGTAATAATTTTTGGGGTCAATTTTTTCAAGGGTAGTTACTTAGTGTTAAAAACTTAAATAATGTAAATTAGGAAATTTGAGTAAGTGGAGAGGTCTGTGAAACTTGAGAAAGTCACAAAGGTCTAGTTGCTATGGTTTTTCATAGAAAATTAATTTCACAAGGATTTTGGGCAAGTTTCCAACATGATAAGTGATCACAACAACAAACACAAGATTTGAAACTTTTAAACATGCTAAAAAAAAAGGGGTAAAACTAAATGAAATAAGTAATAATAGGGAACATCCATGGCAGTGCAAGGAAAATGTAGAGATAAAATACAAAGGAAAAGACAAACATGAAAACACAAAAATAACATGGATGAGATCCACCTACCTCAGACACAAATGGGTTGAAGAGAAAATCAATTGAAGATGCTCTAGAGGCTTGAATCACATGGCTTAGGGTTTGCATCTGTGGTTACTTGGTCAAATAACTTGGTCACTAGGTGAAAATGAGGTAGATTTTCCCCATATATATATATATATATAAATTCCAATGCTTTAATGATAAGCATGGGAAAGGCCATGTAATCCCTTGGCCTTTTTAATCAGATTTTCTAACTACTTTACTTGATTTTAGCTTTTTAAGTAAAGCATCCTCATAAACTTGGGTAGGTCTAGGTCAATGAGTAGCTCAAGTCTAAAAACACACATTACTTTTACTTGTGATTTTATGTTGGTAAAGCAATGTCAAAAGCCTGATTGGCATTGGGTAATGCTTGGTGGGTTTGTGGGATTAATTTGCTTAACTTTGTTGATGAAGTAAAGCTACTTGGTAACTCTGATTTGAACTAGGTAACTCTGATTTGAACTAGGTAGAGTAATTCAAGTTTCTAGGACAAATTTACTTACTTTTAAATAGGTAAATCAATTTGGAGAACCTAATTTGTATTATAAATGAGTCAAAGCACTTTAGCTTATTTGATCTATTAGAGGAGATAAGTAAATGGATTTTAGTGATGGATTTAAGAAAATCAAGCAATCAAACATAACAACTACTAAAATATAAGGTTTTATTCAGAGGATTGGCTTATCAAGGATAATTGAACCACATAAGACAAAATATAAAACTTTTCACTAGGGCTACCCCAAAATTTCAAGTGTGAAATCTTGGGGACATCACCTAGCTCTGATTGGGGGACATCTTTGTTTCCCTTGTAAAGAAGGAAATAAGGGTGAGATTCTAGCATCTTTGGTTTCACATCTTATTTATTGGGTATAGAGTGTTTGTAGAAACTTAGTCACAAAAACTACAAAATAGGAAAACAACAAAACAAAACAAAAATAAAATATTGAAAACTTTATTTATGTACATACAGGTGTTATCCTATTACTCAATTTTTATATAGCTTTAAGTGCAACCCATTGAATGGTAGCAATAGTGAAATCCCATCTTGATAAGCTAGGATGAAGCTATCTTTTCCAGCAATGCTCTTTATAATGAAAGGCCTTTTCCATAGAGAGTCAAACTTTCCATGCTTCTCTTTTTATTCATTCTATTTATCATAGAGGAGGACTAAATCACCAACTTCAAACTACTTATATTGATCCTTCTGATCAAGGATCTTATTTACTTTTATTTGATGATTAACCAATTGATCAAAAACTTGAACACATGCTTTTTGTAGTTCAATGAGAAACATGATTCTTTTGTCTACTGAATCTTGATAAGTAACATCTTCAGTAGCTTTGGAAAATTATAAGGTAGGAAGCTCTATGTTTATTGGTATCTCAGTATTTATTCCATATAGAAATTGAAAAGGAGACATACTTATGGCTTTCTTTGGGGTGATCCTATTAGCCCACAATGCATCGAACAAATTCTTGGGCTAGGTTCATTGGTTGTTGTCCACCAGCTTACGGATGATAGTCATCAAGTTCTTATTACTTTATTTGGCTTGACCATTTCCCTAATGATAGTGATTTTAAGCATGAACTAAGTCTATTCCATATGAGTAACAAAACTCAGTTAATTCTATAGAGGAAAATTTGGATGCATTGTCTATTACAATCTTATGTGGGACACCAAACCTTACTACAATGTTTTCTTTGATGAAGTCACATATTAATTTAGAAGTAGCATTCTTAATAGGAATAGATTTAACCCACTTGCTGAAGTAGTTAGTAGCAGTCAAAACATAACAATGTCCAACACTTGAGGAGGGATTCAACATACCAATAAAGTCCATGCCCCATTGATGGAAAGGTTCATCAATAATCATTGGTTTTAGAGGAAAGGATAAAAACTTGATTCATCCCATAAAATGATGACATGAATGACATTTAGTAACCCATTATAAAGCATCTTGGAATAGAGTAGGCCAAATGTACCTTGCTCATAAGATCTTATGTGTCATGACTCTTGCTGAGAAGCAACCTCCACATGCTTTGTCATGAAATTATTCTAACAGTCTCATTTATTTCTTTTTGTCCACATAATGGATAAATACACCACCAATTCTTCTTTTGTACAATCCATTATCCCAAAGGACATAATACTTTGATTTTAGCTTGATGGTATGCTTTTCCTTACTGGTCAAATCAGCTGGGCATTCTCTGTAGGTTAAAAAGTAAGAAATCTTGCTGTACCATTTAACTAGGTCAATAAAAATCACCTTGGGTAATTCTTCATTTTAGCTTGGTGTGAATATTTGTTATATGTGTATCATCAGGTTTCGTCTCTATCATTAACTGGCATTAACCTCTTCCTCTCATTAACTTTGTAGGTTTGATATCAAGATCAAACTCTTACACCTTAGCTACCCAAGTGCCTCTTAGTATTCCAAGTTCTTACTGTGTTAGAATTTAATTTACTGTAGTATCAGGTACATAAACTTTAGTATGTGAAGACAAAATGTAATACCTAAAACCTTTACATGCTTTGACTACAACAAAAGCATGTTTCTCCATCTGTGAGTACTTTAATTTAGAGCTCTTTAGTGGATGAATCATAAAAGCTATCAGGAATTCAATTCCCTCATCATTCTTCTATAAGAGAATAGTTGACATGGTATGTTTATAGGAGTAATAGTAAAGAATGAATTCTTTATTGAACTTAGGAGAAACTAGCACTGGGGCTTCAACTATTTCTGCCTTAATTCTTTCAAATGCTAATTTTCCTTCAACATTCCATTTAAAATCTTGTTTCTTTTTCATCATATTAGAGATGTAGTGAGTCAACTCAGCAAAATCAAGAATAAATATTCTAAGGAAATTTACCTTACCAAAGAAAGAGTGCACTTCTTTTTTAGAGGCAGGCACTAGTAAAATCTAGATAACTTTGACTCACTATGGATCAATTTTGGTTCCCTCCTTTGAAACTATGTGGCCAAGGAGTTTTCCTTCAATCACAATAAATATTGACTTCTTGGGATTTAGGGAAATATTATGTCTCATATATTAGATAATAACTTCTTCAAGATCAGCTAGATGATCACCTCTTTGCCTAAAAAACATTGTTAAGTCAACCAAGTACACCACAATGCTTTTATTCTTCAAATGAGCAAAGGCCAGATCCATTACTCTTTGAAAGGTTACTCTAACATCACTAAACCCAAAAGGCATCTTCTAATAAGCAAAGATTCCCCATGGCATTGTAAAATAAGTTTTTTATTGATCCTCCTTAGCTACTTTTATTTGATTATATCCCTAGAATCCATCCAACATAGATAACATCTCTGAACCTATAACTACTTGCAAGGTGTGATCCATTTTGGGCAATGGGTAATTGTCTTTTAGAGAGTCTTGTTTTAGATTAAGACAATCAACACATAAGCATATTTATCTATTTTTATTTCTTACTAGAGAAATATTTGATAACCATTTTAAATTATGGATTGGATAGATTATCTTTGCATCAAGAAGCTTTTGAATTTTAGTGTAGATAGTACTTGATATGGTTGGATTATGGTGATGTAGCTTCTACTTGAAAGGCTTCACCTTTAGTCAGAGTGGAATGTAGTGTTGCACCTCATCTAGATAGAGTTATTTGAGATATTTGTCAGACCAAGAAAATACATTAATGTACTTTGTGAGAAGCTTGATGAACACTTAAATTTCTTCTTGAGAGCATCACTTACCAAGATTAATCTACTTTACTTCTGGGGAAGAAGTATCACCGTACTCTTTCTTTTTCTTCAAAAATTTATTATGCTTGTCAAATATTTCTTGTAAAGAGACTAACCCTTTAGTAATTTTATTTCCTTCTAGCTAAATTATATCTTGATTATGATTAAGTTTAGGATCAGTAATATGTGTTGTCTCACCTAGATGTGAACTGCTCCCTTTGAAGTACAATCCTTCAAAATTGTCTTGTTACTCAAGAAATGTAGTGATTTGCTTATCATCATTGAAAATTTTTCACTGTTCAACATTATCTAGGACCTTTGGATGGTAAACCATCTCTAATTTATATTTACCTTCTCTGAAAAGTGTTGGTTGTTGTTCTGGCCTAAGTAGAGATGTAATAATAAAAAGTGAATAATCTCTAGAGTTTTGATCTCAAGGAATTAAGTCGATCAAGAAATCAGATAAGTTAAGTGTGGTACTCATAACTTGGTTATGATAGTGTTTTATCTTGTCTTTTTTCACCTAATATTGGCCTTTGATTTATCTCACTATCAATTCAACATCTCCCTGAGCTTTAAGAAGCCTGCCTCCTTTCTCTTTTGCTTGCTCAAGTCCTAGAAAGAGTGCCTCATATTTAGCTATATTATTAGTGTTTTCAAACATGAATTTTTAAGAATAGGGAAATATTTCACCTTCAAGGGATATCAATACTACCCCTGCACGTGGACCAAGAAAACTACAACTACCATCAAAATCTAACATCCATATCTTGTCCTTTTCTTCTTCTTCCTCTTGTTCTTGAATATCTTTGTCCATTTCAAGATAGTAAACTCCATGATCAGATTCCTCAAAAAGAATGTGTGACCTTAGATCATCAGATTTAGAAGTTGTGTATTTGGATTTATTTTTAGGCTCCATCTTTTGATTCACTCCTTTGATTGGAATGTGAGCACATGACTAATCCATTTTTACCTCTCCACCTAGATCCTTGTAGAAGTTTCTACTTAGCAACATTACATAGGAAACAAGAATGTCTGCTACTAGAATTTTCATTTTTAATCTTTTATTTGGAAAGGCTTCCAAGATTGCTTGAGCATCTTTGATTTATTTGATTAGGGGAACTTAACTCTCCATTGAGTAATACCTGCCTATTGTCTTAGTCAAGGAAGACCAAGAGCATCAGCTACCTTAGCCAAAATTACATTATCTAAAGCTCTAGAATCTAGGATAAAATTACTTAATTTAAATCCATTAATCAAAAGGGAAACATAAAATGGATCTATCCTTTTGGATGTAGAAGTAGGTGTGGATGAAGTAGCAACATTATTGTGGGAAGGAAAATATTTGGGAGTAGGAAAGATACCTTTATAGGTATTGGATAAATTATTTGGCCCTTTTATTTGAACATATTTGACTAATCTATTTAAGTAATTTGGGTAAGATCTCAAGTACTTACCTTTTGACATCTAAATTTTGATTTTTTTATATGATCAATTATGTCAAAAGAGGGAATGGAAGCAAATAAAATAGGATTAGCCTCAATAGTATGAATTATTAGCTTATGATTCTGAGAAGAATAAGTTATATACTTATCTTTAGGAGCCAAAGAGCAATGTAGAGGAATACCTCTCTTAATAATACTTACATGTATTCTAGAATCTCCCTTATCTTTATCTTGTTCTTTGGTAGGTTTCTCACCAGCTTGCTGAACTTGTGACCTTGTAAACACTGTGAATGAATTGTATGATCTTCTTAAAACACTTCTTCAAAGTCACTTTCAAATTGATATTTTAGGTAACCAATGTTGGATTTGTTAGTAGGATCCACAAATTCATCTTCATCACCAAGACTTTGATGAGTATCATTAGTCAGTTGATCTTCCTCACTCATCTCAACATGATTTCTAGGAGCATCTTCAATTGCCAATCTCTATGTAGGACCAACAATACAGTTCCTATTATAATTATTAAAATATTGTGTAGGTGGATTTCTTACAATGGAAACACCACCATGAGTACCTTGAGAAATTTATCTTTTGACTTGAATCAAGTCATTTGCCAACTTTTGCAATAATGGATTGTTAGTCTGTGATATGGTTGAAGCAGTAGAGTCTCTCTTAGAAACTATTTTATTAATCTCACTAGCCATTATCAAATCATCTTCAACTTTCATAGCAACATTTTGAGTTGCTACTAAATTAGATGGTCATGTTCTTCATAACTGATAATTGACTTCTAGTAGTTAGGCGCTAATGAAGAATTTTTTTGATTGTCTATAGTGGGCAGTGAAACTTGAGGAATTTTGTAGAGAAATATATTGAACTTGGTGATAAAATCATGCATGTGTTTATGTGGTTCTTTTTAAATCTGATTCAGTTGGGTAAGCAATATATGTGCATCTTCAACAACTTTGAATCTTTTCTTAAATTGTTCATGCATAGTATCCCAATTGGTTATGATGCCTAGATATAAATGGCAAAACCATTCCACAACTAAGTCATAAAGAGTCTCAACAAAGAATCTAATAGAAACATCTTCATGTTTGATGCCCATTACTCAACATGTCATAAAGAAGGTAGTCATGTGGTCATTTGGGTTTTGCTTACCATCACCAGTAAATTTAGGAAGATTCTTTCTTGATCCTTTTGACAACTCATTCAGAGGAGTTAAATTTGAAGGAAAAATAGTTAGCCCCCATGGGACACGAATTGGTACTGTCATTCTTCTAGGGATGAAAAGTTATGGATTTATAGGTTGGATTATTCTTGAGGAATTATGCTGTAACTGATTCTCAATAGTTGGTATCTATCTCATAGGTGAGAGACTAGCTCTTCACGTTCTTACTCGAACATGAAAATTGAAATTGAGTCACTATTACAATTCAAAAAAGTCATCTGTTTGGCCTTGAGATCACCTTGCTCTTGTAAAGGGTTGATTTACTATTTTGGAATGCAAAAAATGCTCTAAATATTATGCTTAGCAACTTCAATTTATAAATAAAACTTGGGTGGTAGTTTTCTCAACATGCAGTGAACTTGGAAAGTGAATTCGGAAACAAACTAGGCATAGAACTGGTGATTTACAAACATGCAAAAATCTAATTAAAGAGGGACACATTTATATATAAGAAGATAAATTAATCTTAATAAGGTGTTAAAAATGAACAAACACGTTTACTCAGCATGTAGCATTTTGAATAATAGTTTGATAATTTTGGGATTTTTGAGAACTCAGGATGACACGACACCTATCTCAACTGGTCTCTATAATCTAGAGTAAATTATGGGAGTTAAACTCATATTTCCCCAGTGGAGTCACTAAAAACTATTGGTGAGATATTTTTGTAGTTGGTCAAAATTACCTAGGTAGTCATGGGATTAAATTCCTTTCATTTAATGGTGAAGCTCCCATACAAATATGTCTATCTATTTCTAATTACTTACAACTTAAAATTATTCACAAAGTATGAAAATTATGTGAAATTTATTCTAATTGGGGGGTATTACTTTAATTAATTCATTCATAGGCCATAAGAAAGGGATTTTACAACAAGTAGGCAACTGGTTTTGGGAATGTGATGTTTTAGATAGATTGGAAAATAGAGAAAAGACTAGAATGCTTAATAAAGGAGATAAACAAGAGAAGTACACTGCACAATAAATAGTTTTGTAGAGTTTACTATATATTAGTAAATAGATAAATATATAATGGTGATAACCTTTTCAAAAAATGATCAATAAAGCAATGAATTCAATTTATAAAAATAGACAACATAAAGTTTACCATTTTATCTTCATAGAATGCATAGATTGATTCCCTTAGACACAAGGTTCTCTAGAAAACAAAATTTCTTCTTATTCACTTTCAACAAAATTCATACAAAATAATCTAGATATCTCAACTCAAAGTTTTAGATTTCTTAAACTTTCTAGTATAATGGTTACAATTGCTTGCTTGCAAAAATTATCATCCCCAAGCATGCAGGCCTGCACATATATTTATATAAAAATAGAGGTCAAAGATAAATGGGAGTCAAATTCTTAAATTCCCATGTGTTGTGAAAAAATCTAAAAGCTATTGAGTACCATATTCTTTGAATTTCTCTTCTTTGGCATGTAATAGTTGATGACAAGTGGTGATGTTTTGTCTCTTTACTTGGATTAAACACTAACTCTTTACATGCTGCATAGAATTAGCTCTCGTAATCTACTTTTACATAATGACTTTACTTAATGGCATTTTAGACAAATTACTTAAGTCTTTTAATTTTACAAAGTAATCTCACTTTACAAATAAATCTTCCAATGACATCAATTTACAAATCAATTACTTGAAATAAGATTATTTAAAGTACATTTGAGAAAAGAAAAGAGAATTGAAGAAGAAAGAAAAGAAGGTATTGGAACTTGAAGCAAATATCTAATCCAAATCTTGAACTTCAAATTTATTTTTGCTACAAGCTTTCATCTATTCAATTATAGGATCTAATCTCTTTATCTGATGTTTAAATTTGATTAACTCCTTGATAGACTTGGTGATGAAAAGGGTTGTAACTTTGTCCATTAATTTCTTGAATTGATCATACAACCACTTGGATGTTCTTGAAATATCATCAAACCAATCACCAGTAAGGCCAAAAAGGTAATATTCTAGCTTTACTTTTTCATCATCAACTTCCTCTTTCAAAGTCTTCATTTCTTCACATATTGCTTCCAAAATATGTATACAAAAAGATAAGAGATACTCCTCTTGTTTTATCCTCTTTATAGACCCTTATAGAGCAATCTTTTCTTATATCAAAATTTTATCACTCAAATTACTTATCATTTATAGAATTTCTAATTGTAATCCAACAATCCCATTTTCACTCTCAATTTCATTTATTATTGCCTTCATCTCAGCTAACTTATTTTCAATGTTAGTATGAATTCTTAGAACTTTGGGGAAGAGCTTGTGAACATTCTGATGCATATTTTCAATCTAGTAATCAAATGCCTTTGCTTTATCCCCAATTTCTTATAATTTATTAATTACTTGTGTAACTACAACCTCTAAAATTAATGGTTGTTGAGGAATAAACTTTGCTACCTTTGTAATTATTTCACAAAGTTGTGTATTTTTCTCCTTCTATTTGGCCTTAGTAGCCTTCTCTTCATCATGATTTTTAAAGAGAGTATTTATCAAAGTCTAGGTATCTTATTTCAAACCTTCAGTAGTAACCTCTCTGAGAAATACCTTTGTAACTACTAAATCTTTCTCAGTAACTTTTTCTTTACTTTTACCCTCTGCTGAAACTACTATTTTTGCAAGCTTTTTCCCTAAAGATTCAATTACTAATTTTGAAGTTAATTTAGTTGGTTTGGGATTCTTACCTTTCCGATCAAGACTTTTTGGTAGTTGTAAGTCCATCTCCTCAATATTTATCACTTATTTAGCTTCTCAAGTAGTCTACATAGCCAACCAAGATGAGAAGTCTATAGAAGTGGAAACATCTACATGAACTACCATCTAATACTAATTATTTATAATCATTAGTTATCAAGAAGGAACTTCTTATACCTCAATTTATTTCTAGATTTATTTCTCTACTTGTATTTCAACCTATTTTTCTATTGTTACTTCTTTTCTAATATCTACTTCCTTCTCAACAACTACGTCCTTCTCAATAGCCACCTCCTTCTCCTTAGGTTTCTCAAAAATTTCCCCTATCACTGCCTTAAGCCCTTTTTCTTTCTTAGCTTATCTTTCTTTTATTGCCTCAATTAATTATTTTTTAGATTCATATTCTTTTCTTTTCTTTGATACTTCCTCCCCAACTTCTTTCTCAGGCTCAACTTCTTTTTCCAACTTTTCTTGTTGTTATTCCTAAGATGGGGTCTTCTCCTCAGTTGTTACTTTTTTAGGCTCTTTCTCAATGGTGGTTGTTCTACTTGAGGAGGAGGAGGTGGTGAAATAGATGTTGATGATGGAGGAGGAGGAGGAATTCATTTTTGAATGGACTTATTATGAGCTTTGGTGATATGAGACTTAGGAGGAGGCATTAGTACTGATGGGTCAATGACAGGTGTAGTGAAAGTTGGGATGAAAGGAGTGGTGGAAATAGGAGGAAATGAAGTATCAGTAGAAGATATCAAATGAGGAGTAAAAACCACTAGTTGAATTAGTCCTTTGTCTTTCACTATGGAATATGTATAATACACATTTCTCTTTAGCTTCAACTTATTTATAGATCCTTGGCTGCTTTCTCCTTGTACTATTTATTTTATTTTTTGATCTACATAGATGGTTTATTTCATCAACTCTTTCATGTAGTAGCCTTTATTGAGGAGCCAATTAGTAGTTATTTCCAAAACATTTGATGTTATATTAGGAATAGTCTTATCATTATCTTTCCAAAAATGATTGCTAGAAGTGGGACACTATCCTCCCTACTACATGAAAAGCATCACTGGTGACCATCCCATCATCTTCCATATCCTCAGGGATGGTGGATAGATTTAAAGCATGAATTTTTTCCATAGTCAATCTACTATTATCTCTTCTTCTCACATCAAACTCATCTTTGTAGTCAATCCAAAAACCCTCAAGTGCTGGGATATGCATGTATTCTAGTGAAACTATATTTTATGCCACACCTCTACAATCAAAGTTGATCCTAGACTCAAAATGTGTTTGGGTGTAATGATTGTACATCTATTTTTGTATATTTTTGGCAATGTAAATTTTAGGGCAATGGCAATGACCAATGACAATGGGAAATTTGATGGCTACACGATGAGATTTTGACTACAATTCATGTAGTTCAACCAGTTATCTACACATTTCCATGAGAATCTATTTGTCGCTTGGGTATCTGGGCAATTTAATAGGTGTTCTTGAGAAACCTCCCACGCTGATGTATGTAGAGTCAAGGAATTGAATGAAAATGTAACCATATTGTGAAACTGTATCCCATGCTTCATTTGATACTCTTCTATGTTTCAGAGCTATATTTAATTTTCAAATAAGTTCATAAAAGAGCTAATCATTTACTATAATGTAATGTTTGTAGTATTCTAAAATAACTAGTTGAGGATAATACTCATATATTGGCATAGATGATAGTGTGCCTTTTGTCCTTATCCTTGAAAAGGCTCCACTTGAAGCTACTACATACACAAGTTATGAGGTCATTTTGAAATCAAAATTCCATAATACATTCCACAACTATTGATTCATATTATCACTTATCATTCTTGCCCACTCAATCTTGGATGAGCTCCTAGTAACATTAATAGTTCTGATATAAACATACATCCAAGGTGAGAAACACTTGGAATTCTTATCTCCATTAATTCTACATAGTAATGGAATGAAGTCATCAACTTCTTGAATGATGTTTGATCTTACTATTTGCTTTAGGAATCTTAAGGCTTGCTTCACTTTCTTTAAGTAATATGTATTCATTATCTTAATAAATTATGATATCTTAGTTTCCCATTACTTATTGGATTTTTCCACTATTATATCAATTAGTTTTGGTGATGTTGAGATATTTAGATAGTAGTTAAGATATTGAACATCCAATCCTACAACTACATTTCTAGGAGCATCTCTCACAACCCTAGTAAGGGAGTCATAATAATTGGCACATGTTAGCACAAATTTAGGAAGTTGAGCTAAGCTTGGGAAATATATAGCTTGCAAAATTCCACTACTAGTCATTGCATGCATGAGTGGAGTCTTATCTATGGATTTGGATCTCTCTAGTAATTTAGTCATAGACACATGTCTAATGTTTGCATCACTTATCTTTTTTAGCTTAGAAATGATGCTTGATTCAATTGGGTACCCCTTATATTCATACTTCATCTTGGGATATTGTAACTTAACTCTCTTAGCTTTTGATTTTCCTTTCCTACTTTGTTCTAGAATCTCCTCAAGTGCTAATTTTGGGACTTCTTCAATTTGTGTTCCTTGTACTTCTACTTTAGCTACTTCTTCTTCTGATCTTTGTGACCCTTAAGATCTAGCCATTGGCTCTGACTAACTTTGAATAACTTGATAAGTGATTTTAAACACTTAGTAGCTACTCTAGCTAGTTTAGAAAGGTTGAGAAAAGAGTTAACTTATTGTTCTGATAGTACCTCTAAGCAAGCTTTAGGTTTTGAGTAGTAAAAAGTCTTGAAAAAACTAACTTGTTTAAAGTAATAGGGTTTCACAACCCTGGGTTGGTATAATATGTGCACAAGTATTAAGTATTTTGAGACCCAGGTAGGTCACAAGGAGTATATAAAGACAACTTTGGGTTCTCCTTGGTTGGTGACTTCAAGATTTC
This sequence comes from Torreya grandis, assembly GCA_037957365.1. Classification (NCBI taxonomy): domain Eukaryota; kingdom Viridiplantae; phylum Streptophyta; class Pinopsida; order Cupressales; family Taxaceae; genus Torreya; species Torreya grandis. The sequence continues at coordinate 1,761,281 of JARHVA010001307.1, read as the reverse complement.
CTTGGTAATTTATTTTCACTCAAAAACTTGAGTAAGTATGGGGAAGAAATTTGGGTAAGTATCAGGTGGTATTCTATGGGGTTCTCAAGGTTCAAGACTTCAAGTTTCTCAGGGGAAGTAACTACATTAAAGAAACCAAAGTAAGTAGTGCGGAAAGGGAAAACTCGAATATGATAACTCTTTAAGGGTTGAGGTTTCCAAGGTCAGCTACTTAGGATTAGAAACTCAAGTAAGCAAAGTTAGACAACTTGAGAGTGTAAGAATTTTGGGGTTGAGTTTTTCAAGGGTAGTTACGTAGTATCAAAAACCCAAGTAATGAAAATTTGAGTACGTATAGAGGTTTGTGAAACCCAGGGAAGTCACGAAGGTCTAACTACTAGGGTTTTTCATTGAAAATTGATTTCATAGGGATTTTGGGCAAGTTTCCAACATGATAAATGATAAAGATAGAAAATATAGGACTTGAAACTTTTAAACATGCTAAAAAATAAAGGCAAAAATTGAAGTAAAAAAGTAATAATAAAGGAACATCCATGGTGGCACAAAGATAATGTAGAGATAAAATACAAAGAAAAAGACAAACATGAAACCATAAAAACAACATGTATGAGATCCACCTACCTCAAACACAAATAGGTCTAAGAGAAAATCACCTGAAGATGCTCCAGAGGCTCGAATTATGTGGCTTGGGGTTTGAAATCATGATACTTGGTCAAATAACTTGGTTTCCAAGTGGAAATGAGGTGGATTTTCCCTAATATATATAAATTATAATGAATTAATGATAATCATGGGAAAGGCCACGTAATCCCTCAACATTTTCCAACTACTGTACTTGATTTTAGATTTTGAAGTAAATCATCCTCGCAAACCCAATTAGGTGTAGGTCAATGACTAGATCAGTTCTAGAAACCTGCATTAATTTTACTTGTGATTTTACACAAGTAAAGCAATGTCAAAAACCTGATTTGATTTGGGTAATGCTTGGTGGGTTTGTGGGATTACTTTTCTTAGCTTTGTTGATGAAGTAAAGCTACTTGGTAACTCTAATTTGAACTAGGTAGAGTAATTCAAGTTTTAGGGACAGCTTTACTTGCTTTCAAATAGGTAAAGCAACTTGGAGAACTTGATTTGCATTATAAATTAGTCAAAATCACTTTATCTTCTTTGATCCACTGGAGGAGATAAGTAAATGGATTTTAGTGATGGCTTTAGGCAATTGTTTTTAACACTGTGGAACAACTAAGAACAATTTGGGAAAGCAAGCAATTAGACACAATAACTACTAAATGCTAAGGTTTTATTTAGAGGATTGGATTATCAAGGACAACTAATTCACATAAGATAAAATACAATATTTTTTAATGGAATTACCCAAAAATTTTAAGTGTGAAATTTTGGGGACACTAGACCTCTATGTGGGAAAGGTGGAAAGATTTAGTTATGTACTTTTATAGGAGATAGAAGTCAATTTTAGATTGTAGAATGAAATTCTATTTTATATATATGTATGGAGAATGAATTAATAGGTGGGGTGAAGGGGAGAATTGATGATTGAACCCCTATTTTGAAATGGATATGTGTAAACCCTTTTGAGGTCAATTTTTGTTGTTGCTACCATTTTAAGTGTTTGATTGAATGAAAGAATGACATTGATTGTTTTTGTTAAGTTTATTAAAAACTAATGAATATATATTTTTGAATATTTATTCATAGATATAAAGGGAAAACACTTTTGGTTTAAGAATACACACAAACCCTATCCTTATGAATTCTGCTTGTTTGTAGACTGTGATTTCAGATTGGGAAATGTGATGAACTTTGTTGATTGTATGAATGTTATTTAAGGATTACAATAAGTATTTTGAGATTAAATGTTTCTAATAAATTTTTTAAAAACTTCAAAGAAATGAAATCAAGGGACTTATATAGAATTGAATGCACAGACCTTATTTTCTATGGGTTACCCTATTTACAAACTAGGTTTATCAAGATGAACAATAATGACAGTCAGTAGACTATATAAGATGTTTTTTAAGGATTTAATGAATTATATTTGAATTTGAAAGCCTCATGAAATGATAGGAAACTTTTGATCATAAACCCTATTCATGTAGCAGTTATTGAAATAATAAACTGAGAATATGTTCTTTACCAAGAAGTGATCTAGAAATCATTGTTAATGTGTTTTGGGGATATATAGGTGAGTTTATTGAATGTAGATAATGTTACTTTTAGTTTTATTTTTTCTTGGTATAATTTTTCATTTCATTATACAAAACACAATCCTATAGATAGTTGTTGGACACAATCGAGATCATTTTGATGTGAAAAACCATGACAGTGGATAGAAATGTTGAATCTAGTGATTAGATTAGTTGTTAAAGGTTAATAATAACTTAATAAACTAACTTTGATGATTTGAAACCTTATAATATGATCTTAGTCAAATTATATGTGATCTCAGGCTATGATTGAGACAAGTAAACCCTAATCTAGGGTTTTGGGAATACAAAGAGATTCCACTGTACATTTTGGTTGAAATTTTGTGAAAATATCAAGTCTAATGTGTTTGAAGATATTTATAGGTAATTTTTGTGTGAGTGTACTTTTGGGTATGGAATCTTAGGACTGTTTGCAAACTAGACCCTAACTGACCTAATAAGTCTAATAGAGGCATTAAAAGGGAATTAAAATTAGTCTAAAGACTGAGTTTGACTATGAAACTTTAGGAATAGGAAGTTCGTGGAAAATGGTGTCTAAATAAATAGTTAGTTTTCAAATTTGAGAAGGTAAAATTCATACAAATCATAGAAAGCCCAAAAATAGGGTTAGAAGGATTGTGGTAGAATAGGTGGGTTGTGAAGAGAGTTAAATTGAAACTTAAAAGGTGTTGGAGAGTTGATAAGTGGGATGAGAGGGTTAATAATCCCCTAATAAGCCTAAACAAATTCTATAAAATTACAAGTGAAATATTTAATCTTGATATCCTTATTTGGTATGAATTAAGAGCCTTTGTAAATATAGTGGATTAAGAAATAAACATAGTGTGAGTGAGAAACAAGGTTTAGAGTGATCATTTGGTATATGCTTTGCATCAATTTTATACAAACCCCTATGAATTCCTATAAAGTAGCCTATAAATTTTTAGTATTGGTGAACACACTCACTCCAAGGCATCAATTACATGGTATTTATTTTTATAACACCCTATTAGTGAAATAATGGTGAGCAATACAAATTATCTACTATGGGTGAACTGGCTATTGGTGAACCTAGATCTACTTAGATTGGGTGGAAGGATGATGATTATAATTAATGTGGGTACAATTTCAAAATAAAATTCAAAAAATGGGGAAGGGTAAGGGATAAAAGAGAGCCTATGGATAACTAGGGATGAAGCATTTCAACAATAACACTTGAACTTAGATAGGACAAGGAATCTAAACCAATAATTGTTGTAAGCTACTTTATCACACCAACAATTAAATATAGTGAAGAGTCAAAGGAAATATAAAAACATACAAAATCAAAGGTTTCCTAATTATCATATTGCTATTGAACATCTATAAGAGGGATTATGATCAGAATGCAAAATATATTCAAATCAATTATAGCTAAAAATGAATGACTGTATTTAAAATAGATAACTCATACACAATAAAATAACTAATATACCAAAATTATGGAACATCTTAAGTAATATATAGAATTAGAAAAGAATTGAGATTTTCACATAGAGACAAAGACAAACAAAACTCTTTTGACTTTCTTATTAATCTGAATAGCCAAAAATCTCCTCCCTTTAAGACTGGGAGGTCACATATATTTATAAGCTTGGGATGGGTAAGGCATATCTCTTGAAGCTTTGCCTAAATTCACAAGTCCAAAAATATAAATTTTCATTAAAAAATAACACAAATATGCATGTAGAATGATAATACCTAGAACAAATTTTTTAACTAAAAATACAATATGCATGTGCAGTAAATAGATTGGGAACTAAAGTCCCACCTGGGTGATAACATGCAAATACATAATTATTTTTAAATTGAAGTGCTGATGTGGTACCATTATCTAGTGGAGTCAATGGAGTAATTAAAGTTGAAACTAAGGTAAGGACTAAGATATTTTCAAAGCTAGATATCACTGACAACTAGTTACATCATGAAAATGACCCAATAACTGCTTCCTTGGCTTTTATCTCTTCACTTAGTGCATACGATACATCAAAATATTTATCTATAATTAAAAAATTAAGTAATGAAGGATTTAAGATTATGATAGCATCAACCATCAACTTTTCCTATTATACCTTTGAACTCTTGAACTTGGTTTCTGGAGCTTCCACTCTTGTTACTCTATCCTTAACAAAACTAACCAACTGCAATAATTCCTCATTGATTTTAAAAATAGTCCCTTCAACTTCTTGCTTGAAGTTGTCTACAACTACCTAGAGAATATTCTCAAAATTGGGTATATTGAAAAGTTCCCCAGCTTAGGTGATTACCCATGTGACTCTCACATCCCCTAAAATCTATAGTGCCTTAGTCTCATAACTGATTAAAAGTGCCAACAACTGCTTCATTTATCTATGCCAATTTAAAGAAGCATCCATCTTGATAATCACATAGTTAAAACACCAAGAAGTATCCATGCTAGTCATGAGGTTTAACTGGGTTAAAGTAATAATATTTGAACACTAAACTAGGAAATTCAATCTTCTTTCAGCATCTTTCATCTTATTCCAAAGTGTAAAAATATTTGCCCTATTGGCCTAGCTGCCTATCTTGGAAACCCTGATGTTGTAAAAAATATTATACAACTTAATAAATGAACTCTAAACATTTATAATAACTTCCTGAGGGGCCTATGTAATTTGTATTTGCTTCCATATTTTTAATGCCTCCTTAATACTTTGATGCATTTCTTTCATTGACACCCATGTTGAATCCACAAAAGTGTTAAAATCCTTAATATATTTAATAGGGTCATTAGGATTTATCTTGTGATTCTTTGCTGAAGAGAATAAGTTTTCTCTTTGTTCTAATTAAACTTCACCCTTTATGTTTAGGTTCACCATATTCCTCTTCCTCACTCTATGAATAGTCCCAATCTCCTTAATGAACCAAGTGGAAACTATGTGGAGCTCAGTTAAAACCAAATTATGTATTTCATATCTAACATTATACATCTCTCTTACCCATCGGGGAAAAATAATTTCTCCCATTTTAACTTATTGAGTAGGGCTTGAATATCTAGAGGTTGAAGTGGTCATTGGATGGGGTGTAATCAAAGTGGTTGGAAGGGAGACACTCCTTTAAATATGAATATGAGGAAGTTTCTAGAAAACCTTCTCCCATGGTGATGTTTTTTCATAGGGGTTACTATTGTCACCAAATATTACATCCTAGAGGAAGTTGTTCAGGACTACTCTAAGATTTGGGCAACATTGGAATACTTTTAAGTATGTGGGTTTACCTATAGTAGAATTAGACCTCTAGGTTTATGGGCTAGCACCCTAAATTGATATTGAAGTGTTTATCACCTAAACTAAAAATTGCTTATGGGAGAAAGGGAAAAAATATGTATGAAATAAATATAATCTAAGGGGATGATACACCATAAGGATTTACACAATTCTATCATACTTCTTTCACAAAGAAATAATACCTACTAACTAGCTTCAAAGTCCTAGATGTTCTAACATAAGTATTTCAATATAGAGGTGATATGCATGAGACAACTCAAGGTAAGTATACCAAAGATTATAATTCTTAATATAAGGAAACTTTCAAAATTTAAGGGAGATAAATATACTAGATACACTCTATATGACCTATTATAATGAGAAGTCCTTATACTCGATATGAAAGGATAAAGATAAGCTAGGATATAATCAATAGACCTCACCATTCATCACTTTTCACACTTAGATAAGATGTTTGTGAAATAAAAATTAGATTTATTTTATTATTGAAAGGAAAATGAAAACATTAATCCATCAAGGCTTCATCATACATGGTGTGTAATTATGAAATAAGAGCATAAATTGCTAATACATATAGAATGTGAGAGAAGAGGGAGAAGAATGAAGTCCAAGAGTCAAAAGAACACTTATAAATATGAGAAGAAGTAGTTATTTTTGTATGACGATGAAGTATAAAATGAACCACACAAGGTCTCTATGGAAAAATGTATCTCCAAGAATGAAACTCCTTCAGATCCAACATAGGACTCTTCAATTACTTGCTTAAAAACTACCTTCATCATTTAGCCTTTTTTAAACAGTCCAAAATAGACTAGGGATAGATGAAATCATTATAATATGAGGTATGGGTTATAAAAATGCTATAACATGCATTGGATGTGTCCCTAATCATCAATATTATTTTGGCCAAGTGTTCTCATTGCCTATAGTCATAATCACCCTTATTTCACTCATCCTTCACACTTGGCACCAAGGTGTGCTTAAAATTTTCAAAAAATTCCATAAAATGGGTGATGTGACACCTATCAAGAGTCTTCATTCCCTTATATTCATTATTAAAACCTTAAAAGGCTTCCCAATTGAAGTTATCACCTTCTCACTAGGTGATCACTCTTTATTCACTGTCATTTTGGATTGGTTGAAGTGAAGGTGTTAGTAGAGATATTGGTGAGATATTATGAATAAATAAATGTATATGGGGAGTTATATTATGTCCCATCCTATCTCTCAAAGTGATCCTCACACTTTGAATCTCCCTTAAAACTATAAAACACACAAATCTATCAAGAAAAGCCATTTGGCACCCTGTTTGTACAAGTAAGGTACAACTCAATCTAATGAGAAGGAGCCTTGGGGAGTAATATATAAGTTGAAATCACTTCCCTAGGAATAATAACTCATTTGGATTCCTTTCCTTCTTCATATTTTCCATCAGGTCATTATCAAGGGTTTTAGAGGGTTTTGAGTAGTTCAAACCCTTTAAGGAAACATTCATAAATTTGTGACATCAAAACACCAAAAAAATTCCATATAAACCTTATTTTTGACTCTCTCCATCATATAATATCTCTTAAAGTATCCATTCTAGAAATCCATATAGGTATAAGCTTCCAAACTTAGCCTCTTAAACTCTTCAAGGCATTATGTACAGGTTGTCATGTTTTTAAGCTAATAAATGACTTCTCTATGACCTCCTCTATAAAAAAAGGCTCTTACACACATTATATCTCCCCATTAAGGTCATATAATGATTTATAATGCTCACTTGTTGTTGGAAATGGAATTGGACCCCCTTTAGGTAGTAGGCCTAATCTAGGTCTAGTAAGGCTTGACTACACATAACTAATCATCAACACCTATGAGTAATTGGTCATGATTGTGAGGGATTTTACATGTTTTTACATGTTTATAAAAATTAACCATACCATTATATGAGGTTTACACTAATCTCAACCCACCTTCTTGTCACTTACTAAACTTGTAGGATATGTGTATTTGGGAGTGCCCTTTCTTTGAGATAAAATAGAGGGAACTTCCCCTACTTCCTTAGGTATAAAAATTATATAATTATATTGATAAAGTGATGGGGACATATTTTAATAAATTTTAGGGTTTTTTCATGTCAATAATACCTCCAAACATCCCAAAACCTAAGACAAACTTCTTGAGAACTCACTATGTAGGGTCTTGTATACTGACTATTGGTGTACTAGAGAACCAAATCTTGCCCTACTTACTTATCTTGAGAATAAATGATATGGTCACTATAATTTTTCAATACACTCTAATCATATTCATCATTCAAACCTTTGATAAAATCCTCAAGGTATACCTTTCACTTGACTTGACACAAGTGGCTAATTGTGTAATGTGTTTCCTTGTTTAAAAGGTGGCATGCCTATAGATGTATATTGCATGGTTAGACCCTAAATAATTTACATAATAATTTATTTAGATCCTATAATCTCATCTCATAGTTTCAATTGATTGCACAATGCCTTATGTTAGACCAACATCAAGACAATTAGATTTTATAACATGGTCATACAACAATCAACTATAGTTGACCATTATTGGAGTAAAAAGGGTCCTGTAAATGCATTTCAACCTTTTAAACCTATGATACACACAATTAAATATATTTTTAAACTTAAAACCAACTCTAATTGACAAATTATTCTATTTTTAGGTCTATAATCACCTAGGTTCATCTCATGAATTTGTGAGTACCTATAGTCAAACCATAGGTGACTTTTATAAGGGTAAAGTACACCTGTAAGTGGATATTTGAATTCAAACCCTATAATTTCCATACTCTCAATGTTATTTTGAACCTTAATGTTCATTTCACCTCAATAGGATCATTCAACATGGAGATGTGCCTCTATACTAACACTTTGGATTGTGAAATTATTTGTAAGTTTAAGATACTATATAAAACATTGAAAAAGTGTAGTGAAAGGTTTTCTAGAACAAAGACCTCTTTTTCATCAAATCCTTTGGTCAAACCCTTACTTTATTTTTCAAGGTGTTACTTCTTCACGAGGGTTACAATATGGAGGCATCCAAAGTAATCTAGACTTCATGTCACTTTATTACATGATATCATCAAAAGTAGACAATGCTCTATTTCAAAGCTTTTAAGGTAACAAGTCCTAATATAAGCTTAATTTGAACCCTTGGAGAGGGTTATTCAGACTCTCTCCAACTAATTTATAATATTGGGACAACCATAGGCTATGGGTATCCTGTGATGGGGTTGAACCTCTGGAGAAGGCTGTTTGCCTCTTGATGCTCACCTAAAACAAATACTAAATTAATACTTCATAGAGAAAAGAGGTAGAAAGATGATAATGGATCCTAAGAAAGCCAAAAGGGTGATGCACCAAATTTAAGTGGATGATCATATAATCTTAAACACATATTGGATCAGTAAAAGACAACTATGGCTTACTCAATCTCACAATCTTACTAGTTTCATAAATATTTGATAGAAGAGGTTCTAAGTTGAAAACCAATGTAGACTTGAAAGCTAGTTTGAAAACACATTTAAAGAGATGATATAAGGACAAAAAACTAGGAAGAATATCCTTCAAAAATTCATCATACATAAGCATACTAAGCACTAATTAAATATAAGAGATAAACAAATATTTGATCCTATTAATTCAAAAGGTAGTTCTTACAATATTTTTATAGGGTTTAACCATATAAAATGAGCATACTTTTGAAATAGTCTCAATGAGTATCCTTGTCTTAGAAAAGAAAAATGCTAAATTATAAAAGATGAGCACCCCTTCCATGGGAATGAGAATAGGATATATAGAATAAGAGAGAGGGAATGAAAGGATGTGGGAGCACGCTATAAAAAAAAGGACACTTTGTCTTGGGTCATTAAATGAACCTGAGATGCCACCTTTTGGTCCTTAGCCAATGGGAACCTTGACACATTTTTGATCAATTAAAACACTACCTATGATTTATTGAGTGAGAAGGGTCCCAAAGGTTTTGAGGATGTATTAAATGCTCATAGCTACAATTCCCAATACTAGACCTTTTCTTTGATCCTTCATGCCATCTCTCACTTGAAGACAAAATCTCATGTTCATGGATCTGATCGAATCAATATTTTATGACTTTTAGGTGCCTACTTATCAATACTATGGCCATGCTAAAGGAAAAAATGGATTTTCTTTGATTTTTCTAAAAATTGACATCTACATGGACATATTATGATTTTGACCAACTTTGAAGGCTTGGATCTTGAAGTGTAAGAATCATGGAGGCACCAAACTTGCAGGAGATGTTCTTGAGGTTAAAAAGAATAAACCTATTTTATCTATTGGTCTTGAGAGAATTCTAAGTGAGGATATTTAATGCACAAGTTGGCTGGTTCAAATGCTTCTGTGTGACATCCTGGTGATGGTCGATCTCAAATGACTAAGTATGGAATAATTAGCAAAATATGACTAAGGGGCCAACTTTGAACATGCATAACCTCTACCTTGATTCGATGGATGATTTAAAACTTAGCACATAATAAATAGGGACCAAGCCAAAAAAAAACATGTGACCATCTTCTACTATAACCACCACAATTGTGATAAATGGCCTTGTCAAGATGCTCACTTAGCTCTGTTGGAACTTTTTTTGAAAATGGCTAAGTATGGAATTTTAGTATAATTTAGGTGAGAAGCCAACTTTAGATCTTCATAAATTTTTATATGCCTTGGTAGAGGACTTGAGACTTGGGATATATGATTTAGAAACAAATGTGAATAAAAATATATGACCAATTATTTTTGACTCATTTACATGTGGTAATGGTGATGTTAGCAAAGTGCCTACTCAAAAATTCTACTAGTAGACCCAAGTGTCTCAAAGAACACAATGAAGAACCAAATGGATCCCATGTATTAACATACTTATTATGAGCACTCTTAACATACCATAGGGTCTCTATAAAACTATCCACATGCTCATCCATTAGTAACCTGATCTATATAGGCATTAGCTTAGTATGTGGGCCAAAAAGTGGCCAAAATCTTTGGTGACTCACAGGGAAACATGCCTGCTATGCTCTGAAAACCCAAACCATTTGTCTTATCTAGTCTGTTGGGAATGGAAATCTCTCTTAAAAAAAAATGGATCAAAAGAAACAAATAAAAACAAAATGCCTGAGGCACTTTGGAAAAGGAAATAACATAATAAAAAATAAATGTGCACAAGTTACTTAGAGGAAAGCATTAAGCTACTCTAACATGTAAAATATGTTATAATGGATGCAATGTTATTAAATAATAGGAATTTAAATGAATGACATTGACTAAGATGGGTAATACCTCTCCATCTAGTTGAGCAAGCTAAAAAGCATTATGTTCCTTTCATTCATGGATCAAATAAGGACCACTCCATAAACTATCAAACTTGGTATGGTTACCTAGTTTGGCCTTATCGAGTCCCGTTTGAGGACTAGTTCCCCTTCATTAAAGCTCCTTAATATGGCTATTTTATCAAAGGCCATTTTTAATTGATCTTGATGTGATCCTAAATTTTTCATAATAAGGTCCCTTGTTTCTTCTAACTCCATGAGTTCCATCATTCTCACGTTCATGGGCTCATCCTCCATCAACTCATGTTGATGGGCTAATTCCAAGTCAAGAAAATCAAGGGAGATAGGCAATTTGGATTCCCTTCAATACACAAGAACATATAGAGAAATACCAATGGAAATTTTAGGAGTTAACCTATTAGCCTACAAGGTTGTCTTTAGCTTGGTGTGCCATGTTCTCTGATTCTCTTCCAAGGTCCTCTTGATGATCCTTAATAAATTCTTGTTTGTGGACTCTGCTAGTCCATTTCCTTGAGGATAGTAGTTGTAATAGGTTTTGAGGTATATGCCTAGATTGAGAGCCCACTCACTTATCTTTATACCAAGGAATTCTAATCCATTATCATAAATTATGGTGGCTAGGACACCAAACCTGGTTACGAGGCTATAATAGAAATCCAAGATTATACCTTCACTAACCTCCTTCAAAGTAATGACTTCCACCCACCTAGTGAAATATTTAGTTGTAGTGAGCACCCATTTATGCCCTACACTTGATGGTGTATTTATCATCCCTATGAAGTCTAACCTCTATTTCATGAAGGGTATCTCCACTTGAATAGGATTGAGTGGAAGGGATGCTAGTTTGTGCTTCCTACAAAGAGGGCACACTTATAACATTTTCTAGTCCATGCATCATCATCCTTGAAAATATTAGGCTAGTAATAACTATCCCTCATTACCTTTGATATGGTGGTTTTAGGTGCAAAATGACCTCCTATGGGTCCATCATGGAATTGATCCAAGAATTTAGTCACTTGGTCATCATATATGCATCTAAGGAGTACCCCATTAAGGTCATTTATAAAAATAACACCATCAAATAATGCATAAGGTATAGACTGAAGCCTAAAAAACCTTCTTTTGGTTCTATCTAAACCTTGGGGGAATTTTACTATTATCAAGAAGTGAGCCATATCTTGAAGCTAACTCTTTTAGAGTGGAGGTGTACCTACTTGTGAGTTATCTTGGGTCACCAAAACAACTTCCTTATCTTCTTGGAGGTCATTCACCATGTGTTTATAAAATCCTTTGCCCTTGATTAGCTTGGTGACCTTGATCTCTATGTCATATTCCATGACCTTTGTGATCTATCCTACTCTCTTCTCATTCAAATCTTTATTAAGGAGGAAATCCCTAACTCTAAGATGAGACACCATAAGATGAATCTTTCTATTGGAGAGTATGGGAATAAATTTCTTGAGGCTTCTCAAGGGTAAAAAAACTTACTTCTCAATGAAAGTGTACCTCATCTCATATCCTTCTAGCCCTTGATTAAAAAAGGTAATTGGATACTCTATTTCTTCACCATTTTTTTGCATCAATATAACTGATATGTTGTAAATGTTTAGAAAAGGTGTACAATATGAATTCCTTAGATAAATTAGGATTCAAGAGTGAGGGTACTTGGGAAATGGCCTACTTGATAGCTTTAAAAGATACTTTTTCTTTATCTAACCAAGAAAACACTTAGATCTTCTTTAGCATGGTGATGATAGGCTTGACTAGGTTTTTAAAACTAGGTATGAACCTTCTCACAAAGTTGATCTTCCCAAGGAAGCTCTGTATCCCCTTTTTATGCTTTGGCAAGGATAAGGATAAGATAACACTTAATCTATCAAGGTTAATGGATAATTCTTATTTTGAAATAATATGACCTAGTAGTTTTCCTTAATGTATAGATAACACACATTTTTTGGGATTTAAAGAGATCCCATACTCTCTACATCTCTAGAATATTAGCCTCAGATGATCATGTGATCACTAGCATTCTTGGAGAAGACTATAATGTCATCCAAGTAGACAAACACTATTTTATTTAGAAATATTTAGAAGGCCATATCCATTTATCTTTGAAAGGTTACCGTAAAATTGGAAAATACAAAAGACATATTTTGATAAGTAAAAGTACCCCACTTAGTGGTGAGGTAGTCTTGTACTGGTTCTCTTCTCTCACTAGCACTTGGTTATAACCTGAATATCCATCTAAGATAGAGAAGTATTTTGAACCAACAACTACTTGCAGGAGTTTCTCCATGTATGGTATAGGGTAATTATCCTTTAAAGAGACCCTATTAATATCCTTGAAGTTCACACACAATATGGCCTCCTCAATCTTTTTTCTAATAGGTACTACAATAACTACCCATGAGGAGTGCTTGATTGGGAAGATGATCTTAGATTTTATGAGATTGGTCAATTTCTTTATCATGAGATATTTAATCCTAGGATTTATGGGCCTGTACTTCTACCTAAAAAGTTTGGCATTATCTTTTATCTATATTATGTGTTGGGCTAGATTAGGATCAAAGACTCTTAGGTCACTATATTGCCAAGCAAAGATGTTTGAATATTCCTTAAAAATCTCTATGAAAGCATGCCTTTCAAATCTATTACTTACCTTTCCAAACTTATCTTCAAAGATAATAACTCTCTCATAGTTATCTTCATTAGGTGACATCACTGTGTTATCCTTCCTCATAAGATACCCTTCATGAAAGAGGTTTTCTAGGGTGACTAGCCCTTTAGGAAGCTTATTGGACCTTAATCAAATAATTTTCTCCCCATACTGATGCTATAATTTTTCTTGATTGAGGGAGGAGAATTTTTCTTCTTGATGTAAGAAACATGCAATATGTTTGTCATTTTCAAAGACCTACCAATGAGCTTCATTATTTGGCACTGATGGTCTTATTACCACTTTGACATGTGGTTAAACCTTGGTATTTTTAAATTCACTAGGGATGTCAAAATGAGCCCCCATAACTGCTAGCCTATCAACATGTTGACTTTGGCCTCTCATCACTAATTAGATGTTGAAGGCCTAAAAGTCCTCAATTAAGTCCCACACTCTATGTTTATAGGACTTCATTAAATATTTCTTGGTGGAATTCTAACCTTTGACTTCATGTAAAACCAATTCACTATCCCCATAAACTTAAAATTTCTTGATGTTTCTCTTATTAGTCTATTGAAGGCCATGAATGAGACCTTCATATTTTGCTGCATTGTAGGAACAACTAAATTGGAACCTATATGAAGAAAATTCTTATCATTTTAAGGGGATATTAGCATAAGACTTGTACCTACCCTATATGCAATCAAAAATGCATCATATCTATAAATCAATCCTAGGTCAGAGAAGATATAACATACCTACACTTTTGATTGGGGATACATTTTTAAAGCGAGGGCATGACTAATATCGGGATGCACTAGACCTAATTAGGGGATCACTTGTCACAATACACCATGCTAGGAAGGGTTCTAAAGCCTACAATCTAACATAAACATGCAACAACCCTAAAAGAATCTTAGGTTTAATGTTCACTCTATTCTAATAAACAAGAAAGTAAATCTAATCTAGTGCTCACCAAAGATTATGGCACAAAGTGGGGGTTAGAAATAAAAAAACTAAACTAAACATGTATAAAATACATATACTCACATCAATGTATATGAAATCCTAATACATGGAATAATGAATCACAACTACATTATCTATCTACTCTTACAAAGAAGAAATAAAGTTAGGAATACTTACCTTGAAGATGAACCCGTCGAGCCTCAATATCTCCCTTGGCCAAGGTGATTCACAAGAGACTATTGTGGTACATAAGGACAACAAAGATAAATTATCTCTAGGCTACATAACCTATCTATGCATCCAAAATAATTCTCGACAAAAAAAGATCCATATCTCCAAATAAAGTATGTAACCCTAAGCTTTATTCCTCAAGTAGAATGGTCAATGAGTAGATGTTCATTCACACTTATTATTCTTTGCTTATATTCTTATAAATGGTTTGAAATGAACTTGTATATAGGTGGATCTTGCCTTAAATCCTCCTAGAAACATCATCTATATAAGGTCAACCTAGTCGACCCTGTATGTTTTTGGGGATAATTCACTAGCTCTGAGCTAGGTTAACTGAAGGGATAACAAACTCAAAGAGTGAAAAATACCCGTAGAATGTATAGGGTTGACCTAGTTGACCTAGTATAGATGACTATCCAAAAGGGAATTAAGGAAAGAAAATGAGGATAAAGCATGGTAAAAGATTGGAATGGGTAAGGATAAGAAGAATAATCTTAGGGTAAATAGTTTTAGGAGATGAGTGTGTATATGGAAAGTGAAAAAAGGGACAACAATCTTATGAATCACTAATGGTCTACCCATCCCTTTCTTGATGCACCCCTTAAGGTGTGCACTCAAGAATATTGAGACGTGATGGGTTCTTATAAGATATAAAATGTTAATAATTGATAAAAGTTAGAAAATATTATGTGTATACATATGCCCCACTCAAAGTTCATAACGTGTCATGTAAGTGAAACATGGGATGGTTCTTTGGGAAATAGAACATGATAACACACAACATCGATGCTAATTAAAGTGTAGTAAACAATAAATAAGATAAAAAAAGGATTAAATTGAAAAACACATACCTTTACTTACCTTAGTGATATAGATAAAGAAGTAGACTATAATAGAAAATGAAGGCATCTAATGTGAAGAACACTTTGCAATCCTGTATAAGTTATTACAAAAAATAGACAAAAATCATTTTTTTTGGAAGATAGGCATATAGTATTGGAAAATATTCTCTACATCATCATGAATCCAATGAATTTTATGGTTTTGAAAATGGATGAGGAAAAACAAAGATATAAATAAAACAAGGAATCTACTAAAAAATAATTAAAGAATTTGAATTTTGAAAAGTGATTTTAAATAAGGGGAAAGAGAAGTCATTTTGTTATTTTGACTTATGAAAGAGAGCAAAAAGATCTCTGGAGACCAAACAAGCTAGGATGGTGAGGAGACGATAAGATAGATGAGGAGGGGATCTAGGAGTGGCATCAGGTTCACTAAAAGTATGTAACCATGAATCTTAAGCCAATTTTTGAGTATTTGGTTAAATTTAGTGTATTTTTAGAAAAATGCACTTTTAACATTTCTAGATGTCAAAATGAAGCAAAATTAGATGCTATAGGTAGCAAATAGAAAAATGGGAAATGGGTTTAGAGGAATTAGGAAGAAAACAACAAAAGTCAATTTTTTAGGAAAATGTAAAGGGTCAAAAGCTAAAAAGATCTAGGTCGACCCAGTTGACCTAATAGGCTAAAAATAGGCAAAATCCACATTACCAACCTAGTAGGTGTGTGCTAACCATGTACATTTTGTAGACTATTGACTTAGTATAGTTTGCTAACTGATCTAAAAAGTCTAAAATGATAATGAAATATTAGGGAGGGGAAAATAAGAGGGTTCACTAAGATTTTTAAGTCAATTAGGCCAAAGATAGGGAAATTTTGGTCAAACTAGGTTGACTAAAGAACTAGAATTGTATGAAAATGCATGTAAAAGGCTGAAAGAAGGCTAGAATGGCCCAAAATGATCGATTAAGGGAAAAAATGATTAAATAGGCTAAACATAAGAAAAAATGAATGAACTCAAGTAATTTAGGCTTGTTTTTGATTAAGATTGTGAAAAGAATGTATTTTGACTATACATGACATGGAGGATCTAATACATCTTTTGTTGTTTCTTGGTTATAGGGATGACCTTAGTTTTGGATATTGGTAAACGTGTCTTGGCTACTATATATATTAGAGCATCTGACCATAGGTGAAAGAGCTAGGCTAAATCATACAAAATCAAGTAAGCATAAAACACACTAAATCAAGCTGGGAAGCATGTCAATGACATGTAACTTCATAATTAATCAAATATTATTTCATATTTGACACATGTACATTTATTTGTGACTTATATAATTGGAAAATTTTGTGAGGAATTCAGGGTCCTATCCATGGTCTTATACTGCAACTCACAAAGAGAACACCATTGGGGTGGAAAAATTAGGACAATCAGGTAATAAAGTATTTGGGTAATAGGAAGATAAAATGTGAGAATGGCAAGGTCCTATCCATGATCTTATAATATAACTCATAAATAAATTCCCAAGGGGAGTGATCAGTAGACAAAATAATATTTCTCAAGAGGAAATATGAGGTGTATAGGGAATGAAAAATGGAATGTAAAAAGTAAGACTTAGGAATCTTATGAGAAGAACTTAGGAAACAAGAGGTATACTTAGGACATGAGAAGACACTAAGTGACTAGTGACCATCAATGTAGAAAAAAAACTTGTTCACTATAGACAAAAAGCTTTGTAGGTAGATAAGCATGATACTAAGATCAAATAATGAAGGTAGATTGGTATAAGAAAAGGTAAAATGGACCTACCTTCCCATGACACGTTCCCCATTCTTCAAGACCCCTTATAGAACCATTGGTATACTATGAAGATTGGGTACTTATCTGAGAAAGTAGGTAACACTATTTTTTCTTATTTTCCTTTTCTAATCTACTAGCATACCACACCCCAAAGGACCTTGACTCTACCATGAGGCCAAATTTGGAGTTTAATCTTTGAATAGAAGAAGGAAATGTGATTTGAATCACATATTTTAGAGTGATTTGACTTTTAAGAATATTTTTTCCTTTTATATCATTGCCTTTTGTAAAATTATTTGGCTTTTAACTTTTTAAGGATTTTTAAGATTCTTCATCCATAAGGATTTAGAATGACCAAACATGAGAGATGTAGTGATACACATGAATGAGCTATAGGCTAAGGATAAAGGAAGTTGAGTAACCAAAGACACAGTTTGACTAGGAACTTAAGCTTAACAATGAACTAGCATGTGATCTCAAGTCTCAATCATGTATATGCTTAGTTTGTGAAAAAGGAAGAAGGGAAAAATGAGATCCAAAGGTGGACCAGTAAAAGGAAAGTATAATGAGATGCATTGTTTTCTAATTGATCACATCGTAAAAAGAGATAAGGACCAAATGGAATAGGGTTTATATAACCAAGTCACAATGAGAGTTATCTGTGAAAAATAGAGATAAAAAAGAAAAAATCATGAAGACACAAGAAGAGAGTTTTGAGAAAAAATCAAGAAATAAAGAGAAGGCAATGATAAATAAAGACAATCATATGCAAAGATAAATGATAATATAAGCAAGATATAGTACCAAATAGTAAAGAATCACCCTATAAGAAAAATGTGAATTTAACACAACATCAAATGATGTAACAAAAAGATAAGAATGAAATTGGATCACACACCCAATCAAAATAAAAATGTAATGGTACCATGTATGTGCTCATAATTAATAATAAATCTACCTACACACATTATCCAAGACATTGGATAAATATCTATGAAGATAGATATAAACTAATACTAATGTCTCATCAATCTTCACTAAAAATTAGGAAAATAATTCTCTTTTAATCTCTTCAAATGGAAAAGGAGGAATTCTTGATAGATTTTCATGAGAAATATTAGGAAAGGGATGCTCAAGGTAATGTGTGGGATCAAGTTCTAAGGGATATTCAGAATCATAGGTGGAGAAGCATCCACGGGTGAGGGACTCTCAGGTGGAGAAGGATCCATAGGTGAGGGAAGGTCCATAAGTGAAGGAATCATGGGTGGAGGCATAAAAGGTGATAAAAGGTCCATAATATGGGATGGAACCACTGGATGTGGAGCCATGGGAGAAGAAGGAGAAACCTTCTTAAAAGAACAACTTATTGGAGGAATAAAAACAGGTTAGAGAATAACTAAAAGGTAATCCTTAAGGTATCGTTAAAGGATGTAACAATGATTAGTGTGATGGGTATCATATTAGTGCCATAGATAATATACCTCACCATACATAGGTATATATTTAGGTAGAACCTTTAAGGGAGACATGGTTTTATTTGAGGTAGGAGAGGAAGGATGAAAAGTATAAATATATTATTACAACTTGTGACAATGGGTAGGAGAATGATTATCTATCCCATGGAAACAACATATATGCTTGTGAGTGGTCTTAAGAGAAGCACTCACATAAGGGGGTATAATGGGAGTGGAAGAAGATGAAGAACACTCATTGTCCCATTTTGTGGGTAGAGGGGCATATTAGGCAAGGGAAGAAAACCATAACCAAGGGAAGGTGGTGATGGAGGAGGAATGGAACTAAGCTCAACAAAAAGAGCAATAGGATGAGAAGAAGGGGTAGGCTTGACAATAACAAGAGTGGTCACAGACTCAGATATAGTAGGAATAATAATACACTATGATAAAGTCTCTATTTAGGAAGGAAATGGATCTATATAAGGTCTAAAAAGGGTCACACTAATATGAAGAGTGAACCAACTATGGTGATCAGGGAACCTAGAAAAGTAGTAAGGCTCGATCATAACATGATCCATGAGCATAATATTATGAGGCTCCTAAAAAATTGGAGGTGTTGGTTCCATATCTACCCTATGATAAAGAGGAAAATTAATAAAAGTAGGAACTATACATGAAGGAAGACTAGAAGATAGATGAAAAGACTCAAGTAAAGAAGAATGATAATAGATAATCTTGGCATCATGGACTTGTATAAGACTACCTAAGAGTGGATAATTTAGGGATTAACCATCATCATAATCTAGGGTATGAAGATCAATGACATAAGTGAGTATGACCTTGTCATCCAAGGAATTGTGGTGAATAGAATCTTGAGTCTTGGTCAAGACTATGGGAATATATTTGCAAGGAGGCTTGATAAAATGAGGTTGAAAGTAGGAGGCTATGACATGAGATAAGGTGAGAGATCATAAGTTTTGATCTTTAAGTTAATATCATCAAGTTAATCATCATTGAAATCTAAGAGGTTTGAGGAATGTTCTCAATAAGTTTGGGATGCCCATTGTAACCTTGGGTTGAATTGATGGGAAAATTAAGATGCTATAACTCATGAAATGGAATTCTAGGTAAAGGTTCAAGAGTAAGAATCTTGAAAACACCATGGCATTGGAATTATTTGAAATTCTAAGAATTAGTGTCACCTTGAATCTGATAAATGGATCTATTATGAGGGAATTTAATGCATTGGTAGGTAGAAGAATTAACATCCCTCATACAGTGAGTCCATGGCCTACCAAGCATGATGTTATAAGGAAGGGGAAAGTTAAAGATTATCACCTTCACATGAACTGTGATAGGTGGGATAGTAATGGGAATCCACACACAACCTAGAGGAGGCATTTCCCTTTTATAATATCCTTGGTAGGTACTACATGTATACTTGAGATTGCATTCTGAATATCCAAGGGTCTTAATGAAGTCAAGAAAGGCAACATAGGTGATAAAACCCTCATCAATCAATGCATGATTAACTTAGACATCATATATTTAAACATTAATGAATAAGGGAGAATCATCTGCATGAAGTAGAATCTCATCAAGAATCATAGACACTATGTGGAATTTTAAGGAAAGAGAAGTGTTGATAGGTTTTTAAATTTTGATAGATATTTCTTCACATTGTTGTAATATACTATCCTTAGACCTAGATAAGGCTGCCTCCCATCTTGCTAGGGGAGGATGAGGGACATTCATCTTGAATAATAGTTGCATAAAATTGTTTCTATGATGGGGAAAATTCCTCATAAGATCAAGAAATAGAATTTGGGATGGGAGATTAGTGAGTTCTGTGATGGGATCCCACTCATCATAACCCATAATAAGGTTGTTAGATATAGGTGCATAATGATTAAGGAGGTCCTTGGAAGGAGGAGATGAAGTGAATTAATTTTTTTTTTGGTAAGAAGAAGAAGGTTTAGAACAATGTTGCAAATCATGTTGTGATGATGAAGTAGTTGATTTAAGTTGATTTTGAGAATTGGTAGAAGAAGTGTTATTATAAATTTGAAAATCATTAGTGTTAGAAGATGAAAAAAAAGTGGTAGAAATAGAAAAGGAAGAGTTATCCAAGGGAGAATTAGAAATTGAATAATCAAAATTAATAAGGCCATCTTTCCCCAACTCATTTAAATGAGTTGGAGAAGAATCATAGATAACACGATATGTTCTAGATAAAGGAGTGTAGATGGGTTGAGAATCAGTAAAATCAACTACCCTTCGCATATTAGTCATGCTAACCACATTCTCTTCAGAAGTTAGTTCAACAAGACTTTATACATTATTGGTGGAATGGGTGGCTTTGTCTTGATTGTCTTGGATAAGTTGATGATTAGGAAGAGAGTCTTTATAGATAGCTAAATGAGTGTTTGATTGATTTAAGGCTTGAGTTTTATCATGTGATTTATAATATTTAAAAACAATTTCATAATATTATTGATGCTTTTGGCTGATAGAATTGTGATCAAACTTAGGAATAAAAAGAAAGTCCATAGATAAATTATGATTTTATCTATAGGTCTCATGAGAATGACCGCAACTATAATGAAACCAAAAAAACTTGTTAGGATCATACTAGGATTTCATTGGATGAGTAGGGTCAAGATCTCATGGAAGAGGCCTAGGTAAACATTTAAACAATTAGGTTGAGGATAGAGGTTTATGAACATTAATGGTTTTTAATGAAGATAAGTGAGGATTAGTATATTGTTGATAAGGGGGGGTTAGTTCTGATGAAGGGGTAGGAATGATAGCTTGAACATTATGAATGGTGTCATAAGAATCTATAACACCATCATTGGTAACATTATGATTTTTATTTTTAAGAGATGAGGACACATAAAAGGTTGGGGTGGCTCAAATTGATGCATAAGGAAATATTGTCATTTAGCTTGGTTAATAACCTCCTTCAAGGTACGTGGAGAGAGTGCAAAACTGATATTAAAGTTTAGGAAAAATGGCATTGGTAAAGAGATGGAAAAGATTATCATCAACCATGTTATGTTCACATTTATTTGACAAAGTTTTCCACATTTTAACAAAGGCTTGAGAAGTTTCATTTTCAAGTTGTCTGTAATTTATGAAGTGGGCCAAAGTCTTTTTAGGAAGATCACTAGTTTAGAATTCTTGAACTAAAGCATTCACTAAATCATCCAAACTAGTAATGGAATGAGTTCTACGTTGGTTGTACCAATCCAAGGCATCACCCATGAGGGTTTTGGATAAGAGTTTGGTAATGGCAAAGGAGTTAAATTTGACCCAATCCTGATAAATATTTAGAAATGTTTTAAGATGAAGGGTGGTATCAGTTGATCCATTATAATAAATTATAGGTGTGATACCTCTAATATCAATGTTAGCAATTTGAGTAGTAAAAGGTTCATTTTGGAGATGTTTAATGGCTTTGTTGGCCAAAGGAGGTTGAGGAATGATATTTCCTTGAGAATATTGAAGAGGAGGAGGGGGAACATTCTAGTTATGTATGCCCCAAGCTATTGGTTGAGGATGCAATTAAAGATGGAGAAGGTGGTTTTGCATTGTCATCATTTGATTTGTGTTATGAGATTGAAGGGTATTCTTTTGATTGCATGTTTGTAACAATAATTTATGTGTTTGATTAGAATTTTTAGAAGCATTAGGGTTGGTGTCAGTGGCTTGGGTACCACTATTGGTGTTGATAGGAGCTTGTGAGGAACTATGAGAATGTGAGGCACTAGTAGAAAAAATTGCTTATGTAACAAAAGTTGGAATAGTGAATGGTTGAGAAGAAGAAGCACTAGTATCATGATTACTTGGGTAGAAAATGATGCACTAGTGGAAGGATTAAGGATAGTGGATCTTATGAGAGCCCCACTAGATGTAGAACCTGACATGTTAGTAGATATACTAGGCATAAAGGTGGAAGAAGTTAGAGAAGAAGAGGTCATGGTATGAGAAGGGGTCATGATCAAAGGAAGAGGCTAAGAATAAAATAAAGTGGTACCCAAAAATATAGTTGAGAATGTAGGAGTAGGTGAATGAGGCTCTTTAACTTGACCACTAATCATAATATTGTAAATGGTAGAAGGATCCTTTCCTTGATGTTGAGGGAATTTAGAGATAAAGAATAGCCTTTTAGGGTATACTCTAATTTAGGTTGGTCTTCTAATGAAAAGAGAGGATTATGATATGAAGAGGTATTAGGAGGAGTCCCATATTTCATTTTACGAGTGGCAATATGAACATTACTAGCATCCAAGAGAGGAGCCCTACTTTGTTTATGGGAGACCCTATGAGGGTTGGTAAAATTCATCATGTTTGTTGACTACAACTCAATATTATCATCAAATAAAAAGTCCATGATGAAAGGTAGAAAAGAGAGATGAAAAAGAAAGAAAATAGGGAATGAAAAAAAGAGTATAGGGTTGACTAGGTTGACCTAACACAAAAATAGGGTTTGTAAACTATACAGGGTCAACTGGGTTGATCCAATATAGTAAATAGAGATTTAAAAAAGAGGAAATAGGGTCTGTAAAATATATAGGGTCAATTGGGTTGATCTATTACAATGAATATAGGTTGGAAAAGGTATAGGGTCAATTGGATTGATCTAGTACAATGAATAGAGGCTGGAAAAGGTATAGGGTTAACTGGGTCAACCCAATAAATTAATGAGGGAAATTTAAAAAGATTATAAAAGATTTATGCACTAAAACAAGACAAAATTTTTAATTAATTTGAAAATAAATAGATGAAAAAACAAAAATTCAATTGGATTAATGCTAGACAAACCAATTAAGGCACACAACACAAAACCTTGCACCAACACTAGCTAATGCAAGTTTTTGCTATACAAAATACAATTAAGCAAAGAGAAAGCAATTAACTTGTAAAGTAAATATCTAACTAATTGGCCAACCTGAATGTTAATTAGATTATTAGGAAATGATTTTAAATGTGATGGGAAGTTGGTTGTAAGCAAGGAGCTAGAGTGGCAATCTAAGGATAGTTTTAGGTAGTTTTATATGAAAGAGACTATAGTGGTAATGATATAAGCTTGATATTGGGGCCTAATCCCTCATTTCACACACTATAGTGATAAGGGTGTTGGGTGCTTAGCTAGAATATACCATTCACCATGCTTTATTCTTGACTATAGTATCAAGTTAGTGTCCCTTTTGGTGATGAAATCCAAGTAGATTGGACTTGGGTAGAAAAATGTTAAAATGCTTGTTTAGATTTTGTGATCTAGTTATGTGTGCATAAAATAGAAGATAGTGAACTAAATGGTTAATTGAAAACCACCTAATTAAGCTATGTGATCTATTCTAAGAATGTAAACAATAAGAAAAGAAAGTGTGAACTAATTACTAGCATATAAGGTTAATTATAACTTTGAAACAAGGTACAATGTTGATATGGTCAACAATGTATACAAAAAATATAAAATAGGGTCGATAGGGTTGAACCTATACTTTGAAAGTAAGGTACAAAAATGAATAGGGTCAGTAGATTCAACTTAGTTATTTAAATAGCACATAAAACACATAAATGGGTTAGCAGTGTCGATCTAGTTGACTGTGCAAAGGTAGTTTTGAAGACTATAAATTGTGAATTGAAATACTGTAAAAAAGAGATAGAGAGATAGAAATGAAACTTGGTGGATAAAAGATGTAGATAATGAAAATATCTATTCAAGAATCTTGTTATATGCTTGAAAATTAGGTTGACTAGGTTGATCAAGCTTTATAGAAACTTGCTACTGAGTGCTTGAAGTGTATAAGGTCAACTAGGTCAACCTAATATGCTAAAACTAATGTCTAAAAAGGTACAAGGTTAACTGAGTTGACCTAGTAGTCTAGACTTGATGTTTGGAAAACTAAAAAATTGTACTAGGTTGATAGGATTGATCTAGTAGCCTACACCTAAAAACCTATGCACAAAATTTAGTTATTAGGTCGATAGAGTCAATCCAGTGTGGAAAATATATGATAAAAATAATGATGAAGAATGAAATAAGATGAACAAATCTTGCAAGGGTTAGTTCACATTTTATTCACCATAATGTATGCAATAAAAAATGCATCATGTCTATAAATCAATCCTAGCTCATAGAAGATAGACCATACCTACACTTATGATTGAGGATAAATTTGTTAAGCATGTGGCATGACTAATATGGGGATCCTCTAGACTTTATTAGGGGATCACTTATCACAATACACCATGCTAGGAAGGGTTCCAAAGCCTAGAGTCTAACACAATCATGCAACAACCCTAAAAGAGTCTTAGGATTAATGTTCACTCTATTATAATAAAAAAGAAAGTAAATCTAATCTAGTGCTCACCAAAACTTGTGGCATAAAGTGGGGGTTATAAACAAAACAAACTAAACTAACATGCATAGAAGACATATACTCACGTCGATGTATACAAAATACTAATACATAGAAGAAATAATCACAACTACATTATCTATCTACTCTTACAAAGGAAAAATAAAGTTAGGAATAATTACCTTGAAGATGAACCCATTGAGCCTCAATCTCTCCCTTGGCCATGATGATTCACAAGAGATTGTTATGTTATGTAAGGATGACAAATAAAAATCATCTCTAGGCTACACAACCTATCTATACATCCAAAATACTTCTCCACAAGACAAGATCTATATCTCCAAAGAAAGTATGAAACCCTAAGATTTATTCCTCAAGTAGAATGGTCAATAATTAGATGTTTGTTCCCACTTATTATTCTTCTCTTCTCTTATTAAAAATGGTTGGAAATGAACTTGTATATATAGACAAATATTTCCCTAAATCCTCCCAGAAACATCATCTATACAAGGTTAACCTAGTTGACCCTATATATTTTCAGAGATAATTCACTAGGTCTGAGCTAGGTCAGCCAATGGGCTAACAAACTCAAAGAGTGAAAAATACCCCTAGATTGTATAGGGTCAACCCAATCAACATAGTATATCCAACTGTCCAAAATGGAATTAAGGCAAGAAAAGGATAATAAAACATGGAAAAATATTGGAATGGGTAAGGCTAAGAAGAATAAGCTTAGGTTAAATGGTTTGAAGAGACGAGTGTGTATATGGAAAGTGGTGAAAGGGAAAATAATATTATGAAGCACCAATGGTCTACCCACCCATTTACCGATACACCTCTTAAGGCATGCACTTAGAGAGATTGAGACTTGATAGGTTCTTGTAAGATATAAAGTGTTAGTAATTGATAAACTTTTGAAAATATTATGTGTTTACATGCCCTAAGCTTGCTCCTTAAACCATCAAATAACAACTTATATAGACCACTAGGATCTTATTGAGGATTCATGAGGGATGGCATAGGCTAGTTTTCTTCATGCAAATAAAAGACACCTAAGTCCCTTTCTTCAACACCTTCTAAGGGGTCCACTAAAAATCTATCATTCCAAAGCTCATCTGGGAACATGTTTGGTACCTCTTTTAGATGAGTGTTCAAGTCCTATCCCATTGAAAATTCATCCTCATCAATGATGGTGAAACTGATGTTGAAATTATTTGGTCCATAGGGCTCTATATGAAATTATGCAATGAGCTCAAATTTGATTGACGGTTTGGCCCCATACCTTATCTTGAATGCCATATAGGACAAATCTATTATAAGATATCCCCTATCTTTTCCATGAATTCTATGGACAAACATAGTGCAAATTGAGTAAGTACATCCAAGATCAATACATATTTAACCATAGAAACACTAGGACAAGCTTGTATAAAAATACTAAGGTCTGTTATTATACTAGATGGTTTAGGAGAATAACCATCAAGTTACAACACTCCTTTAAACTATGGCTCATATTTCAGACCAAGCTAATCAACTAAGGACTTTGGCATCACTGAGGTATTAGCCCCACTATCCACTAGGAAATTATTCACTAAAGAGTTGACAATGATTACTAAAATATATAAGTGAGGAGGTTTGAATTCTTTACCTAATTTCTCTTCACTTGGCCCCTTGGCTGCATTGGTGAGAACTTCACTCACTTTGCTTAGTGGCTTGTCTACAACATTGATCTTTGA
Organism: Torreya grandis; assembly: GCA_037957365.1. NCBI lineage: Eukaryota > Viridiplantae > Streptophyta > Pinopsida > Cupressales > Taxaceae > Torreya > Torreya grandis. The sequence continues at coordinate 1,734,374 of JARHVA010001307.1, read as the reverse complement.
CAGTCCTCCCTAAAGGATGTCTATGTGTTGAGGCATGGAGAGCATATCCCACATAATCACACTCATATTTGACATTTTCATTTATTCAACAATGTTGATGGGTGAACCACCAACCTTTTTTTGTTCTTTGAGAGTCACCACTATTGTTTGTTAAACTCATGAGCCGTGGGGCACAAAAAGATTCCCTTGGCTCTGATTTTTTTGAAGTAATGGAATGTTTGGAGTGATAGTAAGATCACTTGACTTTCTTAGTGAAGGAGTAATGATGGGAAGCTCTTTGAATGATTCTTAATTACCATACATGTTCCTTATTTTAAATCTTATGTTTGCTACCACTAGAATATAGGCTTGGCTAGAACTAACCTATTGGTTGGCTGTGTAGCACTCTTCTTGTTCACAGTTCATCATTATAGCATCTAGCTGATTTGGTCCTTGATCTGATCCTTGACCTTGTGGAGGATCCTATATCTTGGTCATCATAGGTACATCTACATTTTAGGCCATGAGAGCTTGGTTATATCCAAAATTAGTAGCTTGCTGCCATTGATCATTAAAGGCTTGGTTAAGGTCAATGTTTGGAATAATATGTTGACCAAAGGATTAGCTACAAGGCATGGTAACCTATTCTTCTTGAGCCACATTATTTTGAACTAGTACCTAAGAGTTGGAAGTACTAGCAACATTAAGATTGTAGTTATTCTACCCATTGTAATTGTGTTGCCCTTATCCTTAGTATTGACCTTGGCCCTAGCTTTGGTAGTTCCCCTTATATGGTGGCCTATTTGCTTTAAAGACTTGATACTAGGGCTTATATAAAATTTGACAAGGCCTATTGAAATCTTATTTCCTTTTTACATTTACTATCTCATTCTGTAAGGATTGAAACATGCTTTTTAGCTCTTGAAAGTTATTTTGCTCTAGTGAATCACTAGATCCACTAGTAGAAGCTTTCTCTTGATTTAGTATAGGGATTGTCACAATTGTTGGTGTAGGAATAATGACATCCAATGGAGGGATATCAATAGGATGTGGTATGATTTTAGGAAATAAGGGTATTGGTGGTCTAGGTGTAAGTTTACCATCCTGAAATAGATAATTTTATATCTTAATAGCCACCTCATATGCATATGGAAGTATATTTCATCTCACCACCGCTATGTCACTATTTAAACCATTTAAATAATATAATAAAGCAAAGTTAGGGGTTGGTCTAACCATGACTAGGATTCAGTCCCAAGTTTTTTGGAACCTTATGTTTTTTGTTGTCTTGCATGACTTCATGAGAAGCTCTCCTAATGGTAGTTAGTTGCTCTACAAGTGATAAATGGTCACTTTTGTCTTCAAATATTTTACATAAGGCTTCCCTTAATTTTTACAATGTTTTAATGGAGTTAGTAGCAAGGCCTATATACAAATCTAGGGTATTTCCAAATAAGTAGCTAATAACCTAATAGTTATATTCTCCTTAGTGACATTATGGATATTACAAAAGTTGGCTATGTCCATGAGGTGATTAGAAGGTATTATAGCTTGGTCTCCAATGTAATAGGGAACACTTTTAAGGGCTGTAATTGGGATAGGATCATAGTGAGAAAGGGATAGAGGGCTTTGGCCATTAAAATCCATAAAATATCTAGGGGATACCATGACTATGCAAGGGGGTAACAAAGGTCTTTTTGAAGGGAGAGGCCTTGGAAATGATCTAGGAGAAAAATTTCTCTGATATGGATGAGTATTGGCAAACCTTAATATTTTTACTAAATTTAAAGGGAGTTTAACAAAATAAAAAGGAATACCTCTTGAAGCTGACCTTGTTGTCACCTTTGGCATGAGATGAGGCTACTACTCTGCACCAGAGTGTTGATTCTTCCCTTTGGAGTTTCTAGATGTTATTATTTGGGAGCTTAACTACTGCATATTTGATCAAACCAACATCAACTTTGATCAATATTATTTTAAAATAAATGGGTGCCATTGAGTGTGTCAAAAACTATTATAGGCTTAATTTTCACCCTTGGAAAGTGTTATTCAAACTCTCTCCAACTAAGCTATAATATTGGGACAACCCTAGGCTATGGGTATCTTGTGATGGGGTTGAACCTTTGGAGAAGGATGACTTCATCTTGATGCTCATGTAAAACTAATGCTACAATAATAATTCACAAAGAAAAGGGGTAGAAAGACGATAAGGGATCCTAAGAAAGCTAAATAGGTGATGCACAAAAGTTAAGTGGATACTCATAGATGCTTGAACACACACTAAATCAACAAAAGACAACTATGGATTACTCAATCTCATAATCTCACTAGTTGTATAAATATTTAATAGAAGAGGTTCCAAGTTAAACATTAATCTAGACTAGCAAGCTAGTTTGAAAACACCTTTAAAGAGGCAAGTAGAAGGACAACAAACTAGGAATAATATCCTTCAAAAATTCACCATACACAATCATACTAAGCACTGATTAAACATAAGAGATAGGAAAAGAATTGTTCTTATTAATTCAAAAGATAGTTCTAATAATACCATATCAAAAGAGCACATCATTGTAATAGTCTCAATGAGTATCCTTGTCTTAGAAATAAAAATGCTAAATTCTAAAAGTTGAGAACCCCTTCCATGGGAATGAGACTAAGATATATATAATAAGAGAGAGGGAAAAAAAGGATGTGAGAGCATGCTATCAAAAAAGAACACTTTGTCCTAGGTCATTAAATGAACCTGCATCATCACCTTTTTATCCTTAGCCAATGAGAACCTTGCCACATTTTTGATTAATCATAACAATACTTGTGGTTTTTTGAGTGAGAAGAGTCCTAAAGGATTTGAGGATGCATTTAATGCTCCTATAGATAGTTCTTAATAATATACCTTTTCTTTAATCCTTCATGCCATCTCCCACTTGAAGACAAAATCTCATGTTCATGGATCAGATCAGATCATGGCTTTGTGCCTTTTAGGTGGATGCTTGTCGAGATTACAGCCATGATGAAGGACAAAGATAATTTTCATTAATCCTATCTCTGATTTATCTTCATTTTTGGATTATAGGTCTATCTATAGGTGGAAAACCAATATAAGGTTATTGGTTTTCCTGTAGTTTCCATATCAATATAGACTATATAGAACTTTTATCTATTATAATAGGTCCAAATAGACCCATCCTTTCTCTATATGAACTAAAACCCATATATACATACATGGATCCTCTTTAAAATGGTAAAAACCATTGTAGAAAAAACCCTACCTAATCAAAAATATGAACTAGAGGTCCATATTTAACCTTAATGGTGATCCCTATGCGTTTCTTATATCTTGTTGCATCATATTGACTATTTCATGGAATTTGAACCAAATTCTAAGGTGTTGATATGACCTTGCAAAAAAATATTATCTATTGTGTAAAATAGACTCTCAACCTCTATCAAGAATCTTAGGATCACCTTTGCTCTAATTGGTTGTCAAAATCTAACTCAGCTCATTGACACATTGACTCATTTCATTTTATTGATTTTGATTGGTATGAATGCCAAAGAACCATCGATACTATACGAGTTGAATGTGTTATTGACCCTTGCCATACCCATATTGAATTTTGAGATTCATTAACCCTTTTAACATTAATCACCATTATATTTGAGTGTATGATCGAATGTGAACCATTAGATTAATTGGGACACATTGTTTGAAATCTAATGGCTAGTTCATGATCTTAAAAATGACATCCTCACTCCCATAAAATGATATTTTAATGACCATCATTGATGGTCGCACAACCATCAAACTTAGGCTCAAAATGGATTTTATGTGATCTATCTAAAAATTGACATTTGTATGAACATCTTATGCTTTTGACCAAATTTGAAGGATTGGATCTTGAAGTATAAGAATTATAGAGGTACCAAACTTGCAAGAGATGTTCTTGAGGTTAAAAGGAATAAACCCATTTGATCCATTGGTCCCTAAAGATTTCTAAGTGAATATATTTAATTCACAAGTTGGCTATTTCAAATGCTTCTACGTGACTTTTGGTGACAATTGAGCTCAAACGGATAAGTATGGAAAACTTAGTGAAATCTAACTAAGGGGCCAACTTTAAACATGTATACCATCTACCATGCTTTGGTAGATGATCTAAAAATTATCATGTAGAAACTAAGGACCAAGCTAAAAAAACCCATGTGACCACCTTCCCCTACAACTATCATATGTATGAGCTATGGCCTTGTCAAGATGATCACTTGGATCTATTATAACTTATTTGAAAATGGCTAGGTATGGAATTTTAGTAGAATTTGTCTAATATTCCAACTTTGGATCTTCATAACTTTTAATGTGATTTGATAGAGGAATTGAAACTTGACATATATGATCAAGACACAAAGATTAACAATTCCATATGACCAATTCTTTCTAACTTTTATACATGTGGTAATGGTGATGTCAACAAAGTGCCTACTCAAAAATTCTACCACTAGACCCAAGTGTCTCAAAGAACACAATGTATAACCAAAAGGATCTCATGCATTTCCATAGTTATTCTGAGTACTCTTAACATACCATAAGGTCTCCAAAACATTCTCCACCTACTCATCCATTATCAACCTAATACATTTGGGCATCAACCTGGTATGTGGGCCAAAAAATGGCCAATAAGTCCTTAAAACAAAATTCTCCATTTGTGGACATAACTCTTTAAGTCTACCTACCACTCTATGGTTTTAGCATGGTTCTTATGAAATATTTCCACTCCGCAACCTATATGAGGATCTCAAAACATGTTTTAACTCTTCACTCCAAATGTTTAGACCTCTATGGGAGCTTGATAATGTGTACACAATAGTAGACAAGGGTAGTGTGGATGAGATATGGATCATATGCATAGTTTATGACATTATGATCCATTATAGACCTCTCCAAATTATTCAAATTGAAATTTTCAACCTTGAAATATTGTAAACAGGTTCACATGGATTATTAAACATGTTTGGTTTCTTATAAGGCACTTGTAGGTGCACATTAATGATGCATGATTGTGTACATTGAAGGATTAGTAGTCACAGTATATTACATAACACTTGGATATCTTGGCTTGATTTTTAATGTTCAAATAATATGTTAAAATTCTTGAAACTCTTAAATACACCTTCATGAACATTCTCAAAGCTTAATATACCTCATTCAACTAACTATGAGTGAGTACCTGCAGGAATGTTTGATTGTGTTATTCCTTAGTGACTAAAACTCTATGTATGTTATACATTGAGACTAAAATTGGAAACAGAGAGGATTAAATTTTTTTGGAAGCATGAAACCTAACATATCACCTTCCTCTGAAATTGCTTCAAGGAAATAACAACTTTTGTAGATGATGAACCTACTTACAACTAGCAATGGAGATCTCAACCTATAAATTGAGAAGTTTTAGCTCATAAAATCACCTCCAAACATGAAAATAGAGATATAAAACATGAAATAAAGATTTCCACATCCTCTAAAGAAATTTCAATAAGTGGTTTGTATGAACCAACTCAAATAAGAAGAAAACCTATAGGGTGTGGGGGTTAGTATGTAGAAAAAGACATTCAACTTATTAAGCATGGTTCATAATGCATAGGAAACCAATATCTATACTCCTTACATGAATGTGAATTATAATAGGTTTAAAAATACCCATTAGAGACATTTGATTTGAAATAACTCCTGCTGTCTGTACCATCAAGAAACCTATTGACCATTTCTATACACCTAGTGGAGTGATGGAGAAGAGAAATAGGTTTGGTAATATTTTTAGACTTATAAAGTATTAAAATGTATAAATGGAGATAAGGAATCTAAATATTCATTGCATGATCTTTCCACATGTGTCACACTCCTTTATAGGTTATACAACTACCAAAACCTCATTCTTTTCAACTATTTTATTGATTTCAGTTAGGAACCTAGTGTTTTTTCAATTAATAATAACATGAATGATATGAAATGAAATATTTGAAATAAAAATTGACTTTAGAACACTTTTATACCAAGTAAAATCATACCACCTTCATTAATGACTCAAATATGACCCCTAAGTGACATTAAATGACTTAGGGCTCATTTGACCATGACCAAGGTTAATAACACTTTAAATGACATAAAATAAGACCATGAAACACCCTATTACATATTATAAGACCTATACACAAGTTTTTTACTATAGGGGGTTGAATTATTTTGACATGTGATTAGAATAGTTAATATTATTGGTGATTTCCTAGGGGTGGTATACTTGCTATGCTAAGATTAGTAGCCTAATCCTATCCATTGGGTCATGGAGTCACCTATGAACAAGTTTGACACTTAATTTTCCTTTAAAACCACACCAAACATAAATAAAGGACAAAAAATAAGACACATCAAAGGAAATAAACATGTGTTCTCAAGAACACTTATGGAACACACACACAATTGAAGGAAAGACACACACCTAACCTAGTATTTACAAGACCTCAATATTTGAGGTGAAAGACATCTTACCATGCTTCAACCAGGGTCATAAATGGTTATTCTTTTATCATTGTAAGTCTATGAAAACAACTTGTCATGTGAAGGATGCTTATCATCAACCACTTAAATATATAGATGGTGAATTGGCTTACCATATTTGGATCTCCTCATGCCTACAAGTGGACTAATTTAAGATTTTATGAATTTTCTATTCAATTTTCCAAAGAAATTATTTATATTTATAACTAAATTGATCTCTATCATACCCATTTGGTGTTCTTAAAACTATAAATGAAAAAGTATGACAACTTCCTCAACTTTTCTTTCTTCCTTGTCATGATGTACTTAATTCTTGGAAGCATCGAGATTGCTTTATTTTTGTTCCATAATTTATGTAAATGACTCATATTTAGGCTAAATTATTAAAATTTTAACACAATGAATTTATGAAATTAGAATTGCATGATGCATAATGAATTAATCTTGAATCAGATAAGATAGAGCACACCTACACTTTTGATTGGGTATACACTTGTTAAGCAGGAACATGACTATTATGGGGATCTACAAAAATTGATTAGGGGATCACTTGTATCAATTATCACAACACATCATGCTAGGAAGGGTTCCAAAGCCTTGAGTCTAACCCAATCACACAAAAACCCTAAAAGAGTCCTATGATTTTATGTTCACTTATGCTAATAAAAAAGAGAGTAAACTATTCTAATAATAAGAAAATTAAACCAATATAGTGTGTACCAAAGATTGTGGCACAAAGTTGGGGTTAGAACAAAATAAATAAATAATAACTAACTTAAACATGTGTAAGAGACATATACTCATGTTAATGTATACAAAATACTAATACATGGAAGATAATAATACATACTTCATTATTTATCTACTCTTACAAAGGAGACATAAAATTAGGAATACTTATCTTCGAAGACAAACCTGCCTAGTCTCAACCTCTCCCTTGGCCAAGGTGCTTCACAAGAGATTGTTGTGGCTTGTAAGGATAACCAAGATAAATGAACTCTAGGATAAATGACCTACCTAAGTATCCAAAAGAATTCTCCACAAGACAAGATCAAATCTCTAAAAGAAAGTATTGAACCCTAAAGTTTTATTCCTTAAATAGAATGGTCAATAAGTAGATGTTTGTTAGCACTTCTTCACTTAATTATTTGCTCTCTTTTGAATCTTATGAAATGGTGGCAAATGACCTTATATATATAGTAGTATCTTTCCTAAAAACTATTTGGACATGTTGGCTATACTAGGTCAATTGGGTTGACCTAGTACATTCTTGGGCTAATGCCTAAAGTCTATGCTAGGTTGGCCGGGATGTAAACAAGTTAAAATAGTAAAGATGTCCCAAGAATACACTAAGTCAATCAGGTTGACCTAGTGTATTAAATAGGTAAAAATGTAAATAAGGAAATGAATGAAGGAATAAATCATTACAATTACTGGAATAGATAAGAAAGATAAGAAAAAGCCTAGGGTTCATGGGTTTAGAGAGCTAGTGTGTAGATAACACGTGGCAAAAGGAACAATAATCTTAAAAAGCATAGATGGTCTACCCACCCCTTTATTAGTGCACCCCATAAGGCATGAACTTAGAGATATTGAGAATTGATAGGTTCCTATATGATATAAAATGTTAGTAATCAATAAAATATTGAAAATATTATGTATATACATATTCCCTAGTTGAAGCTCATCATGTGTCACATAAGTACAACATGGGATGGTGCTTCAGAGATAAAACATGATGACACACAAAATTGATGATAATTATGGTGAAGTAAACAAAAAATAAGATAAACGAAAGAACTATATTAAAAAACACATACCTTTAACTTACCTTAGTGCTGTAGATAAAGAAGATTATATGGAAGTGATGGCATCCAATGTAAAGCACACTAGGTGAACATGTAGAAGTTAGCAAAAAAATAGCCAATTTTTTTTATAAGATATACATATGATAGTGGAAAATAATCTATACATCACCAAGAATCCAATGCATTTTAAATTTTGCAAAATGGATGAGTAGAAACACAGATATGAGCAAAATTAGGAATTTGAAGAAAAATAATTTAGAATTTTGATTTTTGAAAAAGTGGTTTTAAATAGGAAAAAGAGAAATAATTTTGTTATTTTGATTTTTAAGAAAGGAGAAAAAGAGATATAGAGGGAAAATAAGCTATGATGGTGAGGGAATGACATGATAGGCAAGAGAGAACACCAAGAACGAGAACAGGTGCACTATAGGTATGCAATTGAGAATCTCAAACTAGTTTTTGAAATTTGTATTGATTTATGTGAATTTTTATTAAATTTTGATTTTAAGAATTTATACATATTAAAAATGAGAACAAATAGGTTATAAGGGTAGTAGATAAGAAGATGGGAAATGGGTTGGAAAGAAATAGGGAAAAAACAAGAAAAAGACAAATTTTAAACAAAATACACTAGGTCAGCACACTGAACCTACTAGGTTGACTAGGTTGACATAGTAGGTTGAATTAGGGTGAAAATACATATGGTTTACATAGTAATTGTAGGTCAACCTGGTATATTCTAGCTACTAAAACTAAGTGAAAAGGTGTTCAGTTAGTTTGTAAGGGCCAAAATGAAACTTAAACACTGGGGAGAAGAAGATAAAAGGAAAATTACGAAATTTAGGATAAAATAAGTCAAAAATAAGGAAACATTTGATCAAAATAGGTTGACCAGGGAGCCAAAATAAACACAAAAAAACATGTAAAAAGTTGAAAGAGGGATACATTAGCCTAAAATGACCAAAGAAGGGCAAGAGGGACCAAAATAGGATAATAATGAATAGAGTATGCTTGTTTTTGATTAAATATAGAATGTATAAAGAATGTATAATGAGTATACATGACATGGAGCTAATACATCCTTTATTATTTATTGATTGTAGAGATGGCCATGGTTCTGGAGGTTACTAAATGTGTCATGGTTACCAAATTTATTAGAGAGGTTGATAGATGGAGACAGAGCTAGACTAGTAGCCATAGGTCTAGGAGGTATAACAGATATGTGCAGAATCCCATTGAGTGTAGATATGTTGGTCATGTTCTTTAGTTATTGGGAATGGATGAAAAACACCTTTAGATGGGAGGTAGATGGGGATGTGATAGAGGTTTCTATCACACTAGAGGATGTTCATGCCATCCTCAGTCTACCCATAGTAGGAACACCAGTGACTATAAGGATACCAAACAACATAGAAGAAAGGGGAGCCTTAGCCATATGGGATATAGGCTCAGAGATGATATTACCAAGGTGGAGAGTGAGTATAGATGATGTGTATATATTATAGATTTTATATCTTTAGAAGGTGGTGATAGGCCTTATGACATAATGAGTGCTCTATCACAAGTAAAATGGTAGGGTACCACTATACATGATATCCTTGAGCAAGATGATGCTAGAGGAGGGAGTGATATATGATTTGGGTTCTATCATATAGGTCTAGCTTGTTCATGATCTATTTGAGATGTGGGTTAGAGGACATAATACCATGGGACTAATCATACTATTGATAGCATGGATATATGAGAGATTTCCTATGTATCAGTAAGTTGGGTTACCCCATGCATTTAATAATAAGTCACCTCAGGTGAGGATATGAAAGGAGGACTAGGTAGCATAGGCTATGCCCCACATGCTAGTGCTATAGACAATGAGATGTATCAACATAGTGTGGCAACCATATGAGTAGCTAACGACCACTTGGGAGAGTTGCCACATAGTTAGACCAATATTAGAGTGGAGAGAGGTAATAGAGCACTATACATGGTGAAGAGAGCCACATCTGGTGGTATGAGTGTTAAGGAAGATGGGTTTACCTCATCTAAAAACACCAATACTTATGCTTGAGTATTGGAATCAAAATGTGAGAGAGCCATGAGGGAATAAGGGATGTGGACCATTGATAGTGACACTGATATTAAGGCCATACCAGGGGTGATCATGAATTGGTCAGGTATGATGAGGGGTAGATTAGGAGGAGGTAAAGGTAGGGATAGAGATACTAGATGTATTACCACCATATCCATAGAGAGATAAACTATAGCCACTGAGGACATAGTAGTGATGGAGGTAGGAGGAGAGAGTAGAGGCCATCATCATCCTTAGCAATTCAATAGAGGATTTAGAGGAGAGGATAGAGAGACCATTCAGATGGAGGTTGATATGGATGCGAGTGATGACAACCAAGTTCAAGTTAAGAAAGTGACCTATAAAGGAGGTACTAAGAGGCTATGTAAATGGGGAGACTATGTTAGGTGATCATTGGGATGATGAGACCATAGGAACCAAGACATAGATATGTAAGAAAAAGTATGATTAATTTATTACATAAGTTGTTATTTGGTTGTTAGATATTATGATATATGATAGTGATCTAATATCCATCTAGTGTGATGTTGTAGGCATACCTAAGGATGAGGAGGAGAGATGGGGGTCCCTAGTTAGGGGAACATGCCATGATGTCTTAAATGAGACTCTATAGTTGTATGACCCTATAAAACTAGAGGATCCAAGTATACCATATTCCCTAGCTCAAGTGAACTTGTTCAGACTAGCAAGAGAGGCCATAAGGTATATATGGATATATAGAGAGAGGGTATAACAATCAGTAGAGATAGGTGTAGGGGAGAGGTAGGCCTATCAGGCCTTAGCCAATGAGAGAGCTGTAAATCAAGATACAGTGACACAAATGACATATGCATATACGAAAATACAAACCTAGCTGATGTAGGCACATGTAGTGACCTAGACCGAGTTGGTACAGGCATAGATGCAGATAGAAAATTTTTAGGGATAAGTAGAGGGATTGAGATTTTGGACTACCTTATTACAACATACTATTTGGTGGAGTCAAACTAAGGCCTCAATAGGCAACGTGGCTAGACCACGAGATAGACATGATAGAGCTCAACTCTAGTGTTGAGGGATTGTATATGGTTTTATATGTTGTATCAAACTCTTGATATATATATATATATATATATATATATATATATATATATATATATATATGATGTATTATTTTTTCATATTGGTGTTGGTTGTGTATGTTGTCTTTATGATGGTTATATTTGTTCATTATGGTTGAGGCTATGGATGCTTTAGATATATTTTTTTCTAGCACATGTATTTAGATTTGTTGTATATGATATGAGAAATATAGGTGATGTGGTTTCTTTTGTAGCATTATGGATAACATATGCATGGTTTTAAAAAGAAATAGGCAAAAAGACTTGGAAAAATATAATCAATCAAAAATGTAATACACACTAATTCAAGCTAGGAAATGTGTAATAAAATGAAAAATGACTAAGTATAAAGAACTAAGAAAATGGAAAACAATATGGTAAAAAGGGGGATTTATTTTTAAACCAATGTGAAATATTTTGGCACCAAATTAAAAAAACTGAAATCATGCTAAATATCACATTGGGAAGTATGAAAAATAAAGTAATAAAATGGAAGGGATGTGTTGTTTCCAAAATCAGCTTAGCTCATTTTTGGGAACAACCCCCTATGAAACTTATCCGTTTCATCTTTCGTTTCTCTAAGTTCATTTTTTCGAGACGGATTTTGAATTCATTCTCATCTCGGCCTTGAAATGTGAAAGTGGTTACAATCTCGTTCTGGCCAAGTTTTCCCCTCCCCCAGACTCTCCTTCTAGAGTTAGTCTTTTCTTCCATTTTCGTACATAGGCAAAAAATTTTGCCGCCCCTACACTCTTCTTCTTTTTGCTTTTTGTGCAAGGGTGGCAAATTTCACTGCCCATGCATTTTTACTTGCAAGGGCAGCAAATTTTGCTGCCCCTACACCTTGACTTGTAAGGGCGGCAAATTTTGCCACCCCTGCACTCGAATGAACTGAAACATGCAAGGGCGGCAAATTTTGCTGCCATTACACGTCTCGATTTCCATGCACATCATTTATTGCCATGCACAGAAGGTGGTTGGGGTCAATTTTCACCCCATTTAAACTGATTTGAGCCTCTCTTCTCCTCATTGCTTCCTCCTCTCCTCCTGCCCCATGCACCTGAGCAACCCAGTTGACAAGTTAAAGTGCATTTTGGCAGATTCAACCTCGTGGCACGCACCTTTTCTTAGGTAGGTCTCATTTTTGGATTTTATTTCTTTTTCTTTTTTGGTTTTTGTTTAGTGTTAAGTTGTTTGCTGTTGTTTTTGCTTTATTTTTCTCTCTCTCTCTCCTTCTGCCCGCATCCCTCCTCTCCTCACCGCAAACGTTGTTTCTTTTTCCCTCCCCCTTTGCCCACGGGTTTCCATCAGAAACTCACGTAGGTGGCATTTTTTGCCACCCGCATTTTTTCTTCCACCCTACATGCAAGGGCGGTGAATTTCACTGCCCCTGCATGTTTCTTCCATCCTACGTGTAAGGGCAGCAATTTTTACTGCCCCTGCATTTTTTTTATACCCTGCATGCAGGGGCGGCGATTTTTGCCGCCCCTGTATTTTTCCTCTAAATTTTTCTAACCCCGAAGGAATTTTTCTAGGTTATCCCTTTCCTTCCTTTTCTTCCTCATTTTTCACTCCTTCTCATGACCTGGCCTATTTAAGTGACCTCTAGTAACCAATATCACTTAATTTGCACTTTTCCCCCTCTCATCCTCTCTCCTCTGATCTATGATCATGACTGCAACACCTTCAGCGAACTCCTGCACTTCTGCTCCCGTCTGGTCAAGATCATCCTCCATGACGGAAGCGTCTCCCAAGAAAGTGAAAACTATGAAGTATAAGTACTAGGGTGTCTTCTCGCTCACATTAGTCTCCTCGAATGTCGATGACATTCAGGACACCGAGATCGGCCACGTGGACATGGCCGAATTCTTGGTGTGAACAAAGGCGACAAATCTCAACACTGGAATAAAGAGGATCATTGAGAGCAACATCCACCTGGTGCCTGCATTTTTGATAGCAGTGCATCATACTGAGTTCATCCTTCAATGCATGCACTTCTACAATAAAGAGACCAGAACGGTCTCAGACGCCAGTGGTAACACGGTGATTCGGTTGGACCCTGAATTCATTGACAAAGTTTTCATGTGCCCTCTAGCCACTGAGATAACCCAAATTGACTTCGTGGATGTGCAAAAAGAGTATGATAAAGACCCTGAGAGGGCAAAGAAGGTCATGAACTATAAGTGGTTGAAGACCTCCATGACCAACCTCTCTAGATGGCTAAAGAACTTTCCAAGCAACGATTTTGTCGAGGAAGTTGGTGACTTGATCACCCTTCTCAGTAGAGTACGAGGTCTCCCATCTTCTTCACAGTTCCATGAATGGATGTATCCATTCATCAATATCATCCTCCAGGGTAAGCAAACCATCTTTTGGGGAGAGCAAATCAGCAATGCTCTCCATGAGTAGTTAACCAAAGTACAGACTTCTTTCAAATTCTATATGACTTCATACCTGGTTTATATAGCTACCGTAATGCGATCTTTCTCAGGATTAACTATAATAGGAGATAGAAAGACCACCCCGATCTACTCGTATTATCCTCAGCTGATGCTCCAAGGGTCAACACGTCATTTCAAAAGAGTAAATGATGCCTTCTTTGCCATGTTTTTGTGTCTCTTCGATCCTCAGCTTGAGCAGAAGAGAATATCAGATGAGGCCTGAGCAGTGGTCAATGATTATGGCTGCATGTTTCTCTAGTTTCCCACATTCTGTTATCTTCAGGTCAGCTTTTACCAAGGCTACCCCTACATGCTTCCCAAGTTCCCTTTAGATAAATTAGTTCTAATGGAACTTTACCGACAACTGGTTGTCGTGCATACTAGACAGATGGAACTGAAGAGACCAGGTTTTAAGTTTCCAATTGAGATTGGTAGGTATTTTGTTGCAACATCAACTAAAGCTAAGGTCATGGAAACCAAAATGCAGACAGTTACTATTAAGACATTTAAAAGACGAGAAAAATTTGACTACAGGGGAGTCAAAGAGAAAATCAGAAGGAAAACTCAGTCCCATGAACTAATGATTAAAGATATTTGGGCAGGCCTAAGGACAGCTGAAGAAATAAGGAAAATGGACTATTACAGGTTGATACTGGAGCATATTGAATATCTCAGGCTTGCAGAGATCCCCTCTGGTTTAACCGATGATGGGAACATCATAAATAGTAGGTATCTAGTAGAGAAGGTTGCTGGTTCCCCTCTCCCTCCAATTCAGTGGTCTCAGAAGGAGTTGACTTCTCTGAGAAAAAGATTCAAACCAATATTGGCTAACACCAATGATTGGTTAGCAGCCAAAGGAATCACCTTGAGGGAATTTGTTACAGGTTCAGAGGCTGAATACCAAGCAGAATTAAAGAGGAAAGTAAAGAACAAAATCAAAAACAAAGGTGATGTCCCTTCTCCTTCTAGGCCTCACAAGCCTAGGATCATCTTTGTATCCAAGAAATCAAAGATTGTACAAGGGTCAGAAGCAACAACAAAAAGAACCAAAGAACAGAGCCCTCAGGCACAAGCAGCTCAGCCCATGGAGAAAGATGATCAACCGTTAGGGCAACCAAGTGTTGGGTCTCTAATCTCACAAGAACAAGCACAGTCGAGCAAGAGCGTATCTCCTTCTCCCCCTCAGTCTCCTGTGGTTCCCTCTTCTCCCATCTCTCCTATTAGTGTTCCCTCCTCTAGAGTTGCTTCTCCTTTTAGAGTTGTATTTGGTGATCCTCAGGGTCCTTCTAGAATTTCCCCTCGCTCTTTTAGATCCATTCCAAGTTTATCGTCTCCTTCCTTCAACTTGCCAGCAAACCCTGCACCTGAGCCATAATTAGTATTTGGTGCAATTTTGCCAGTGACTCTAACTACAACTACTATCACCACTAGCAGTATGGAAACTACTATAGTAATGCTAGCAGAGATAACCATTGCCACAACAGGCACTTCTCTCCCACCTTGGATGTCTACTTTCACACTGAAAAGAAAGAAGATGGCCATCTCCCCAGATGAGTTTGACTTTGGCAAAGTAGTGCCAGTGAAAGCAAAGGCTCCTAAGAGGCCAAAAATCCTCTCCAAATTGGTCGAAGAAAAGGGACAAAAATTTCTAGAAATTACCAAGCCTCCACAAGACGCAACCCTTGAGGGTTTCAAAATGAGCAGCTATTCCATTTCTCATGTTGAACTTGGCAAAGTTACTCACGAAAGTGTGAAAAGCGATCTTCAGTCGGCTATGGACATCATGGTCCAAAAATTTGATCAGGAGAAGGAAATGAAAGATTATTACAAGGTCAAAGTAGAGCAACTAACGACAGTAATAATCAGGTTCACTCTTCCTTCTAAAGCAACAACTCCAGAGGCCTTCTCTGTGGATGACTCAGTCATTAAAAAAGTAGAAAAGACTTATTTGAAAGGGAAAGTCCTGGAGGACTATATCAAAAAGATGCATACTCAGGGAGTTTCTCTACTTATAGAAGTAGCAAAAAAGATAGGAAAAATGAAGAAGGTAAAAAACACAGGTAGATGATTTCATCTCCCTCATTTCCCAAGAGATTGATAGCTTGGAGAAAGATCTCGGCAGATGGAAGGAAATGAAAAATATCAAGAAGAGCACCCTGATATCTATCGGTGTCATCTCCAACAAGGACTCTTATGTTGAGATCAAGGAGTCACTGGTCTTCATAATTCAGGTACTCAAAGACTTAATTGATGATCTTAAAGCTTTCAAGGAAGCTAGTGAGAAGAGTGACCTGAGCCTGCTAAATAAATTAGAAGAGCTTCCATGCGACTTAACCTCTAAGGACAATCAGTTCCTTCTGGCAGAAGAGATGATTTAGAGTTTCAAGGAAATGATTTGGAGAGATTTTGAAGAAAAATCCTTCTCAATGTCTTCGATGGATAGCATTCTAGATGCTCAGTTAACTTTGGAGAATCTGAAATCCAGGTTAACTGGCCATGCTAAAGCCATCATAGCATTGAAGGATGCACTGATCAGAGCAAGAATCGTCTCCAAGAATGCAGTTGTGCCAGACATCATAAGAATTCAAGAATCTATCACCATTTATGATGCTCATCTAAAAAAAACTTGGTGGCTAGAACTGATTCTCTCTCTCTCTCTCTCTCTCTCTCTCTCTCTCTCTCTCTCTCTCTCTCTCTCTCTCTCTCTCTCTCTCTCTCTCTCTCTCTCTCTCTCTCTCTCTCTTTTCTTTCTTCTTCTCTCCTTATGCACTTCTATTTTGTGTAAAGTGCATGCAGTTTTGAAATATGTAATTATGTGTAAAAAGTTTGGAAAAATATTTAAAAGTCAAAGATGAGTCATCTTTGACCAAGATATTTTGTATATTTTATTATTTTCTCTTTTTGATGATTTTCTTCCTATATATAGTAGGAGACCTCATTTGTAAAGGATCTTGGAAAAATTAATAGCAAATACTCTGCTGAAATTGAAGCAACTTTTGAGACTTTGTGCTCAAATTTGTAAATCATATTTTATTGAATGAATGATAAGCAGGTTATTTCAGACTTTGTGTTGAAATTGTCTGTGTTATTTAGGAAATAGTTCTTATGTCATTTTTCTTGGTAATATCTTATTCATCTGATTTAATAAGCAAAGTGGGTGTGTTTATATTATCTAAGGGCACTTCTAGAGGGTAGAAGATAGACTTTGTGCTGCTTTTATCTTTGAGATTCAGTTATCTTTTGTAGTTTTAGGTGAAGACTTTGTGCTTCACTTCACTCTACAGTCGTACTTATTCTGAATCGGTGAAAGAAGCTACAGAAGACTTTGTGCTTGCGTGAGCGTTCTTGTGGACTTTGTTACTCCAAGTGATCTCTTGCTCTTCATTTGATGCCATTCCTAAAAGAAGAGGAGTGTTGTTAGCTTAAAGACCAAGATTTTCCCTCTTTTGTTCTTTATATATGACCTCTAAAAGAAGAGAGGTAGATGCTGTTATACCACCCCCATGTGTTATTTTTTGCTTAATTATATATATTCAGCATGCAAGTATTAATAGGGAACCTCCCCTTGATGAGAGGAGAGATTTACCTCGTCCAGATCTGGTAAACCCACACTTGTCATGGTGTAAATCTCCCTATGCTGTGGTTGATATACCCATTTTGTCATCAGTTAGTTGACGACAAAATATTCACCCAATAGTTTTTTTGGTGACTCCGCTGTGGACCTCAGATGTGTAGTCTGAAACCTCAAGTTTTAGATTGAAGCAGTCCCTGCCCTTATCCATTACATAGTCTGGCGACTCCATTTCATGTCTTACCCATTATCATTATAGCCTTACCATCTCCCTCCATCTCTGTTATATTATCTAGTCTGCAAAACCAGAGCCACTGGGAAGAATATGCATTTTGAAGCCTCAAGCTTCAACTTGAAGCAATTTTGGTCACTTTTTCATTTTAAAATCTAGCAACTCCATGCTACATAAGAAGTCAGAGATCTAAGGGTGTTGTTGACCCTGTGTTTGAGTTGGCACAACAGATTAATTTTGATCTGTTTCCTCTATCAACTTCTCTTCAACGGTCTAGGAGTTTTCCTTCTAGCCTCGTTAGGTCACCAACGCAAGGTAGAACTTCTTTTCCCACTATTAATCACTACCTGCCTATAAACACTCCACCAAGGTTTGTTATCCCGCCATTTAATCCTCTTAACATAATGGCTCAAGGCCCATGGGGCAATTTCTTTGGTCCTCTTAACTTGACTCCACCTTTGCATGAACTACCTCATAGTTCTAGGAAAAAATTTCCTAAGTTTTTTGGTGATGGGAAGGGTCATCTCGACGAGCATATTGCTACTTTCTCCATAACATGCAGTGTAATTGGGGTAGAATTTGAAGATGTGGTAGTAAGACTTTTTGTAGAGACTTTACAAGGTGCTACTACAGATTGGTTCTATCACTTGCAAGCTGGGTCAGTAACTGATTGGGATATGCTCAAAGCCAAATTTGAAGCTAGGTTTAAACCCACTGAGGATGCACATGCTTTGTTAGCTCAACTGACATAGTTGAAGAAAGAATCCCAGGAACCCATGAGGGATTTCATAGCTAAATTCAACAAGTTGAGGAACCAAATTCTGACTGTGGCTCAGCCCACGCCAGAAAATCTCAAGTGCTTTTTTATCAATTCACAACTTCTCAAAGTAAGTTTCCTATTAAGGTGAGCTGGCCCTATGGATCTAACCTTGGCTCAAAGTTTGGCTACTGAGATTGAAGATGATCTTATCCTGGTAGGTAAGATCAGAAAAGACTCTAGTAAAAATAAACTCCCTTCATCTGTCGAAAGTTCTTTAGGTATTACAGATCCTATGGTGCAGAAATTAATGAACGAATTGATAGCTTTGAAGAGGCAAATAGCCTAAGGTACGTTTGCTCCTACCTATCGAGATGTGCCAAAGAAAATGTTCCAAAATTAGCAATATCAGGGTAATGCTGCCTAGAACTAAGGGCAATCCAGTCATCTACCTCCCCATCTAGGGAGATTAGCCATTGAAGCAGCACCTACTAATTCAATGGTTGGCTACCTGGAAGCTAAGCATGACAACTCTTTTCAACCACAGTTAGATCAACAAGAAAATGCTAATCTCTTTGACGAGCAAGAAGAGAAATTAGCTAGCGATTCTAATATCAGTTTCTTAGATTTCTAGGATGAAGCTGGAAGTAAAGGAGAGGATTTGGATGGAGCTTACGCTATTTTCACCAGATCTCAGAATCAATCGGCTTCACAGACTGACAAAGGAAAGGTAGATGAAGAGCCCCGACCAACAATTTCCATTGCTAAACGTGAGACTCCATTGCCTCCACAATCTAAAGATCAGGCAACCTATAAAAAAGTAAGTACTCCCAATCACACGATACCTTCCACTTCTGTTACTCAGACCAGTGCCACACTTGTTAAAATCCCTGATGATGAAATCTCTTCCTCTGTTGCAAGTTCTTTTCAATTATTTGATATAATTGATCATGCTAGAAAGACTAAAATTCAAATGACAGAGGTTGAATATTTAAGAGCTAACCCAGAATAGTTTGATAGGTTGGCAGAATATGTGAAAAACAAAGCCGTCCCTGTAGGACAAGACTCATTGAAAGTTGTTCTTGATCCCCCTAAAGACAAACTGGCCCAAAACAATCTTGTTGTGACTCCCCCCATCACTCTCGAGAAAATAGAACCTTTCTATGTTTCTTTGCTTATAAATGGCTATAAACTGAGTAATTGTATTATAGACTCTGGAGCCTCAGATAATGTCATGCCCGCAAAAGTGGTGGATTCTCTTGGCCTGACTTTGACCAAAACTTTTGGGAGGTGTTTTTCCATGGAAAATAAGCAAGTTCCTCTCCTTGGTCAAATAAAAGACGCTTAATATGCCTTCACGGCTTTTTCAGAGAAGTGGATAAAAATGACAGTTTTAGTAGCCGATGTTCTAGCATCTTACGGCATCTTGCTTGGGCAAATTTTTTGTAAAGATGTTGGAGGTGAGCTAAGCATGGACCTATCAGAAGCAAGAATTCCAATTCAAGGCGTCATGAAGAAGTTGCTTCCTAAAAAAGAGGCCAGGTATGTAGTGACCTGTTCTGCAGCACCTAAAGCTCAAATTTTATTTGAGTCTTTAGGCATGGGCAACTATTTCTTGTCTACAGATGAGATCCATGATGCATCTAATGAAACTCCTACGAGTGATGACTTAGGTTTGGTTTTAGCTGACGTGAAGGGTAAAGTGCCAAAGCAAAATGAACACGTGAAAAAACCCCTTCCTCGAAATGAAAAAGTTTTTGTGAAAAAAGTAGTATCTAATGAAGTATGGACCTTAGAATTTGATGGTAGCTGCTTTGCTACTGGTTCGAGAGCCAGGGTTGTGTTGGTATTCCCTCAAGGAGAGGTTACTCCTTTTTCCTACAAATTGCAGTTTAACAATACCAACAACACGACTGAATATGAATCTTTGTTGCTCGGACTATAGGCTGCCACATAAAAGGGCATTAGGGAACTCCACGCTAAAGGAGATGCTGAGTTGATAGTCTGTTAGGTGAGAAACCTCTATCAGACTAAGAATGAGAGGTTGTGCCACTATCGTAACCTAGTCTAGGATCAGATTGAAAATTTTGATGCCTTTAACATCTCTGCTGTTCTGAGGGAATTCAATGACCGAGCAGATGCATTAGCTGTCTCTGCCACCCTTCTAGTTCCTCACCCAGATTTTAAAGGAGATAAGTATACTATCAAGCTAGTTTTTTGACCAAGTGTACTAGATAATGCCAACCACTAGAAAGTGTTCAATAATAATGATCAAATCATCACCTTCTTGGAGCAAAAAGATAGTTTCAAATAACTGCATTTTAAAGGTAGTGAACCTCGAGAGTGTGGGGCAGCTCCTGAGGCCCATGCAAACACAGGTGAGGACTTTCTATAGCTTAAAGGGAATAAGATTCTAAAAGGCTTGGTGTCCCTAGATAAATTGTTTGATAACCATGATAGGTTTATTAAGCAACAACGTATGGATTCAAAGTCTTCTCAAGACTTTGATCAGACAAACTGAAAACCAAGCATGATCCTAAAATGGTAAATATTGGGAAATGCTGCACTCCCAAAGAAAGATTTGAGCTTACTAGTCTACTCCACCAATACATGGATGTATTGGCCTATTCTTATGATGATCTAAAATCACTAAGGCCTAATGATGTTTGCCATGACATTCCTCTGAAGGCAAACTCTATACCTTACAAGCAAAAATCTAGGCAGTATAATCCAAAAATCTCAGGTACTATTTTAGCTGAGATACAAAAGATGCTAGATGCCCAGATAATTTTTCCAATCCATCACTCAACATGGATTGCCAACATAGTACCCATTAGAAAGAAAAATGGCAAAATTTGAATCTGTGTGGATTTCAAGAACTTAAATTAGTTGTCTTTAAAAGATAATTACCCTCTCCCCATCATGGATCAAGTTCTGTAGATGGTAACAGGTTCAGAAATGTTATCAATGCTAAACGGTTTTTTGGGGTATAATCAGGTTGAAGTTGGGAAAGTAGATCAGCATAAGACAATGTTCACCACGCCTTGGGGCACATTCGCTTACCAAAGGATGCCTTTTGGTCTGATAAATGCAGGTGCTACTTTTCACAGGGCGATGGATCTTGCTTTCAAAGAAGAGATGGGAAAATTCATTGTAGTATACCTGGATGATCTGACGGTATTTTCAAAACATAATTCTGAGCATGTTCACCATTTGCAAAAAGTACTGGAATGCTGTCGTCAAAACGGTATCTCTTTAAACCCAAAGAAATCTGTCTTCAGAGTAACTAAAGGAAAACTTCTCAGACACATTGTGTCTCGAGAAGGTATTAGAATTGATTTAGAAAGAGTCAAGTCCATCCAGGAGCTTACTCTGCCTACCAGCAAGACCGCAGTTCACTCTTTCTTTGGAAAGGTGAATTTCCTCAGAAGTTTTATTCTTGAGTTTGCTAAGAAAACCCATCATATTGTCAACATGATGAAGGGCAATGCTACGTTCAGGTGGACCGCTGAGGGTAAATCAATGTTCAAGGAGATTAAGGAAACAATCACCAATGCACCAGTCTTGGTCTGTCCAGATTATACTAAAGGTTTCAAAATATATAGCTATGCCTCTGAGCATACATTGTCAACTATTTTGGCTCAACAAAATCCAGAAGGTACATAATCTCCTATCTCATTCATGAGTTGTCCATTCAAAGATCACGAGCTAAAATACTCCCTTATGGAGAAGCATACATACACCGTGGTCAAAGTTGTCAAGCATTTCAGGTTTTATATCCTAAATTCTCACACTGAAGTTCTCGTACCAGATACAACAGTGAAATCCATTTTGACTCAGAAAGAGTTTGGTACGAAGAGAGGTAATTGGATTGTCAAGACTCAAGAGTTTGATCTGGATATCAAACCAACCAAGATTGTACGAGGAATGGGTCTCTGCCAGTTGATCGCCAACAACATTCCAAGTGAAGCAGAAAATGAAGAAGTAAAGATCGAAGGCATGCCTACGATTCTCTTTGTCATCACTAATAATGAGTGGTATTCTAACATTGCTCATTTTTTGACATATGGTGAGTGTCCCACTCATCTTTCCTTTAAAGAGAAATGGAATGTTAAATTGAAAGCAGTTGGTTATGTTCTGTGGGACAATGATCTTTACAAGAGAAACTTGGACGGGGCATTTCTTTGTTGTGTGGAGGACATTTCTCTACACTGGTGACGACACACAAAATTTTATGAGTAAGGTACTATTGGCCCACACTTTTTTATGATGCCTACAAATGGGTGCGTAGGTGTGAATTATGTCAGCAATTTGTTGGAAAGCCTAAGCTACCTGCTTTGCCCCTCAAGCCGGTTGTGATCGAGGAACCATTTCAGTAGTGGGATATTGACTTCATTGGAATAGTCAACCCATCTTCAAGTGCTGGACATGATTATGTCCTCACTGCAATAGATTACTTTACCAGGTGGGTGGAGGCCATCCCAACTAAGCATGTTATGTCTGAAGTGGTATGCAGCTTTCTCAAATAAAATATCATCTCCAGGTTTGGAGTTCCACTCAAAATTGTAACAGATAATGCGGCTTGTTTTTCCTCATATGAAATTACTCAATTTTTCTTTGGTTATGGGATTACCTTATCTCACACTTCAAATTATTTCCCTCAGGGAAACGGACAAGCAGAATCAAGTAACAAAAACTTGGTCACCATTATTAGGAAGTTGGTGGATGACAATCAGAGAACGTGGCACAAAGCATTGTATGATGCCTTGTGGGTAGATAGAATAACACCTAAAAGGGCTATAGGTATGTCACCTTTCCAACTTCTGTATGGATTGAATGCAAAAATTCCCATCACCCTTGAACTACCAGCGCTTAGATTAACCAAAGTAATCAAAAACTCAACCTTCGAAAGCTCAGTTGACAAACGAATTATGTGTCTGACCAAGCTAAATGAACAATGAGTTATGGTAGTAGACCAAATTATGGAACATCAGAATCAGGGGAAGGCACTTTTTGATAAGAGAGCTAGAGTACGTGAATTCCAAGTTGGAGATCAAGTCTTGTTATGGGATAAGAGGTGAGAACCAAAAGGGATGCATGGCAAATTTGACTCCCTTTGAAGAGGCCCATTTACCATTTGACAGCTCTGTGGTGAGGCTAGCTTCTTACTGTAGTACCAAGATGGAATGCCATTTGCACTACCTCATAGTGGACAACATCTTAAGCTGTTCAATCCTTGAAGCTTAGATGAGTCCATTTGTATATATGTATAGTTTTTATGTTTTGTCTATTTATTTATTTCATTTTTAGCCTGACTTCGTGGCCCAATGGCTTGGATGAAGGCACTTAGAGACTGGTTTCTACTCCCGCTAATCATTTTGATCAATAGAAGTTCCCCAATAGGAGCCAACTGTTGTTTCCAAAATTAGCTTAGCTCATTTTTGGGAATAACCCCCTACGAAACTTGTCTATTTCATCTTTTGTTTCTCTAAGTTCATTTTTCGAGATGGATTTTGAATTCGTTCTCATCTCGGCCTCAGAATGTGAAAGTGGTTACAATCTTATTCTGGCTAAGTTTCCCCCTCCCCCAGACTCTCCTTTCAGAGTTAGTCTTTTCTTCCATTTTCATGCATAGGCGGCAAATTTTGCCGCCCGTGCATTCTTCTTCTTTTTGCTTTTTGTGCAAGGGCAGCAAATTTCGCCACCCATGCATTTTTGCCTGCAAGGGTGGAAAATTTTTCTGCCCCTACACCTTGACCTGCAAGGGCAGCAAATTTTGCCACCCCTACACTCGAATGAACTGAAACATGCAAGGGCGGCAAATTTTGCTACTATTACACGTCTTGATTTATGTGCATGGCATTTATTGCCATGCATGGTGGGTGGTTGGGGTCAATTTTCACCCCATTTAAATCGATTTGAGCCTCTTCTCCTCATTGCTTCCTCCTCTCCTCCTACCCCTTGCACCTGAGCAACCCAATTAACAAGTTAAAGTGCATTTTGGCAAATTCAACCTCGTGGTGCACATAGTTTCTTAGGTAGGTCTCATTTTTGGCTTTTATTTCTTTTTCTTTTTTGGTTTCTGCTTAGTGTTAAGTTGTTTGCTGTTGTTTTTGCTTTATTTTTTTCTCCTCTCCTCATTGCGGATGTTGTTTCTTTTTCCCTCCCCCTTTGCCCATGGGTTTCCATCAGAAACTCGTGCAGGCAACATTTTTTGCCGCTCGCATTTCTTCTTCCACCCTACGTGCAACAGTGGCAAATTTCACTGCCCCTGCACATTTCTTCCACCCTATGTGCAAGGGCAGTGAATTTCACCACCCCTACACATTTCTTCCATCCTACATGCAAGGGCGGCGATTTTCACCGCCCCTGCATTTTTTTTACCCTGCATGCAGGGGCGGCAATTTTTGTCACCCCTATATTTTTCCTCCAGATTTTTCTAACCCCAAAGGAATTTTTCTAGGTTGTCCCTTTCCTTCCTTTTCTTCCTCATTTTTCACTCCTTCTCCTAACCTGGACTATTTAAGTGACCTCTAATAACTAATATCATTTAATTTGTGCTTTTTACCCTCTCATCCTCTCTCCTCTAATCTGTGATCATGACTGCAACACCTTCAGCGAACTCCTATACTTCTACTCCCATCCAATCAAGATCATCCTCCATGATGGAAGCGTCTCCCAAGAAAGTAAAAACCATGAAGTATAAGTACCAGGGTGTCTTCTCGCTCACATCAGTCTCCTCGAATGTCGATGACATTTAAGACACTGAGATCGGCCACGTGGACATGGCCAAATTCCTAGCGCGAATAAAGGCAACAAATCCTAGCACTGGGATAAAGAGGATCATTGAGAGCAACATCCACCTGGTGGCTGCCTTTCTGATAGCAGTGCATCATGTTGAGTTCATCCTTCAATGCATGCACTTCTATAATAAAGAGACCAGAACGGTCTCAGACGCTAGTAGTAACATGGTGATTTGGTTAGACCCTAAATTCATCGACAAAGTTTTCATGTGCCCTCCAGCCACTGAGGTAACCCAAATCAACTTTGTGGATGTGCAAAAGGAGTATGATAAAGACCCTGAGAGGGTAAAGAAGGTCATGAACTATAAGTGGTTGAAGACCCCCAGGACCAGCCTCTCTAGATGGCCAAAGAACTTTTTGATGAGTGATTTTGTCGAGAAAGTTGGTGACTTGATCACCCTTCTCAGCAGAGTACGGGGTCTCCCGTCTTCTTCACAGTTCCATGAATGGATGTATCCATTCATCAAGATCATCCTCTAGGGAAAGAAAACCATCTTTTGGGGAGAGCAAATCAGCAATGCTCTCCATGAGCAGTTAACCACAGTATAGACTTCCTTCAAATTCTATATGACTTTGTACCTGGTTTATATAGCTGCTGTAATGCGATCTTTCCTAGGATTAACTATAGTAGGAGATAGAAAGACCACCCCAGTCTACTCGTATTATCCTTAGCTGATGCTCCAAGGGTCAACACGTCATTTCAAAAGAGTAAATGATGCCTTCTTTGCCGTGTTTTTGTGTCTCTTTGATCCTCAGCTCGAGCAGAAGAGAATATCAGATGAGGCCTAGGCAGTGGTCAATGATTATGGCTACATGTTTCTCTAGTTCCCCATATTCTATTATCTTTGGGTCGGCTTTTACCAAGGCTACCCCTACATGCTTCCCAAGTTCTCTTCAGATAAATTAGTTCTAATGGAACTTTACCGACAATTGGTTGTCATGCATACTAGACAGATGGAACTGAAGAGACCAGGTTTTAAGTTTCCAATCAAGATTGGCAGGTATTCTTTTGCAACATCAACTAAAGCCAAGGTCATGGAAACCAAAATGTAGATAGTTACTATCAAACCATTTAAAAGATGAGAAAAATTTGACTACAGGGGAGTCAAGGAGAAGATCAGTCCCATAAACCAATGATTGAAGATATTTGGGTAGACCTGAGGACAGCTGAGGAAATTAGAAAAATGGACTATTGCAGGCTGACACTAGAGCAGATTGAATATCTCGAGCTTGCAGAGATCCCCTCTGGTTTAACCAATGATGGGAACATCATAAATAATAGGTATCTGGTAGAGAAGGTTGCTGGTTCCCCTCTCCCTCCAGTTTAATGGTCTCAGAAGGAGTTGACTTCTCTGAGAAAAAGATTCAAACCAATATTGGCTAACACCAATGATTGGTTAGTAGCCAAAGGAATCACCTTGAGGGAATTTGTTACAGGTTTAGAGGCTAAATACTAGGCAAAATTAAAGAGGAAAGTAGAGAACAGAACCAAAAACAAAGGTGATGTCCCTTCTCCTTCTAGGCCTCACAAGCTTAGGATCATCTTTGTATCCAAGAAATCAAAGACTGCACAAGGGCCAAAAGCAGCAATAAAAGGAACCAAAGAATAGAGCCCTTATGCATATGTAGCTCAACCCATGGAGAAAGATGATCAATCATCAGGGCAACCAAGTGTTGGGTCTCCACTCTCATAAGAAAAAGCATAGTCAAGCAAGAGTGTATCTCCTTCTCCCCCTCAGTCTCCTGTGGTTCCCTCTTCTCCCATCTCTCCTATCAGTGTTCCCTCCTTTGGAGCCGCTTTTCCTTCCAGAGTTGTATTTGGCAATCCTCAGGGTCCTTCTAAAAGTTCCCCTCACTCTTCTGGATTCATTCCAAGTCTATCATCTCCTTCCTTTAACTTGCCAGCAAGCCCTGCACCCAAGCTAGAATTAATAGTTGGTGCAGTTTCGCCAGTTACTCCAACTGCAACTACTATCACCACTAGCAGTATGGAAACTGCTACTGTAATGATAGCAGAGACAACCATTGCCATAACATGCACTTCTCTCCCACCTTGGATGTCTTCTTTCACACCGATAAGAAAGAAGATGGCCATCTCCCCAGATGAGTTCGACTTTGGCAAAGTAGTGCCAGTGAAAGCAAAGGCTCTTAAGAGGCCAAGAATCCTCTCCAAATTAGTCGAAGAAAAGGGACAATTTTTTTTGGAAATTGCCAAGCCTCCACAGGATGAAACCCTTGAGGGTTTCAAAATGAGCAGCTATTCCATTTCTCATGTTGAACTTGGCAAAGTTACTCACGAAGGTGTGAAAAGTGATCTTCAGTCGGCTATGGACATCATGGTCCAAAAATTTGATCGAGAGAAGGAAATGAAGGATTATTACAAGGCCAAAGTAGAGCAGCTAATGGCAGTAATAAAAAGGTTCACTCTTCCTTCTGAAGCAGCAACTCTAGAGGCCTTCTCTGTGGATGACTCAGTCATTAAAAAAGCAGAAAAGACTAATTTGAAAGGGAAAGTCCTGGAGGACTATATAAAAAAAATGCATACTCAGGGAGTTTCTCTGCTTACAAAAGTAGCAGAAAAGATAGGAAAAAAGAAGAAGGTAAAAACATAGGTAGATGACTTTGTCTCCCTCATTTCTCAAGAGATTGATAGCTTGGAGAAAGATCTCAGCAGATGGAAGGAAATGAAAAATCTCAAGAAGAGCACCCTGATATCTATCAGTGTCATGTCCAACAAGGACTCCTATGTTGAGATCAAGGAGTCACTGGTCTTCAGAATCTAGGTACTCAAAGACTTAATTGATGATCTTAAAGCTTTCAAGGAAGCTAGTGAGAAGAGTGACCTGAGCCTGCTAAATAAATTAGAAGAGCTACCATGTGACTTAACCTCTAAGGACAATCAGTTCCTTCCAGTAGAAGAGATGATTCAGAGTTTCAAGGAAATGATTCGGAGAGATTTTGAAGAAAAATCCTTCTCAATGTCTTCAGTGGATAACATTCTAGATGTTTAGTTAACTTTGGAGAATTTGAAATCCAAGTTAATTGGCCACGCTAAAGCCATCATAGCATTAAAGGATGCACTGATCAGAGCAATAATCATCTCCAAGAACGTAGTTGCGCCAAACATCATAGGAATTCAGGCATCTATCACCATGTACGATGCTCATCTAAAGAAACCTGGTGGCCAGAACTGATTCTCTCTCTCTCTCTCTCTCTCTCTCTCTCTTTTCTTTCTTCTTCTCTCCTTATGCACTTCTATTTTGTGCAAAGTGCATGTAGTTTTGAAATATGTAATTACGTGTAAAAAGTTTGGAAAAATATCTAAAAGTCAAAGATGAGTCATCTTTGACCAAGATATTTTGTATATTTTATTATTTTCTCTTTTTGAGGATTTTCTCCCTATATATAGTAGGAGACCTCATTTGTAAAGGATCTTGGAAAAATTAATAGCAAATACTCTGCCGAAATTGAAGCAACTTTTGAGACTTTATGCTCAAATTTGTAAATCATATTTTATTGAATGAATGAGAAGCAGGTTATTTCAGACTTTGTGTTAAAATTGTCTGTGTTATTTAGGAAATAGTTCTTATGTCCTTTTTCCTGGTAATATCTTATTCATCTGATTTAATAAGTAAAGTGGGTGTGTTTATATTATCTAAGGGCACTTCTAGAGGGTAGAAGATAGACTTTGTGCTACTTTTATCTTTGAGATTCAGTTATCTTTTGTAGTTTCAGGTGAAGACTTTGTGCTTCACTTCACTCTACAGTCGTACTTATTCCGAATCGGTGAAAGAAGCTACAGAAGACTTTGTGCTTGCGTGAGTGTTCTTGTGGACTTTGTTACTCCAGGTGATCTCTTTCTCTTCATTTGATGCCATTCCTGAAAGAAGAGGAGTGTTGTTAGCTTAAGGACCATCATTTTCCCTCTTTTTTTCTTTATATATTACCTCTAAAAGAAGAGAGGTAGATGCTATTATACCACCCCATGTGTTATTTTCTACTTAATTATATATATTCAGCACGTAATTATTAATAGGGAACCTCCCCTTGATGAGAGGAGAGATTTACCTCATCCAGATCTGGTAAACCCACACTTGTTGTGGTGTAAATCTCCCTATGCTGTGGTTTATATACCCATTTTGTCATCAGTTAGTTGACGACAAAATATTCACCCAACAGGATGAAAAGGGCATGAATGGTAATAAAAACAAATCTAAATTAAGTCAATCAATTATACTATTTCATGATGGGAATTATAAAAGAGAAATAAAATTTTAAAAAATTTGGTCTTAAATTTATCATACTAATTCAAGCTGAGAAGTATGAGAAATTCAAGAAATGGCTGTAATCTTACATGCACTCAAAAAATAAAAGTTAAATAAAAAATGAAGTAATCATAAAACATAATAAATATAAATATGGTAAGTATGTCAAATGACATGTAACCTCATAATCAATTGAATTTTATCTCTTACTTGACACATGTAATTTGGTTGGTGACTTGGTTATTGGAAATTTTTTATTTTATTGTTTTATGAGGAGAGCTGGGTCCTATCCATAGTCTTGCACTATAACTCATAAAATAAATCCAAAGGGGCACCAAAAAACAATTGGTAAGTAGAAATATTAGGACTGATAAATCAAGGATGTGGGTAATAGTATTTAAAAGGTGGTAATTTGTGAGGGATGCCAAGTCTTATCTGTAGTCTTATAAAGCAACTCATAAATGAAATCCCATGGGGAGTGATCAAAAAGATAAACAATATTTCCCAAGAGGAAATATGAGGAAAGGGAATGTAAAAAGAAAAGACTTAGTAATCTTATGAGATGACCTTAGGAAACAAGAGGCATACTAAGGACATGCGAAGACACTAAGTGATTAGTGGTCATCTATGTATAGAGGAAACCTGTTCCCTATAGACACAAAGCTTTTTAGGCAAATAAGTGTGATAATAAGATCAAATCATGAAGTTAGATTGGTAAAAATAAAATTAAAATTGAATTACCTCCCCATAATGTGTTCCCCACTCTTCAGGACCCCTTACAGAGCCATCAGTCTACTGTGAAGATTGGGTACTTGCATGAGAATTTAGGTAGCAATAATTTTTTTCCACCTCTTCTAATCTATTGGCTTATCACACCCCAAGGACCTCAACTCTATCATGAGGCCAAATGTGGAGTTTTATATTTGACTAGAAGAAGGAGATGTGATTTTAATCATATATTTTAGTGTGATTAGACTTTTGAGAATATTTTTGCCTTTTTGATATCATTGCCTTTTGTTTAAATGATTTGTATTTTAAATTTATTTTGAAGGATTTTTAAGATTCCTCCTCCATATGAATTTGGAATGACTAATCATGAGAGAGATAGTAATACACATGAATGAGTTATAGGCTAAGGCTAAAGGAAGCTAAGTAACACAAGACAAAAAATTGACCAAGACACTTAGAATTGACAATGAATAAGTATGTGATCTCAAGTCTCAATTATGTATATGATTAGTTTGTAAAAAAAGAAGGAAAAAGGAGATCCAAAGGAGGACCGATGAAAGGAAATAGTAATGAGAAAGATTATTTTCTAATTGATCATATTGTAAAAATAGATAATAACCAAAGGGAATAGGGTAGATATAACCAAGTCACCATGACAACTATTTGTGAAAAATAAGGATAAGAAAATAGACAATAATGAAGATACTAGGGAAGAGTTTTGAGAGAAAATTTAAAGGAAAAGAAAGCAATGATAAGTGAAAAATAGAAATGACAAATAAAAGACAAGTATATGTGAAATGTAACACAAAAAAAGAAGCTAACTACCATACAATAAGAAGGAGAAACATGATATAAGGTAGGAAATAATTTGACATAGTGTCAAATGATATAATAAAAAATAAATAAAAATAGGATTGAAGCACATGTCCAATCCAAATGTAAATGGGAAATCACCATGCATGTTTTCATAAATATTAGTAAATCTATCCACACACATTATCCAAGACATAAGATAAATCACTATGAAGATGGATATGAACTATTGCTAATGTCTCATCAATCTTTACCAAATATTAGGCAAATACTTATTTTCTAATCTCCTCAATTGAAAAAGTAGGAATACTCATTGGATTCTGCTAAGGAGGGGAATTGGTTGAAGTATGGTCAGGATAATGTGTGGGAATGAGATCTATGGGAGATGCAGGAATCATCAGTGGAGAAGAATCAATGGGTGAATGAGGGTCCATTTGTGGAGAGATAACCATAGGTGGAGGCATAAAAGGTGGTGAATGGACCATAAGAAGTGTAGTTGTGAGAGGAGGAGCCTTATTATGAGAACAACATGTGGGTAGAATGGTAGAAGGTCCAACAATATCTATAAGATGATCCTTAAGATGATGTTAAAGGATACATCAATGATCAGTGTGATGTGTGCTACATTGGTGCAATAGGTAATACCTCTCACCATACTTAGGTATATGTTTAGGAAGAATATTTGGAGGAGGTATGGTAGTGTTAATTAATGGGGAGTAAGAATGCAAGGTATCGATATATTGTCGTAACTTATGACAATGGGTAGAAGAGTGATTATCCATCCCATGGAAGCAATAGATACACTTATGAGTATTATTAAGAGAAAAACTCATGGGATAAGGTGTAATAGGCATGGATGAAGAAGGAGATTGAGCATCAGCCCATTTGGCATGTAAAGGATCCATCTTGGACAGAGTATGCAAGCCATCACCAAGAGAATGTGGTGAGGGAGAAAGAATGGAAGTAGGATAAATAGGAGTAATAATGGAAGAATTAAAATTAGGTTTATCAATAATGGAATAAGTAATAGTAATTAGTTGACATAGATTTTATTGTGGGAGGAGTAAGATCAAAAGGAGGTCTAAAGAAGGCTGCACTAACCTTAGGAGTGAACCAATGATGGGAGTCAATGAACCTAGAAAAATAATAAGGTCTAGTCATAGCATGATCCATGAGCATAGTCCTATGGGGATTATTATAAAATTGAGATGTTGGTTCCATCTCTACTCTATGATAAAGAGGAAAAAATCAAGCATCAGGAACTAAAAATGTAGGAATATGAGGAAATGTATGAAAAGACTTAAATAAAGAATAACAATAATTCGTAATCTTAGCATCATGGGATTAGACAAGGCCACATAATAAAGGATCATTTAAAGAATATCCATAATCATAATCAAGCATATGAAGATCAATGACACAAGTTGGAATAACTTTGTCATTAGAAGAAGCATGGTGAATAGAATGCCTAGTCTTGGATAAGACTATAGAAATGTCATCACAAGGTCATTTGTGAGAATGAGATTGTAATGAGGATAGAAGTTATGAGATGAGATGAGGTGTGAGATAAGAATTTTTGATATTTAATTTAATCTCATTAGGCTCATCATCATTAGAGTCTAAAAGGTTAGGAAGAATTTTACCAATAATCTCAGAATGCCCATTGTAACCTATGGTTGAGTTGATACGAAAATTGAAATGTTGCGATTAATGGAATGGAATACTAAGTAAAGGCTCAAGAGTAGGAATATTAAAAACACCATGATCTTATAATTGCTCAAAATTCTAAGGGTTAATATCTCCTTGAATCCTATAAATGACTCCATTATAAGGGAATTTGACACATTGGCAGGTGGAAGAAGCGACAACTCACATATGATGAGTCCATGACCTACCAAGTAAGATGTTATAAGAAAGAGGGAAATTAAAGATAATCACCTTTACATGAATGGTAATAGGTGGGATAGTAATGGGAAGCCACACACACCCAAGATGAGGCATTTTCCTTCTATCATATCCTTGGTAGGTGCTATGTGTAGACTTAAAACTACATTCTAAATATCAAAGGGCTTTAATGAAATCAAGAGAATCAACACAAGTTCCATAACCTTCATCAATAAATGTTTATTTGACTTGGATATCACCTATTTGGATACTAATAAATAAAGGAGGATCATCTACATGAAGCATAATCTCCTTGGGAGTCATAGATGTGATGGGAAATTTTAAAGAAAGAGAAGTATCAATAGTTTCATCAACATTGATGGACATATCTTCTCATTATTATAAGATACTATCCTTGGAACTAGATAAGGATGCCTCCCATCCTACTAAGGGAGAATGAGGGACATTCATCTCAAATAATAGTTACATAAGATGGTTCTGATGATGGGGAGATGTCTTCATAAGCTCAAGAAATGGAATTTGAGATGGGATATTAGTGAGTTCTGCAATGGGATCCCACTCATCATAACCCATGAGAAGATTGTTAGATATAGGTGCGTAATTTTTAAGGAGGTCTTTGGAAGGAGGAGCCAAAGAGCATTGAAATTTGTGTTGATAATAATGAAAAGGTTTAAGAGAAGGTTGTAGATCATTTAGTGATGAAGAAGTAGTTGGTTTAGATTGATCTTGAGAAATATAAGTGTTAAGATAAGGTTGATTATCATTTGAAGGTTGATTATCATTATTATTAGAAGATTATGGAAGAAGAGTAGAAATGGAATGATATGTTTTATCTAAGGGAGAATCATGAATTGGATCATCATCATTGGTTATAATATGTTCTTTCCCCAACACATTTACATGAGTTGGATAATAATCTTAGATAACATGTAATGTCTTAGAAGGAGGTGGGGTGTAGATAGGTTGGGAATCGATGAAAGCCATGAACCTTCACATATTAGTCATGCTAACCACATTTTATTTAGAATTTGGTTCAATAAGAGTTTATAAATTATTGGTGGAAGGGGTGGGCTTGTCTTGGTTTTCTTGAATAGGTTGATGATTAGGTAAAGGATATTTATAGATAGCTAAATGAGCATTTGCTTGAGTTAAGGCTTGGGTTTTATCATGAGTTTTGTAATCCTTGAAAGAAACTTCATAAGATTATTGATTCTTGTGAGTGATAACATCATGATAAAAATTAGGACCAAGAAGTAAGTCCATAGCTAAATTATGAAGTTGTCTATAGGTCTCATGAGAGTGACACCAACTAGAATGAAACCAACAAAACTTCTAGGAACATACCAAGTTTTCATAGGATGAGTAGGGTCAATCTATCAAGGGATAGGCTTAGGTAGATGGTTAAGAAATTAAGCTAAAGAAATAAGTTTATGGATATTAACAATGTTTGGTGATGATAAATGAGGATTAGTATATTTTTGAGAAGGAATTGGTTTTGAAGAAGGGGTAGTAATGACATCTTGAACATTTTGAATGGTATCATATGAATCATCAACACCATCATTGGTAATATTTTTGTTTTTATTTTTATGTAATTGATGAGGACCCACAAAAGGTTGGGGTGGCTTGAATTGATGCATGAGGAAATATTATATTTTGACTTGGTCAATGGCCTCCTCTAAGGTACATGGAGAAAGGGTATAAACTTGATATTATAATTTAGGAAATAAAGAATTTTTAAAGAGATGAAAGAGATTGTCATCTACCATGTTATATTCTTATAAATATTTCTAAATGTTTTAAGATGAAGGGTAGGATTAGTTGATCCATTATAAGAGATGGTAGGTGTTATACCTCCGATATCAATGTTAGAAATTTGAGTAGTAATAGGTTCATTTTGCAAATGATTGTTAGCTTTGTTGACTAATGGAGTTTGAGGAATGAGATTAACTTGAGAATATTGAAGAGGGGGAAGAGGAAAAATTTGGTTATGTGTGCCCTAAGCCATTGGTTGTGGTTGTGTTTGAACATTAAGAAGGTGGTTTTGCATTCTCATCATTTGATTCATATTATGAGCTTGAAATGTGTTCATTTGATTGAGATTTTATAATAATAGTTGATGAGTTTGATTAGTGTTATTAGAATTAGAATCAATGTTGGTGTTTTAGTTGGTATTAGTGGCTTGGGTACCACTATTAGTGTTGACATGAGTTTGAGAAGAGATATGAGAGTTTGAAGCACTCGTGGCAAAATTTTCTTGTGAAGAAAAAGATGGACTAGTAAATGGTTGAGATGAAGAAGAACTAGAATCATGATTACCTTGGGTACTAAATAATGAGCTAGTGGATGGATTAAGGATAGTGGATGTTATAAGAGGCCCACTAAATGTAGAACCAACCATGTTAGTTGAGATATTAGGCATGGAGGTAAAAGAAGTTAGAGAAGAAGATGTAATAACATAATAAGGAGTTAAGATTTAAGGGAAAGGTTGAGAAGTAAATAAATTAGTACCCCCAAATCTAATTGAGAAATTAGAAGTAGGAGAATGAGGTTATTCAACTTGATGACTAATCATGAGATTATAGATGGTAGACGGGTCTTTCCTTCTATGTTGAGGGAATTTTGTGATAAAAAAAAGAATTTAAAGAGTATATTATAACTAAGATTGATATTTTAATAAGAGAGAGTTATTCTATAAAGAGGTATTATGAGGATTCCCATAATTCATTTTACGGTTGTAATATGGACATTACTAAAATTCTCTAAAAGAAGCCTACTTTGTCTATGGGAGACCCTATTAGGATTAGTGAATTACATCATATATACTAATTGATTTTTAGTCTTATCACTAAATAGATAGTCCATGATGAAAGGAGGAAAAGGAAAGATGAGATAAATAAGAAATCAAAAAGTGACTATAACTAAACTAGGTCAACCTAGTGCAAAAACTGGGTCTATGAAACTGACTAGGTCCACAAGATCAACCTAGTATAGAGAAAAAGGACTAAAAAAAAAGGGAAAATAGTCTAGAAATAGTACTAATGTGATGAGGTCAACCTAGTGCAGTGTAAAGGGGTTGGAAAATATTCTAGGTCGACCCGATTGACCTAGTACAATAAACATGAAAAAGAAAGAATTGATAATCAATTTGTGAAAATAAAGTGAGATAATTTGTAGTTAATCTAAGAAAGAAAATGCTAAAAGTAAGAAAAAATCAATTTAATTGATGTTAGTTAATCCAATTGATGCACCCAAAGCAAAAATATTGCACCAATGCTGGCTAATGTAAATTCTTGCACACACAATTAAGCAAAGAGCAAACAAACAACTTGAAAAGTAAAGCTAGCTAATTACTCAACCTAAGATGTTAGATTTATTAAGAATGATTTCAAATGATAGGGAGTTGGCTATAAGAAAGGTAATAAATGAAAATCTATAGATGGTTTTAGGTGAGTTTAGGATGAAAAGGACTATAGTGGTAATGATACAGGCTTGGTATTAGGGCCTACCCCCTCACTTCACACATTGCAATGATAAGAGTGTCAGGTGCTTAGATAAAATATACCATTAAACACATTTTATACTTGACCAAAGTATCAAGTCAAGTTCTCCCTTGGTGATGAAATCTGAGTAGGTTGGCATGGGTAATCAAATATTTAAAATGCTTTTTGATGTTTAAGTGATTTGGCCATCTGTGCATAAAATAAAAATAGTGCAACTAAGTGGTTAATTAAAAACCTTATAATAAGACTATGTGAACTATTATAAGCATGAAAACAACTAACATGAAAGATGTGATTAACATATAAGGTAAATTCCAACTATGAAATAAGGTATAATGAAAAAACTATATCCACAAAAAACAAAACTAGGTCAAGAGTGTCGAGCTAACACTTTTGAAAATAGGGTCTAGAAAACCTACTAGGTTGACCAAGTTGACCTAGTTATTTTAGATAGAAAATAGGACAATGAACTAGGTCAACCTAGTTGATCTAGTTGGTTATGTAGAGGTAGTTTTGAAGGCTATAAACTTGAAAGGAAAATATAGAAATAAAGAGATACAAAATAATATAAACTCACCTTGATGGTTTAGAGACAAAAATTATTGGTCTAAAACCTATAAACTGGGTTGATATGGTTGATTAAGAAATACAAAAATATACTAAAAAAGTGTTAAAAATGCATGAGGTTGACCTAGTTGACCTAGTTGGTTGGATTAGAAGTCTAGAAATGTACTAGGTTAAGCTAGTCAACATAGTAGGATGATCTGAAAGTCTAGAAATTGGAATCTATACTAGGTTGAGCTGATCATTAGGCTATATAGAAACTACTGTAAAGTAATTGAAAATACACTAGGTCAACTAGGTCAACCTAGTAGGCTAAATTGGTATTTTGAAAAGTACTAAAAACATTTACTAGGTCAAGCTAGTCAATCTAGTTGCCTATTCTTATGCACAAAGAAAATAAAAGTGGGTCGATAGAATCAAACTAGTATGCCAAAATATATGATAGAAATAATGATAAAGTAATGAAATAAAAATGAACAAATCAAGTAAGGGTTTGATTCATGTCAAGTTAACTAGAATGTATGAAATTAGAATTGCATGATGCATAATGAATTAATCCTAGATCGAATAAGATAGAGAACACCTACACTTTCAATTGGGTATACACTTGTTAAGTGGGAGCATGACCAATATGGGGATCTACTAGACCTAATTAGGGGATGACTTATATCATTTGTCACAACACATAATGCTAGGAAGGGTTCCAAAGCCTACAATCTAACACAATTGCACAATAAACCTAAAAGAGTCCTATGATCTAATGTTCACTTATGTTAATAAATAAGAGAGAAAACTATTCTAATAACAAAAAAAGTAAACTAATCTAGTGCACACCAAAGCTTGTGGCATAAAGTGGGGGTTAAAACAAAAAAATAAATAACAAATAAATTAAACATGTATAAGAGACATATACTCATGTCAATGTATATGGAATCATAATACATGGAAGAGAAGAATACATACTACATTATCTATCTACTCTTACAAAGGAGAAATAAAGTTAGGAATACTTACATTTGAAGACAAACTTGATGAGTCTCAACCTCTCCCTTGGCCAAGGTGCTTAGAAAGAGATTATTGTGGCTTGTAAGGATAACCAAGATAAATCAGATATAGGATACACAACCTACCTAAACATCCAAAATACGTATCCACAAGACAAGATTAGAGATCAAAAATAAAGTATTGAGCCCTAAATATTTATTCCTCAAGTAGAATGGTCAATAAGTAGATGTTTGTTAACACTTATTCACTCTATTTAAACTCTTATGAAATGGTGGTAAATGACCTTGTATATATAGTAGTATCTTTCCTAAAAACTATTCAAACATGTTCGCTGTACTAGGTTGACCAAGTCAACCTAGTACATTTTCAAGCTAATGCCTAAAGTCTATGCTAGGTTGATCGGGATGTAAAAAAGTCAAAATAGCAAAGATGTCCCCAGAATACACTAGGTTGACCAAGTTGACCTAGTATACTGAATAGGTAAAAATGTAAATAAGGCAATAAATGAAAGAATAAATCATGATAATGACTAGAATGGATAGGAAAGAGAAGAACAAGCCTAGGATTCATGGTTTTAGGGAGCTAGTGTGTAGATAGAAAGTGGCAAAAGGAAAAACAATCTTACAAAGCACTGATGGTTTTCCCACCCCTTTATTGATGCACCCTTTAAGATATTCTCTTAGAAATATTGAGACTCAAGAGGTTCCTATGAGATATGAAGTGTTAATAATCAATAAAAGTTTGAAAATATTATGTGTATACATAGA
The DNA here is from genome assembly GCA_037957365.1 of Torreya grandis. Taxonomy (NCBI): domain Eukaryota; kingdom Viridiplantae; phylum Streptophyta; class Pinopsida; order Cupressales; family Taxaceae; genus Torreya; species Torreya grandis. The sequence goes on along the minus strand of JARHVA010001307.1, from coordinate 1,695,496 downwards.
ATATTTATCATCAACCACTTGAATATATAGATGGTGAAATGGATTACCATATTTAGATCTCCTAATGCCTTCAAGTGGACTACTTTGAGATTTTATGAATGTTATCTTCTACTTTCCAAAGAACTTATTTAGAGTTACAACTAACTTGATCTCTATGATACCCATTTGGTGTTCTTTAAACTACAAATGAGAAGGTATGACAACTTCCTCAACTTTGATTTCTTCCTCGTCATGATGCACTTGATTCTTAGAATCATCAAGATTGATTTATTTTTGTTCCATTATTTATGTAAATTATTCATATTCATGATGACTTCTTGACTATCTTTCAAGCATAAACATGCTTACCTTGGCTTCACATGACTCTTTTAGGACTGCAATTTCTTTGGAAGTAGATTGATGTTCATCCTCATTCATAACATGACACTCTTTTACATGATTGATGAGAAAATTAATAAACTTCTCATTAGGATTATAAATAAACTCATAATCTATACACTTCTTAGGATGAGGAGTGGTCTTACCTAACTGATCAAATTCTTGACATATGGCATTGAACCTTTGTCACAAGTCATCTTCCTCTTTCTCATGAATGTAATCATCAAGGGTAGCTTAATAAATTAAAATTAGAAATACATCATTATTATAAACATGGTGATATATAAATCTATTTAATTTATCATTATCATATACATGGATCAAGTAGTTACCTTCAACATCTTGTGAGAAAGGATGTTCAACACTTACCTCAGGTTGCTCAAATGCTCCTTCATAGATGATATATGTGCCAAGGTTAGTTTGTTCAAAGTATGTATATAGATCATGTTCATAATAATATACACCATACTAATATATAAACAAGTTATCTATGACCTCAAGTTTTGAAGATGCACCTACCATAGACTCTTCCTTCTCATTGATGACACAATTTAAGTTGGAATTTGCTTTTGTATAAGGCTCAATGTAAAACCTTATAAGTGACTGAGTTATTATGGTCACTTTTTTTCCATATCTTGTCTTGAAGTATAAGAAGGACAAATAAAATAAGAGGTATCCTCCAATATAATATGTGAAGTATCTTGAAAGGTAGATTACAAAATAGGAAAGAAAGTCAACAATAATAATGTCTTAAAGGACGGGGAAACTAAGACAGTCATGGAGAAAAACCTTCAAATATTTTATCAATATTATTGTATTAGTATGTGTAACATATAAATAAATCACTCCTTTTATATGTGGCTCATAATTTAGGTCCAATTTATTAGCTAAAATTTTGGGCATCACTGATGTACAGGCTACACTATCAACTATGCAGTTATAAACTAGTTTGTCACCCAAAATGAGAGTGAGGTAGAAAAGTGGAGGCTTCTTAGCTTTGGTAGATGGTTAAAAAATGTTTTTATGGGAATTATTAAGAGATAAATGACCATTAACATGGCTTGATGATGGAGGACTAATATGGATAGTAGAAAGATATTTTTTCAAGAGCTATTTTTTGCCAGGCATATGAAGGGCATCCCAAAGGGAAATAGATGCCTTATCACTCTTAAATGAATACACTATGTTTACAGTAGAAGTAATTAATTTTTATTGATTCCTTAGAGGTAAGAAAGTTATTATAACTTGATAAATTAAATCACCTTGAGTATACCTTACCACATTTTGATTTAGAGGAGGTACAAGAGTGTTAGGGACTATCATGTTTGAACTCATGCCTTTTTGCTTTATAGGAGGATTAGATGAAAATTTATGCACATTATTATCACCTCATAAATCATTTATCTTAGATATTGTGTTATGTGTAATATAAGTTCCTTGGTTGAGCTTGAAGGTATCCTCAACTAGGTAGTTAGTGAAGCTTTCTCCTTGAGGTTGCCAACCTCCACTTATTTATATTAAAACTTCATCTTTAGCTAATAATAGAGGAGTGACTCCTCCTCAAGAAACTAAATATTTATCTCCACCTTTATTAGCATATACGAATTGGCCTTATTTCCATTCCTTTCCTTGGATTAGATTTATATATACTGATACCATGTCTCTTGTGTTAGAGGTAGAATTAAGATTGTATGCATTCATAGGCTTATTAAAACTAGGCTGCCCTTGACCTCTCCCTCTCTGATATTTTTGACCATATTGCTAATGTTAGGGATATGGGTTTTGATGAGAACCTTATTTCATATTGTATTTCTTATTTTGAGACTTTAAGGATAGGAATCTTTCCCTCCAATAAATATCATTTTTTTCCTTCTTAGAAGCAAACTTTGATTTAGCATTTGCATTAGGCACTTGGGCAATGTTTGGAGTTATAACATGAACATTTGGTAACATAGGCATAAAAAATTTAGGAGGTGGATTTATATATTTAATAAGACCATTCTTATCTCTAATGGAAAGGTTATATACATAAGGTAGACTGAAACCACCCATGGATTTTAGGATGATGGAAATATTAGTAATAATGGCTCTCAAGTATATAGGAAACATAAAGCTAGCAAGGGGTCTCATGGGAGGAGGCAACCTATGTCAAGTCTTTTGTAACTTATAATTGAAGTCATGAGTTATTTCCTTGGGGGATATTTGGATCACATTGAGCTGATGTATAAGTGAAGTGTGGTCAATCTCATATTCAAACCTTGAAGTTAGCAACATTGTAAAGTCATCCCATGTTGTAATGCAACCACTGAGAAAAGTCCCATACCAATCAAGTGATTCACCTCTAAAGGACATGAAAATGAGTCTAATGGAAATGTTGACCTTAGTGAAATTTTATAATCTAAAAAAAATATAGATATACATGATTTGTTCACTATGAGTGACATGGCCTTCATCTTTGAATGTAGGAACACTCTTTGTAACATTAGGGTGATTGCCATCATAGGCATCAAAATGGATTGGATTTATAGTATTAAAGGATGGAAATGAATTATGCCTATTCATTTTTTCTTCAAGATTTTACTCAATCTCTTGGTATTCTTGGCTAGAAAAGTCTTCTTGCTCTTCAAAGGGAAACATAGGCTGAGGGTGTTGAACTTCAAGAGGAAGTTCAGGTTGAAGGTGGATTGATGGGATTGAAAAATATACTATAATATTACCTACAAAGGACTATGAAGTATGAGAACTAATATATGAAAAAAAATAGTCTAAAACTATGTTTTACCTTGATTGGAGTCACCAAATTTTAAGTATCACACCAATATGTAGCTGATGTTATCAAGACTAGCATTCACCTTGACAAATTGTCTTTAGGAAAATGGGTCCCACTGAGCATGATAGAAATATTATCACCAAATATTTTACCATAAAGGATGTTTTTTATTCCTACTATAATATTTTGGAAAAATTTAAATACTTCTAAGTATGTGGGTTTATCTATAGTAGAATTAGACGTCTAGGTTTAAGGATTAGCTCCCTGAATTGATATTGAAGTGTTTATCACCTAAACTAACTAATTATTTTTGGGAAAAGGGACATAAGTATGCATGGAATAAATTTAATATAATGGGTATGATACACAATGTTATCATACTTATTTCACTAAGAAACAAGATCGACAAACTAGCCTTAAAGTCTTAAGATGTTCTAACATAAGTATTTCAATATAAAGGTGATATGCATGAGAAAAATCAAGGTAAGTAGACTAGAGATCAGATTTATGAATATAATGAAACTTTAACACTTTAAGGGATCTAAAAACACTATATAAATTCTATATGACCTATTATAATGAAAACTTCTTGTACTAGATATGAAAGGATAAGGAGAAGCAAGGATAAAATCACTAGACCTCACCATTCATCACTTTGAACACTTAGAAAAGATGTTTGTGAATTAAAAACAAGATTTATTGTATTATTAAAAGGAAAATTACAACATAAAACTATTAGGGCTTCACCATACATGGTGTGGAATTATGAGATAAGAGCCAAAATGACTAGTACTTATAGAATGTGAAAGAAGAGAGAGAAGAATGAAGTCCAAGAGTCATAAGAACACTTATCAATATGAGAGAAGGAGTTATGTTTATATGAGGATATATTATGTAAAAAATCATATAAGGTATCTATGGAAAAATATCTCTTAAATCATGAAACTCCTTCTGATCTAGCATATGAATCTTCAATTACTTCCTTAAAATATACCTCATCATTTGGCCTTCCTTGAACTCTCCATAGTATAATAGGGATAGATAAAATAATTAAAATGTGAGGTAGGGGTTATAAATATACTAAAAAATACATTTTATGTGTCCCTAATCATCAATATTACTTTGGCCTAGTGTTCTCACTACTTGCAATCATAATCACCCTTCTTTCACTCATCCTTCACTCTTGGCACCAAGATGTGATATATTTTTTCAAAAAATTACATAAAAATGGTGATGTGACACTTATCAAGAGTCATCATGCTATTATATTCATTAGTAAAACCTGAAAATTCTTCCCAATTAAAGTTATCACCTTTTCACTAGGTGATCACTCTTTATTCACTATGCCATTCTAGACTGGCTGAAGTGAAGGTGTTAATAGAGATACTTGTGAGCTATTATAAAGAAATAAAAGGACATGAGGAGTTATATTAGGTCCCATACTCTATTCAAAAGTGATACTCACCCTTTGATTCTCCCTAGAACCTAAAAAACACACAAATCTATCAAGAAAATTAATTTGGCACCCTGTCCATACAAGTAGGGTACAACTCAATCTAATGGGAAGGAGCCATGGGGAGTCTTAATAAAGTTAAAATAAATTTATTAAGAATAATATCTCATTTATATGAATTTATTTCATCTTTCTCTTTGGGTCATTATCAAGGGTTTTAGAGGGTTCTGAGTAGTTCAGATCCTTTAAGGATCATTCATAAAGTTGTGATGTCCAAACCCAAAAAAAATTCCATGGAAACCTTGTTTGTGAACCTCTCCATCATATCATATATCTTTAGGTCTCCATGATATACATCCATATAGGTATGAACTTCCAAACTTGGCCTCTCAAGCTATTCAAGGTATTTTGTGTAGGCTATCTTGTTTTTAAGCCAATAAATGACTTTTTTATGGCCTCATATACAAAACAAAGGCCCTCACACACCTTATATCTACCCATTAATGTATTCCAATGATTTATAATTCTTACTTGGTGATGGAAATGGAATTGGACCCCCTTTAGATAGTAAGCCTAATCTAGGTCTATTAAGGCTTGACTGCACATAACTACTCATCAGCCCCTCTATATAATTGGTTATGACTATGAGGGATTGTAAATTATTTTGAATGTTTTTAAAAAATCAACATACCATTATACAAGGTTTCCATTTCTCTCAATCCACTTTCTTGTCACTTACTAGACCTATAGGATATGTGCATATGTGAGTGCCCTCTATCTAAGATAGAAAAAAGGGCACTTACCCTATTACCTTAGGTATAAAAAGTATATGAGGAGATTAATAAAGTTATGGGGACATAATATACTAAATTTCAAGGTATTTTCATGTCAATAATACCTCTAAACATCTCAAAACCTAAGACATACTTTTTAAGCACTCACTGACTGTGTAGGGTCTTGTATACTGACTGTAAGTATACTAGAGAACCAAATATTTCCATATTTAATTGTATTGAGAATACATGAGATGTTCAATATCATTTTTCATGACACTCTAAGCATATTAATCATTTTAACCTTTACTAAACTCCTCAAGGTATACCTTTCACTTGACTTGACACAAGTGGTTGATTGGGTAATGTGTTTCCTTGCTTAGAAAGTGGCATGCCTATAGATGTATATTGCATGGTTAGAATTTGAATCATTACCATAATACCTTCTTTAGGACATCTAATTTAATCTCATAGTTTTACTTGCTGACACCATGCCTTATTTTAGACCAATATCAAGACAATCATATTTTATAACACTGTCAACTACAATCAACTATAATTAACCATTCTTAGAGTAAAAATGGTCTTGTAGATGCATTTAATTTTTTTAAACCTATGATACACCTCATGGAATCTCTTTTAAAACTTTTAAATAACTCTAATTGACATTTTTTTGTGTTTTTAGGCCTAGAGTCATGAAGGTTCATCTCATGAATTTGTGAGTACCTACAGTCAGGTTGTAGGTGACTTTTTTGAGGGCAAGGTACACTTGTACATGGATATTTGAATTCAAACCCTATAATTTCACTACCCTTAATGTTATTTGGAACCTTAGTAGTATTTTCACCTTAATATGATCATTCAACATGGAGATATGCCTCTATACTACCACTTTGGACTATGAAATTATTTGCAAGTTTAAGATACTAAAGAAAACATGTAAAAAGTGCAGTGAAAGGTTTTATAGAATGGAGACCTATTTTTCATCAAATCCTTTTGTCAAACACTCATTTTATTTTAAAATATGTTATTATTCATGAGTGATATAATATGGATGCATCTGAAATCATATAAACTCCAAATCACTTTATTACATGATAGCATCAAAAGTAGACAAGCTGGAGCTTTTAAGGTAACAAGTCCCTAAAAAAAACTTCTCCACTTGTGGACACAACTCTTTAATTATACCTACCACTCTATGGTTTTAATATGGTTATTATGATATATTTACACACCTTAACCTATATGAGGATCTAAAAACATGTCTCAACTCTTCACTCCAAATGCTCATACCAAATTTGATAAGATGAGATATGAATAGTATACATAGTGTATAACCTCATGATCCATTTTAAACCTATCCAAAGTATTCAAATTGACCTTTTCAACCTTGATATAATTAAAATAGATTCACATGTCTTATTAAATTTACTTGGTTTCCTATAAGGCACCTGTAGGTGCACATTAATGGTGCAAGATTGTGTACATTGGAGGATTAATGGTCACAGTCTATTACATAGCACTTAGATAGACTGGATTGATTTTTCATGTTCTAAGAATATGTTAAACTTATTTAAAATATTTACTACACCTCCATGAACATTCTCAAATCTTCATACACCTCATTCAACTAATTATGAGTTAGTACCTGCAAGAAGGTTTGATTGTGTTGTTCCTTCTTGACTGTAGCTTGATGGATTATAGCCATTGAGCCTAAACTTGGAAGGAGAGAGGATTAATAAAGGCATGGGAATCATGAAACACAACATATCACATTCCTTTGAAACCACTTCAAGGAAATAATAACTTTTTTAGCTGATAAACCTGCCTATAACTTAAGAAGTTTGAGCTCATCAAATCACCTCCAAAAATGAAAAAAAAGATATAAACCATGAAATAAGTAATTCCACATCCTCTAGAAGCAATTTTAAGAATTGGTTTGTATGGACCATCTTAAACAAGAAGAAAATATATAGGGTGTAGGGATTAGTATGTAGAAAAAGATAGTTAAATTATTAAGCATGGTTCATAAAGCATAGGAAACTAATATATGGAATCCTACCATGAATGTGAAATAGACCAAGTTTACTAATACTCTGCAGAGGAATTTGACCTAAACCAAATCCTACTATCCATACCATGAAGAGACTTATTGACTATTTATGTATGCCTAGTGGAGTGATGGAGAAGATAAATGGTTTTGGTCCATTTTTGAGACTTATAAAGAATATAAAATGTATAAATGGATTAAAGGAAGATGAAGAGTCACTTCATGAGCTTGTCACATGTGCCACACTCCTTTATATGTTATATAATTGCCAACACCTCCTTTTCAACTATTTTCTTGATTTTAGTTAGGAGACTACAAGATTTTTGGTTAGTACTAACATGATTGATAGGATATAACATATTGGATGTTTAATAGAGTTTTAACACTTGTCTACCAATAAAAACTATACTACATTCATTAATTACTCAAATATGACCCTTAAGTGACATGAAATGACTTAGGACTAATTTTACCATGACCAAGGTTAATAACACATTGAATGACATAAAATAATAACATGACACACACTATTACATATTATAATACCCTTAGATAAGTTTTTTTCTATAGGGGGTTGACCTATTTTGACTTATGGTCAAAATAGTCAATAGTTACTTTTGCCAAGAATCTAGTAAGATCTGGGGTTATTTTCACAATCATTGTTTATTTTGGAATGGTCAATGTATGGGTCATGGGGAGCTCTAATTGGTTCAAAATTTTCTTGGAAAATAGGGGTTTTTTAGGATTTAAAATATAATTATGACCAAGTTATCAAAATGGACTACCTTGGGAGTCCTTATTAGTTTAGGAGAAGAAAGAATATCAAAGTCAACAGTGGTACTAACATACCTAGATAATATAACTTTAGGAATAAATGAGGGTAATATCATAGCTATAATATATAAATTAGAAACAATGAAAGAGACTACCTCATCAATCCTTTATCTTTGCTATTGTGTGAGTCTAGCTAAGTCTTGCTCTATTTCATGCTTGCCCAGACTCAAGGCTTTGGATTTTTCTAGCTTAGCATCTTCATCACTTGGTTTTTCAACACCCATTTCTTGGTCCTCATCATTAAAAGGATAATTAAAAAAATATATTACTTAATCAACTTATTCTTCTTCTTTAAGTTCCATTGTAACCTCTGCATTCTTTTCTTCTTCCTCTTAACTAAATTCCTCTATAATAGGGAGACCAAGTGATGGCCTCTCTTCTAGTTTCTTATTTTGAGAGGGAATAGATGGGTCATTGTGATTCCTTTTATAGGTATATATGGGTGGAGTGGAATATGGATGAGATGGTGAAGTGGTTGTAGGAACAACTGTGGTAGGAAATATGACTGAAGGTGATGGAGTGGATGAAGTGGAAGGCACAAGGCTTGCCTAAAGAGACTCAAGATATTGAGGAGAGTTTAGAGAAATTATAATGGAAGGGAAGACCATTTTAAAAAATTCAATAAGGATTACTTAAGTAATTTTGGTAAGGGGAGTAAAAAGAGTCATCATAAAACTTCTCTTCCTTTATTTAGCTGAAGAAATTACTGACCTATTTCTTTTAGTAGTTGTGCCCAAAACCTAAACGTGGAAAACTATTGTTGTATAAGGGACTTTAGGATCCATGAGACCTCTCAAAAATCCCCTCTTAAGTTTTGGATTAAATTCTCTTTGACTACTAGATTCTTATGATTATCCCTTTGCAGGATTTGTTGAAGGGGATAGAGGTTGATACTATGGTAGAAATGAGGGTCGTTGCTGACTCCATGTATAATGTAAGGCTTGATCATGTATCATTGACATGGATTCATCCTTCATCTTTTTAGATACATTTTAATCATTAGAGGAATTTAGGAATATCTGATCATAATCATACCCTTAGTGATCATATGAGATGTGCACTTTCTTTTTTCTTGAATAGATTTGAGATACCCCCTTACTTTCCTCTTGGGGTCCCATTCTTTCAAAGGTCAAAGATGTAAATTATATTGATTTATATCTTTTACAACTTGAATAAAATATATCATGATCACATATTGATGCTACCCAATGCTTAGATTAGTATTAAAATAATAAGCCAAATGCCTTTGACCTAATTCCTCATCAATGCTCTTAAAGACCTTATATGAAATTTTTGGTTCTGGTATAGTGTCAAGAACATGATGTGTCAATATTAAAAGAGTTATCCTTGTTCCTTATAATTTAATGATAATTACATCTGGTTATAACCAATAATCTCCCATCTTAATTAGGATCCTTATCATGTATTTAGATAATCTAGGCATTGGGGTGCCTTGCATTGCCTTAAATATGTAAGGATATGACTCATTGCATATCATTATGATTTCATTTCTATATCTATGAATGAACATGAAAGAATAGTCTTCTTTGACCCTATTTTATGATTATTTATCTGAGGACTTCCACTCCTAGCCATAGGGTTTGTAAACTATGTCCATGATTGTGTTCAACAGGTAAGACATCATATAGAAGTTGTTTTTAGTGGGATTCTAATCAGGGTAGAACACCTATGATTTTAACTAGGCATTTATAATCTCCCTAAATGCCACCAATTGGTTAGATGTTAGGATTATGTCTAACAATGGAACCCATTCAACCTAAATATATGTAATACTTAGGAAAACATATAGTCTTTTCAAAAGGTCCATGGATATTGCAACTCTAGGTTTGAATTTGATAATGCAATTAGAGGAGATAGCCCCTTTGGAATTTATCCTCTAACCTTTTGCGAGCCATCATTTTATCTTTTTGTCTACTGTGTTATGTTCAAGCCAAACATTGGATGAGACTTAATTGTAAGTAGTATCAAGATATGGAAGCCTAAGGTATCTATTGAATGCCCTACCCAAAATGTATGAAAAGGCAATCTTGACTCTCCTAACATGAAAAATATATCTAGTAATGGTCCCATTAATAAAAAAAATTTAGGAGGTCAATACATGGCATTACCTCATATTTGGATACCACTTGGTGGAGTCATTATTCTTTGATTGGTAAAAAATCATCAATGTATTACTTGAATTTTGGAGTGAGTTGATCCTCAATAGAGTATGGCTGGAAAAATTCCACCTCTTTCTAGAGTGCTAACTAATGGGGAAACTTGAAATTTAGGGCACTCTTTTCAAATACCATATCATTATACTCTATCAATATCGTAAATAAATATGGGGAGGGAACTAAGGGATTACCATGTTTTGAAGAAGAGGACATTATTATCCTTTAGCCACTATAATTATTTTTGTATCCTAATTGGTTCATTTTGTACTTTCTAGCTAAAGAAAATTAGGTCTAGTTTGACATTTGGGAAGCTAAAAAATACATTAATTTGATTGAAAGAGTAATGTAAAAGTGAATTTTCCTTAGAAAATATTTTGCATATAACATTCATAATATTGATTATTAAATGTATTTATGTACCTTTAATATATATAATGAACTTTTGATTTAATGCCCATTTCAATTTAAATGTGCCAAATAGCTTTGGTGGGTACACTTACTTTCCAAATGGCAATCGTTCATTAATTTTTTGTGTATATTCATCGATTTTAAGATAATTATTAATTATTCATTGATTGACTTATTTTCATGTTTTGGCCATGCCTCCCTCAAATAATGCCACTTTTCTAGTCTTAATTAACCTAGCCCTTCATATCTCTTCACCATGTTGCATAGGTCCTGTCATTATGAGTTTACACAATTAATCCACATGGACTGATCTTAGAGCATGAGAGTTTATACCATTTGGATTTTATATATTTTGACTATTAATATTATTATGTCTATGGGTTAACATGATTGAGACATGTGGAGTGATATTGGGCACCCAAAAACATGGAAGGTGAAAACCATTAGAATGCAGACCAAGGAATCACTTAACCTTTCTATAGGTCTATTTTAATGAGAATTTACCAAGTGTCAATCACTCAAAACCCCATAGGATTGTGAACATTAACAAATGATAATGCTTAAACATTAACCTTTGTCAATAGGTAGATGAAGTCTCCATGTTTCTATTTTAATGAGAATGTGCCATGTGGAGAGTTTGTGGAGTCTGAGAACATGGAAGACTTAAAATTTTAATAATGTGGAATCTTTTAAAGACTTATAAATATTAAAAACATCTAAAGATACAAGTGATTCATGACATAACCTCATGGAATCTAAAAATATGGGTCTAATTATAGAACATTAATGATCATTGGACTTTAATCTCATGATCCAACATATACCAACTAGGATGTAGAAATATTAGTACTATTAGCTCATAAATTATAACATTGACATTGAAATAAAATTCATGAAAACCCAAGGTTTGAAATGACTTAATATATTAGTTCAAGCTTAGATTTTCACAATTTTAACTTGTGTAATGTTAGCTTTTATGGGAATAACCCTAAATTGAAAATGAATGACAACCAAGTCATGGATTTTTAGGATCATATCTCTCTAAATAAAGGTTTTACAACAATGGGTCCTTGTTTTTAAAATTTTAAAATGGGGTGTTTATGTAATGGGAAATGAAACATATCTACAAATCAATCCTAGCTCAAAGAAGATAGATCTTACTTATACTTCTAATTAGGGATACATTAGATAATCAGAGTCATGTATAATATGTATCTACTAGACCAAATCAAGGTATCTCTTATCGTAATAATATCACTAGGGAGGGTTCTAAATCCTCTAGTTAAGTAAAACTATGTAATAACCCTAACTAGGTCATATGTTTTCATATTCACTATACTAATAACAAGTAAAGTAAAAGTCTAGTGCTCACCAAATATTGTGGCATAATCATGGAGGTTAGTAAACATAAAATTAAACATGCATGAGATAATAATATTTAAGCTATGTATAGGTAAAACCCTAATGCATGGAGAGAGTAATAATATTCAAAATCCATTACTTATGTTACTTCTATCCACTAAAAAAAGGAGTAAAGTGAGAGATACTTATTTGGAAGATGAACCCATCAAGACTCAATATCTCCCTTAGACAAATATGCTTTACAAAAGGCTATTTTGGTTTGTAAGGATCACTAATAAAGGCCAAAGAATTCAAAACTTCTCCACAAGACTAGATTCTTCTCCAAGTAGAAACCCTAAGCTAAGAATCCTCAAGTAGAATGGTGGAATAACAGATTGTAAAGAAGTAAAAATGAATAATAAATCTTGATGTATCTCTAAAAATGGTAAAATGGATGTTTTTATATAGGTGGATATAACCCTAAACCCTTATAAAAGTTTTGGTCGATAAGGTCAACCCAATTGACCTAGTATTTTAATTAATAAAAAACATACTAGATAATGAAATATGTCAGTAGTTAATGAGATGTAAAGGATTGGTGAAGTGGTTTGGTTGCACCCAACCCCACATAGGTTTAAATATCATAGGTTGTTTATAGGCTAAATGTGGATATTTAAATGATGATTTCAATATGATCAAAGAATTAATGGTTTTATAGTTCTCTTCAGGACTGGGACCCTAGTTTGTGACTCAAAACTGGTTATATCTCTAATCAAAATCTAAACACTGATCTAAGAAAAAAATGAACTATGTTGACCATGGTTGAATTAGTTCTTAGTAAGCTCTGTCAATAATAATTCAAGGTCGATGTGGCTGACATAGTCATGTAAACTACCAATAAGGGGTTTATGTTAGGGAAAGGGATAATGAAGGTGGTAAATGACTAGAGGAATGTGAAAAATAGGAGGCAAAGCTTAGGGCAATGGTTTTTTGGATATAATTGTGTAGATAATAAGCAAAAAAGGGACAACAATCCTATGAAGAACCAATGGTCTACCCACCCCTTTTTTGGTGTAACCCTTAAGGTGTGCACTCAAAGAGACTGAGACTCAATGGGTTCTTGAAAGATATAAAATATTAATAATTGATAAAGTTTGAAAATATTATGTGTATATATATGCCCCAGTTAAAGCTCATCACATGTCACTTAGGTGCAATAAGGGATGGTGCTTTGAGAAAGACCATAGTAACACACAATGTTAAGGCTAAAAAATGTTGTAGTATTCTAAAACATAAAATAATTGAAAGTAAATGAATGATATAGAAATGACTAAAAAAGTATATGTAATGGATACCTTGACTTACCTTTATTTATAGATGGTTTTCTATTGTATTTCTAGTTTTTATCATGGAGGGCACAAAGACTTCTTTTAACAAACCCAAGGATAAAAAAAAAAGATAAAAAACAAACAAATGCAAAAAAGCAATAATAACTAGTGCTATGTGGATGGTACATACTCAAAAATTTGGAAAGATAGGGTGACAAGTGCTATGTTAGACCAAATAACCAAAGCAAAATTTAGATTAAATTAGGTAATTGAAAAGAAAAGGCTACTAAAGACTAAAAAACTCAAACACTTAAATCTTAAGTTAAAAAGACAAACTCACTAAGTCAAACCAAGGATATATGTCAAAAAGCATGGTAATCAAATATTAATGTGAAAATAGTAACAATCCTTAAACAAAGATGGGAAAGCAAAAATGGTAAAACAACATTTATGAGTGAAAAATAACAATCCTTACTCATTCATCAATAGAAAAAGGTGCATAAAAGGGAAAACAACATTGATGAGTGAGAAGTACTAAACCAACCTCACTCAACAATGGAAAAAGTACTTGAAATTATAAATAGATTCAAGTGTCCAAAAAATAGGCTAGTACAATAATGTTAAATGGTAAAAATAAATCAAGGTATATCTAGAAATGTAAAGCCATGGTGTAAATAAAATAGTCCATAGTTGCTCAAACATGTTTTTTTTCTCTAAGGATAGATACAACTAAAACAAAGTAGTGCTATCATGTTTTTACAATGTGAATAAGAGGGAAGTATAGAAGAAGGAAAAACATATTTAAAATCACAATTTTCCTATCGGGGGGAATTGAAATGGGTGGAGGGGAAAGTGAAGGAAAAACCAAAGTAGAAGAACTATTTATTGAAGTCAAGACACTCAAATTAGGTTTGTCAAAACAAGAGGACTTTAGACCTTAATGACTTTGAATAACTTATCTTAGCCACACAAATCTTAGGTTGAAAAATGAAATATGTAGATCATCCCATGAAGGCTATATGTATGAAAATTAAAATGGACCTACCTTCCTATAACATGTTCCCCATTCCTCAGGACCCCTTATAGAGCCATCCATATACTACAAAGATTGGGTACTTGTATGAGAAAGTAAGTAGCACCATAGAGAGTTTTTGAATTCTTCTATTCTAATATATTGGCCTATCACACCCTAATGGACCTCACCTCTAGTGTGAGGCCAACTATGGAGTTTGAGCTTCGATTGGAGATAAGAGATGTGCTTGTAATCACATCTTTTGCTGTGATTTTAAATTTTGATATTATATGTTGAATTTTATTTATCATTGCATTTTATTTCAAATGATTTGGATTTTAAATTTCTTAATGATTTTTTTCTATTCCTCTTCTATATGGATTTGGAAAACTAAACATGGGTGTTAAAGATGAGTTTCATTTGAATATTTGGAAATTAGTTGCTAAGAGAGATATCTTAGAGATCATGGTGTCTAAGAGGCTCATAAATCTAGGTGAAATAAAAGTGCTATCTTGAATTTGACCTTGTCTTATCCAATGTGGAGTGAAAGGAAATAAAATCAATAAGAATGAAAAATGAAACAATTTAAATTAATTCAAATCAAAAAAATGTGACAAAAGGTGAAAAAGGGATAAAATGATAGAAAAATGTGATTCCTTATCATAAGAATGAGGGAAATGTAGGAAAACATGATAGCACAGTTTGTTTGTGGAAATTTTATATATAATAGAATCAAAAGCTAAAGTTTGATAACAAAGATCTAAAACTCATAACCATTGTAAAACACATTCTAGAAAAGAAATGAAAAGATGGTGATTTTATGAGGAAGGCCAGGTCCTATCCATGGGTTTACATTTTAACTCCTAAAACAAAAACCCAAGGGGTATACAAATCATGTTAAAAATAAATGAGATAAGAAAAATATGGTATTTGTGAGGAAGGCCAGGTCTTATCCCTAGTCTCACACTACAAATCACAAAGAGAAACCCAAGGGGTGTTAAAAAATGTGTAAAAAGTATGAAAACAAAGAGGATAAAAGTACATCATGAGGAATACTAGGTCCTATCCTCAGTTTTATAATGCAACTCAGGAAGAAAAAGGGAAACCAAAAGATCAAAAAGGACTAAGGTTTATGAAAAGAGATAACTACTATAGAGGGTGATACGCATGTAAGTATCCTGAAAAAGGTGTTAGATATATAACACATAGAAAGCATAAAAATAAGGGAAAAAATATACGCTAACATCTATGTCAAGGATGAGCATGTGAGAGATAATCTTGTGTCTCAGAAGGTTTATTGAAGTTGAATTAGTTTGGTAGTATGTAATGGAGAATAAGAGTGGGCATTGTAAGATGCCCCAAAGGGTAGGTGGATGTAGGCATGTGCATCATAATATACCATGAAGTCTAAAATGATATGTGGGTGAACATTTTAAGATGCCCCAATTACTAGAGTAATGTATGGATGGGGATCTCAAGATTCCCCAAAGGTTAGAAAGAGGAACAAAAGATAAGACAAGATAAGAAGAAAAGAGCACCCCATATAGTGTCTAAATGGATTCAAGTTATCCAAAAAGATTATGATAGGTTATTTCATGATGTTGGATAAGAGGAAAAAAATATAGGAAAGAAGAAAGAGAAATTAGGGATAGAGAACTAAGTTGGCTAGATAGAGAACTAGGTCATCTAGATAGAAGAGCAAAGGTAGTAATAAGAGTATAGAGTCAACCAGTTAAACTTAGTATTATTAAACATAAGTTAAAAGAGTACAAAGTTGACTAGGTCAACTTAGTACTAATAGATAAAAGGTAAAAGAGTACAAAGTTGAATAGGTTGACTTAGTACTACTAGATAAAAGGCATAAGAGTACATAGTTGACCAAGTCAACTAAGTACTATAGTCTATAAGGTAGATAAGGTACATAGTTGAATAGGTTGAATTAGTACTATAAATATGGAAAAATATAGTCTAATAAGAATACAAATTTGACTAGATTGACTTAGTATTATAACCTAATTGGTAGAAAGGAGTACCAGGTCGACTAGGTTGACTTAGTACTATAAGTAGGGAAAAAGACAGTCTATAAGATATTGTGTCAAATAGAATGATAGTGTGATAAAAATGAAGAAAGTTTTTGTAATGCAATTGAAGCAAGAAATGGAAGTAAATACACAAATAATTAGATCAATGAGAATGATCCAATTGGGGCACACATCATAAAACCTTGCACCGACACTAGCCAATGCAATTTTTTTCAAGACAACATGCAATGATTAGAGAGCAAGCAGTCAATGAAAAAAGTAAATGCTAAATAAATGGTCATTGTGAGTGTTTTTAGATTATCATAAAGTGTTATTTCAAGTGTGATAGGTAAGTTAGATGAAAATAAGGAATGAGAAAGTGATTTATGGATGGTTTTAGGATGTTTAGGATAAAAGGGATCTATGTTGGAAATAGTACTAGCTTGGTATTGGGGCCTACCTCTTCACTTCACAATATCATAATGATAAGGGTGTTGGGTGCTTTGCCAATATATACCATTATCTACATGTTTATACTTAGCCAAAAAACTAAGTCGGCTCCCCCCTTGGTGATGAAATCCAAGTAGGTAGGTCTTAGGAAGATAAATCTTAAATGCATTTTGAGTATTGTGTGGTTTGGCAGTGTGTGTAAAAAGAGAAAAATAGTGAAACTAATTGATAATTTTAAAATCCACCTTATTAGACTATGTGAGCTACTCTAAGCATGTAAACAACTAAAAATGAAAGTGTGAATTAATTACTAACAAATAATTATTAATTCCTAAATTAAGAATGGTACATAGTTAGTTCAGACAATACTGTATGTAAACATTATAGAATAGAGTAGACTGGGTCGCTACTGTTCTATAAAAGTAAGAGTCTTTAATAATTAAGGCAACTAAGTCAACTTAGTATTTTAAATAGAAGATAGACTAAATAACTAAGTTGACTAGGTCAACTTAGTTTGTTGTAAGATTGAAATTTTGTAGACTACAAACTTGCACAAAATAGAACTATAATGAAGTACTAAATTGAAAGAGAAAGAAAAAGTGGAACCTTGGATAGTTGGAAGATGATTAGGATTGTAAATTTTTTGTTATTGTTCATTGAATTTTGCTTTCAAGTTCTAAAAACTAAGTCAACTAGGTTGACCTAGTTCTATGAAACCATATTTTTTAAAGCTTGGTAAGATGACTAAGTCAACCTTCATACTTTGTTGTTTTAGATGCTGACTAGAAGACTAAGTTGACCTGCATGACTAATTTGTTATTTTAGATGTTGAATGAAAGACTAAGTTGACCTGGGTGACTTAGTTTGTTATTTGGAATTGAATAAGAATACTACATTAACCTCTCTGATCTAGTAACCTATATTTGATGAAGACCTACATAGAAAGAATAGAGTTATTTTGATACAACTGTGTGTTAAACCTACACATAGAAGTTAGAACTATACTATCTTGGTTGATCTAGTATCATAAATATATAAAAATAATATAATGATATAAATGAAAATCATGAAAGAAAACCAACATGTATGTAATGGGAAATGCAATAAATTTACAAATCAATCCTAGCTAATAGAAGATAGATCCTACTTACACTTTCAATTGGGGATACATTAGATAATCAGGATCATGACCAATATGGATCCACTAAACCTAATCAGGGGATATCTTACCATAATAATATCATTAAGGAGGGTTCTAAATTCTATAGTCAAGCAAAACTATGCAATAACCCTAACTAGGTCTTATGTTTTCATATTCACAATACTAATAACAAGTAAAATAAAATTGTAATCTAGTGCTCACCAAAGCTTGAGGCAAAATCATGGAGGTTAGTGAACATAAAAGTAAACATACATAAGATAATACTATTCAATCTATGTATAAGTAAAACCTTAATGCATGGAGAGAGCAATATTATTTAGAAAGCCATTACTTATGCTACTTATATCTACTAAAGGGAGGAGAAAAGTTAGAGATACTTACCTAGAAGATTAACCCATCGATACTCAATATTTCCCTTGGCCAAAGGTGATTTTCAAGAGGTTTTTATGGTTCTTAAGGATGACTAAGAAATTCTAAAACATCCAAGATTTATCCATAAGACTAGATTCTTCTCTAAGTAAAACTCTTATGCTAAGACTCCTCAAGTAGAATGGTGGAAGAGCAGATTGTAAAGAAGCGTAAATGAATAATTAATTTTTAAATCTCTCTAAGAATGGTGAAATGGATGTGTTTATATAGGCAGATCTAACCTTAAACCCTTCCAAAAATTTTGGTTGACAAGGTCAACCCGATTGACCTACTATTATAATTGATAAAAAAAAATACTAGATAATAAACTATGTTAGCCATGGCTGACTTAGTTCTTAGTAAGCGCTTACAATAACAATAAAAGGTTGATGTGGATGACATAGTCATGTAAACTACCAAAAATGGGTTTAGGTTAGGGAAAGGGATAATGAAAGTGGTAAATGACTAGATGAAGGTGAAAATAGGAGGTAAAGCTTAGGGGAATGGTTTTTAGGAGATAAGTGTGTAGATAACAAGTGGAAAAAGGGAAAAAAATCTTACAAAGCACCAATGGTCTACCCAAACCTTTCTCAGTGCACCCCTTAGGACATGCACTTAGAGAGATTTAGACTTGATGGGTTTCTATAAGATATAAATTATTAGTAATTGATAAATCTTGAAAATATTATGTGTATACAAGGTGTGTGTGTGTGTGTGTGTGTGTGTGTGTTAGGGGAAAATAAATGGAAACTCATAGGGGAAAATAATCTTGAGTATTTTGAGAACACATAATTTCAAAAATATAATATGACAAAACTTTAATTTCAACAAAGAAAGAATAAATAAATCCAACTTCTAGATCAAACTCTTAATTCGATGTACTATAATAACCTTCCCATTCCTTATATTAGTGTGTGATATAATGAAATAATTTTTTTGGTTATGAATATTTTAAAAAAGACATGAATAAACACTGTAGGATTCATTTTGACTTTACAACCAATGAGAAAAAAACATAGGTATTGCTCTAATACTAGCTAAACATCTATAGTCATAATAGATATACCTATAGTTCCAACCAAAGCCTTGATCTACTTATAGCTAGGAATCCATATCCCCTATAGATTTTACTTGAATCATACCTGAATCACCTATCCTCTATCAGTTTGTTAGGTGTATAAATAAGAAAATGTATTGATCAATATATCCTTATTAGTGTATATTCTATCTTATGTTTATCATCTCCTAAATTTTTTTAGCATGTGATAATGTAGTACATCTTTGGAAATAGGAAGCTTTTATAAAATCTAAATGAGTATATCATAACAAGTGCCAATAGTTAACTAAGCTTAATCAATCTAAATAAAACAAAATTTAGTCATGATAAATACCTCAAATCCAAAAAGTATAGTCCTATCATAAATTTTTTTCATGAGCATCAATTGTGTTCCCTTTTCCATATCATCCCCTTTATTTTTTCACCTCCTTTTGTTCTCAGTTCAATAAATTATTTGAGATAGTTATTCAACTTAGAAAACTAATCTATAAAGTAAGGAACTAAGCTATTAAAATCAACAAAACTAACCTAAAAGAAACCAAGTGTAGAAAGTAATAAATTTAATCTAGAAAGTAATAAATTTAATTTATAAAGAAGTAAATATAATATACTCCTAATATAAATATCCACTTCCATTTCAATTTGATGCATCTTTAATTAATGAAACCATGAAGTAGTGCTTTAAAAACTATCTATTGACTGAAAAGGTGAGGTCTTTACCTTAGATGTCTTTCAACTAAAAGACATTGTTTTCAAAGATTTTAGATACCTGATATGGTCCACTCCATAAGGAAATAAAATTTTGATGTTGCCATTTATTCTCATGTGATTTATCCTAGAGGATCACTAGGTATGAAAGCTTAAAATACTTGATTTTAAATATCTTGTCAAACCAATGTTTAACAATATCCTAGTGTTTACTAAAGTTGTACAACGATTTAGTTCTTATGTATTCTAATTGAACTATCTAAAGTAGTCCAGATTTTATTTTCTCATCTTCACACATATACTCTTGCAGGAATTGATACATTGTTAGCTTGAGAGTAATGGCGAAGACTAGTTGTCATCCATATACCAATAGAAAAGGTGAAGCCTTGAGAGCTTGCTTATGCCTATTTTTATCTATCCATAGTGTATATTTATATAAGAGATACCATTCTCTAGGTTTATTATATGTAGAATTTTTATGGAATCAATCAAGTTCTTTTTGGTCAACTTAAATATGCCATTTACCTATGGATAATGGTTTAAAGAGAACTTGAGGGTGATCCAATTGTTGTGGGCCTATTATATGAATTCAACAGATTAGAATACTAGACCATTATCATAGACTAATGAAATGGGAGTGCAAAATATAGTGACTATGTTTACTTATAGGAAATTGATGACATATATGGTTTGTAAATTATTAGTAGCGATATACTCTATCCACCTAGTATAATAATTAGTAGCTGTGAGGACAAACTTGTGTCTACTGAAAAGTTTGATTTATTACCCTAAAAAAATTTAGACCCCATTGGGAGAAAGGGCATCCTTCTATGATTATATGTAAAGGGATATCAACATTTACCTCTCTCTTTATAAATATCTAGCACTCATGGTAGACTCTAACGTGGTTATGTGTGTATTTGAAGATAGTGGGCTAATAATAGCCCATCCATAGAATTTTATGAGCTGTAGTATTACCAGAGGGATGATTGTTGATAATATTTTGATGTAGGTTATCTATGATGTCCTTAGATTATTATTCTAAGATGAACCTTAGGTAGATAGCTTCATGGTTATTTCTATAAAGGACCCCTTTCTTGATCATGAAATGTGCTAATTTGAGCCCAAGGGATCACTTTTGCTCTCTATTCAATTCTAAAGGGAATGTCCCTATAAGTAGATAGTAGATGATATGTGAGTAAGATTATCCACCCATTACTAAGGCCTTATATATTTATTCAACATAGATATGTGGGTTATTTTGATTCATCATCTAGATGAGGCCAAAACTTCTTACCATTTTAGCTAGTTTGATTTTAAGGTCAAACTCCTAAAGTTTGGCCATCCACTTTCCTCTTATTTCTCCTAGCTCATTTTGGCTAAGCTTGAGTTTAACAGTTAGGTTAGGGATAATGGTATATGTCTTATTTTATATAATATAATGTATAATTTTTTTATGGCCTTAATTAAGGCATATATATGCTTATAAATTATGGAATAATTTAGTTTTGCATCCTTTAGATTGATGCTTGTAAAGGTAATAGGATGTTCATTATCTTCCACATTTTGCATCAACATTGCAATAACAATATGTTCTAAGGTGAATGCATAAAGATATAAATATTTATTGAAATATGGATTGATCAAGATTGGGTCTTGAGAAATTATCATTTTGATGTCCTAGAAATATTTCTTGGCCTCTACTATCTACTCAATCGTAGCATTTTATTTTAGCATGGCATTTAATGGTTTAACAATTTATGCAAAACCAAAAATGAACTTTTTCATGAAGTTGATATTTCCAAAAAAAGAATTTAGTTCTTTCTTTTTATTGGGAAAAGTTAGCTTAGAGATGTCTTGTGTGTGATCTAGGTTGATGGATATTCTGTCTTTGATGATAATAAGACCCAGTAATTTTCGTTCAGTAACTCTAAAAATGCATTTTTTTGGGTTCAAAGAAACTAAATACCTCTTGCATTTGGGGCATATGATCCAAAGTACATTTATTTATTTAATTTATTAAATTATTAAGTTAATAGTAAAGTTTTTAGTAAATAATTTAGTAATTTAGTCATATTACAAGAATAAACTATAATTAGTTGGTACATTGTAACTTCCTATAAAAGCTTTATAATCACGGGACCTTTGGAAATATTTTAATATATACATTTTAAACATTTTTTCAAAGCTTTATCTAACCTTTAAAATGTAGTTTTCATATTTACCTATTTATGAGCAATCCATCGGTGGTATCAAAGCTAGTAGAAGGAGGACATTTACTCTAGTTAAGGATTGAAGGGTCACACAATAGTATGACATTAAAAGTAGCCACGAGAGGATTATCATTTTTGGAAAATTACTCTAAAACTCTATGTGTATGGCTATAACACTTTAAATCTCACCTATTGCCTAATAACTCAGTGAGAATTCATAATAGAACTATCCAATTTTTTAATAAATAGCCCAGATAAAGTATTATTTAAAAAAAATGATCTACATTTCATATCACAAGTCTTTTAATTTTTTTAAAGAATTTTGTACAAGCATCAATCTGAAAGAATATATGACAACCAACAACTAAATTTTTTCTTTGAAAGTGTAGAACCATCCACATGTATTTATCTTTTATTCTACATACTATTTACCACTTTATAGTCCTAGATATAGAAATGGGTCAACCTAATGCCTTGAGTCTTGATATATCACTAGTCTCATGATTGCATCTTATCCTTATGAGTTTGGAGGGTTGTTCAAATAGTCCATTGTCCTATCATATTATAGATCTACTTTCTGAGATTTCATAACTTATATTCAACTTGAGTCAAGTATTGTCATGATGATCAAACATGTTATATGGTCCTTGGTCACTTTGATATGGCTCTAACATATGAAAAATTCCATTGTGAAGGTGAAATGAGGAGAAAATCTAATAAAGGCTAATAAACACATCAATTTTGCTCAGTCACATGAGGTATGCTATCTTTTAAGTTTCAAGAACATTGTGGGAATGTATTAAGATTATTTTTAGGTCTCTAACAAGTCATAAGGTCTTTTAATAAGATATTTACATGATATTTAGTTGGTATGCCTCTTTAAGGCCATATATGTGTGCCAAAGTCAATGTTTCTAGTCATAACAAGACCTAATCTAGACTTAATAGACCACTAAGTCACCCTAAACACCTTCAATATACCTCTTAATCCTTATCAATCCATTATTAGAACATTTAATACCTCATTAAATCCATTACCATCATGGTTAATGACTAAATTCCCCCAAATGAGCCCTACACATGCTAAATAATTACTTTTCAATTCCCTCCATTTACACCATCAAGTTCAAAGTGTCACATGATCCCTATTTTACCTCCAAAACACCTTATAATGAAATCTTAATGTCTAAAATAAGAATAATTATAGAGAAAATGGTAGGTTGTAGGGGTTTCTCAAGTGGTACAAATTTGTACAATACAAACTGTCTCAGGTGGAGTCATGGTTTTATAGAGGGAGGTCAACAATGTAAAATGGAGAATAAATCAATGTTTTTTAGTTATATGGAAGATAAAAACCATCCTATCTCCCCATTTAAATCATTGGTAGACTAAGAGAGATCTTCAAGTTTATGCTTCTATCGTATGAAGGACAGAGAATGGGGTCCCAAGCTAATAACCAGAGAAATTATAGTCAAGCAAATTTCACCCATGTAAATTTATCTTAAGATTAGTCTCAAGATCTTTATGAACATTGCTGAAGAACCTAAGGAATTTGTATGCCATTCTCATCTACATAAGACAAGCTGGATTGAATGGTTTTCAAGGATTCTTGACCTATCTACTCAAACCAATGATGGATGTTATTTCCTTGGGTCTTGAAGGATCCTATCATGGCATTCTCATCACTTGAATAATAGGTGTGGGCTCATATAACTACCAAACCTTTAAGACTAGATCCTATGTGTAATATATAGGTAGGTATGTGTAATGTATGGAGGTTGAATCCCTCATCAAGAGTTATTAGCTAAGTTCAAGATTTTTTAGAGTGTTTCATGTTCCCTCATGCCTCCTTACTCAAGTTGGAGGTCTAATGGACTCTTATCATCTCATAATATCTTAAGAATAAAGTAATTATGTATACATGAAGGCTAATGTATGGTGAACACTATGTGTAATTCAATGGCATCTATAGAACCTCAAATGTAACTCAAGGTCATGGAAATAGGGTGTTAAAGTCATGGTGGGGTGTCATCATAGCCTTATGTGCAAATTTTTACAACCCCCATGGTGGCCTCATAGGCCTATAAACTATCATCTTTGTCTCCAAACCCATACAAACACTTTTATCATAGTTTAATGTTTTTCACAAAGATAAAATTTTTAATGAGTTTCCTAGGTTTCATTTTAGGACTATGTACACCCCTTTGCCTACCTCCAAAGTGGTAGATTTGTTTGGTATGTGTGTGAAGGTATCCAAATTCATGTGGTTGGTTTTAGAAGGGTTTTTATCCTCTATTTCACATCATTTTTTTGAGGTATGTTCCTATGAGTTGGTATTAAGGCATTAATGTTTTCATTAATGTCAAAGTTAAGTTTAATCTTCTTCTTGTCAAAATTTAGAGTTGATGTCATGAATGGTGAAGTGGTGTGGGACAAAGAAGTTTTATCTGTTTGTTGATAGAGAATTTGAAGGCAACTTGGTATTATTTTTGATTATTGATGACATGTCAAGTTCATGTTCAAGATATAAGGGAAGAATCTTGATTTAGATCTAAAAACTAAGAAGCATACAAGGTAATCACATGGGTCAAAAAGTTCTTGTATTTTATATGAGGTATTGGTATAATTTTGTGATATGAAAAAGCTCATAAGTTTTTTTAGAGTATCCTTGTCTTCAAATAATCATGTTTGAATAATTATATCATTGAGAGCTAGCTTGTTTGTGTCCAAACTCTAAGTATTAAGTATCTTGAGTAGCTTGGTTTAGCTCTATGAAGAAGATGTATGCATGATGCATGGTAAATTTTGTTATTTGGGTTAGTAAATGAATTATAAAGTGTCATAAGTTATGCTAAAAATTATCAAGAGAAAAATAATTTTATTGATCAGTTTCAAGGTCTAGTGTTGAGGCTTAATATTTACTTGAAAGATTGAGTGAATTAGCATAGGTCTGGTAGCATGATGAGTTGATCCATTTGATACATATGTGAGAAAGTTTTTTAGGGTATTGGTAGGATATAATTTCATTTTACATGTGTATGGAGTGTTGAATATAGTTCAAGAGGTTTCAAGGCATGATCACAGTCTAAATATGATTGTCAATATAAGGCTTAGTATGCAAAGTGACCTATAGTGGCCTAATAAGGGGTAAAGATAATTTAAAAAGATGAAAAATATCTTGATATAGTTTTAAAAGGTGTGATAGGTCATTTTAGGTGTGTGGAAAAAGTCTTAAGATAATACCTAAAGAAGAAAACATGAAAACTTGTGATAAGGTTCCCTATGTACATAAAATGTGGTGTTACAGACCCGAGAAGATTTTTATTATACTCGTTGGCATGTGAAACATTTTCATGAGATATTGAGAGCTTAATGGAAGTTTGGGAAGGTCCCTATATTTTTTTTCCTAGCATTGGTTTTAGATATGAGGCGAAATCCTTTATGAATGATTGCTAAGAAGTGAAACCAGTCAAACCCCTCTCAAAACCCTTATAATAACACAATAAGAAAGATATAATTGGTTATGGATTAGAATAAATATTTTAACCTGGTTTTATGTTTGGAAAATGCAAATTAATCTTCAATGTTACCTCATATGTTTTTGGTTTGTCTTGATAGTGAGTAGAAGCTACAAGAAAACCCTTATTTTTAGGAATTTTGATGTAGCAAGCATGGTTGACTAGGTAAACGCATGAAATGGATAGAGAGTGTAATAATTATATTTTATTACCATGAAATTTTATGATCTTTATTCAGATCAAAAATTTGATAAAATGGTCATGGAAGTTAGCCTATCGCTAATCAGGCCTAATGAACAAAACCGTGAGAAAACTAGGCAAGAATGAGAATGAGATTAGGGATTAGTTTTGGAGGAATAGGAATGGATATTAATGCATGGGGAAATTATTAAATACATATAAATCATATACCCTTGGTTTATAAGTGTTTATTATGCCTATACTCAAGTAAAAATTTGTCATCAGACTAGTTTGTCTAACATAATGAAGTCTGTGTAGAGTGACATAATGAGATTGGTCTGTAAGACCAATATTGATATATGACCATGAAATATATATTTTAATAGATGATATAATATGATAAATTTTCACATAAACCAATTTTAATATCACATAAGTTTTCCCATAGGTGTTTTATGACTTTATTTTCTTGATTATGCTTTTGGTGCTATAGGTAACTTTCTATATGTGTGTGAAAATGATGTTTTTGAGTAATTTTGCACTAATTTGGATGATGAAATTATATTTAATGTGTTATAAATGTATTATAGGATCATTTAAATTTATTTTTTTTATCATTTTAAGTTCCTATTCAAGTATGGAGAGTCAAATTTTTTTGACTATTTGTTGATAGTGTTTGGTGGTTATGAGTAAGCCATCTACAAGAGTGTTCCTGAGGCATTTTTGATTGTGTGGTGGAAAAAAAATAATTTGGATAAGTATTTAAAGTCATAAATATCCTATTAATATTATTTTATTTGTGTTTTATATGAAAAAGTTGTGTATATGGTTTAGATTTTGAAGATAAACTTTCTAGCAGTGAGAAGGCCTAATGGCGAGTAGACCTAATTGGATGGTTCAAAGAGTGAAATGAGAAAAATTGTGTTAGGTAAATAAGGAGAGATTATGAATGGTATATTAAAGTTAAATATTAATTTTTTCATCCATTTTTAAATTCTTAAATTTTTTAAAGGAGGTCTAAGTGAAATGTGTGCTTGAGGAAGGTATAATTGCATTAGGTCTCTATTTGTCCTATTGGTGGTTTTATCCCTTAAGGGTAATGACCGACCTATGAAATATTTGTTTCACTTATGAAACATGTTATTTATATATTTAAATCATAGTAAAATTATTTTTAGGTCCTTTTCGGAACAAGAAGGGTATGTGAAATAATCAAGTATAAATTCAAGGCCTAATAAGCCTATTTTGACTAGTTAGAATATTGAGCTATTAAATGAAGGATATATAGTTTTTAATAATAGTTTAAGGGATTTAAGATAATTAGATAACTGATATGAATATTAAATTGGTATATAACTATGTTTTTTTAGGTGTTAAGCAAGGTCATTTGACCTAATTCTACCAAGGAAAGGGCTAATTGAGTGAGAAGGCCTAATAGGCTGTTTGAGTGAGGAAAAGTGTGAGAAGAGAAAAAATGTAGGTAATAATCATTTTAATAATAAATAAGTGTCCAAGTATGATAAAATATTCAAGGTATCTATGATGTTTCTTGGTTTCCTAGGGGGTTGAGCCTCCTTGTAAGTTGAATCTTGCTAAAAGCACTAGTTGAGTTGGTGCTTGACTAATGAGAGGTTAGTGCCTCAATAAATATTTGACTCATTGATTATAGGATAGTATTAAAAGTTTTAAATCAGTGATTTTATTTTCCTATAAGGTCTCCCACATGTATTTCATTTCCTTATGGTGTTTGCTTTCATATATGCTTATGTATGCATTAATTGGTGTAAGTGAATAAATGCTTCATGAATATTGAGTGAATTAGAGGAATGTTTTAATAAAAATGATTCACCCCCCATATTGATATATGTACTTAAAACATTTGGTATAATATTAGGTCCTTTAAAGGAGGTCTTATAAGCTAAAGCATATTCTAAACAAGTTAATATGGCTAGTTAAACACAAGGTGGTTTTTATACAAGGAAAGATCTATTGTTTAATGGATCCAATTATGATTTTTGGAGTGTTATGATGAGGAAATATATAATTTATAAAGGTAATTATGTTTATAAATTAGTCTTGGATGGGTAAAATACACACCCTATTCCTCCTATAGATGCAATAGTTAAGAAGACTAGTGACAATAACTCAATAACAATGAATGGTATTTTGTGTGGCCTATCAAAAGCAAAACTTGTGAAGATAATGCACTATATATCTACAAAATAAATGTGGGATAAGTTGAAAACCAATCATTAGGGAGAATCCAAGGTCAAATTGGCCAAGTTTCAAACCCATAGAAGACAATTTAAAAGTCTAAAAATGAATGAACATGAGACCATTACAACCTACTTATTGAGGGTTGATGAGGTTGTAAACATCATAAGAGGACTAGGAAAAGAATTAAAAAAGACTAATATTTTCCAAAAGGTTTTAAGGTCTCCAACTCCCAATTTTTATTCCAAGGTATGTTCCATTGAATAAATTCAAGATCTAGACAAGCCAAATATGGATAAACTTCATGGAACCCTAACAACCTATGAGATGAGGACAAGTTAAGGAAGACTTAAAAAGAAGAAATATGCATTCAAGGAAAAAAAGAAGCCAAAAGAGAATAATTCACAAGGTAATAAAGTAAAAGATAATTATGAATTTGATATTGATGATGATGAGTTGATAGCTATGTTTTCAAGAAATTTAAAGATAGGTTCAAGTTAATACAAGGACAAGCTACCTTTTAAATTCTTCAATTATGGAGAGGTTGGAAACTTTGCCAACAAATGTCCTCATAATAATAACATAAATGATGATGTAGAGCATGATGAAGATCATGATGATGATAAAAATTATTATAAATCTGATAAGAGCAATAAAAACTTCAGAATATATGAAAAAATGAAAAAGTTCTTAAAAAAAAGGAGTCTTTACACCATGAAGATTGTAGCTAATCTAATGAGAGTGAGAGAATTAATTTAGAGAGTGATCATGAAGGTGATGGTACTGATGTTAATGAGGTTATTTTCATGGCTGAAGAAGTAATTTGATCAAATCCAAAAGAAGCCATATGGATTAGAGGTGCTGTTGGTGATTTAGATGAAGAAGGAAATGAGGTGGATCTTAAGGTTGAATTGATGAAAACTTTAGAAGAACTAAAGTTGGTAAAGAAGAATAATAGGATGATGAGATCTCTTATCAAATATTATGAAGATAAAATCAACTTTTTTGAATCTAGACTAAGTAACAACTCTAAGAAATAAGAAGAAATAGTCAAATAGGTGGAGAGTCAACTTGAAATTGTGATTTTATGCCTAGAGGCAAAAGAAGAAGAATGTGAAAGGTATATAGCTAAAGTGAAATCCTTGAGAGTTGAATTTAAAAAAGCATCAAATAAGGTCAAGTCCTTTGTGAGATTTAAAAAGAGTACCAATTATATATACAACCTTCTAAATATTCTAAATACTACTAATGAAAAAATTGGCATTGGCTTTATTAGAGATCAAGAGAAGGACACTAATGTGATAAAAAAGGTCAAAGATCAAGTAAATAATGAGGGTGATGATAGAACAAAGGTCAATACTATTAGGAAACCTAATAAAATAAGGTATACTAATCCTTTGAATGACCATTGTTATTCATGTAACCAATTTGGTCATAGAGCAAGGCATTGAAGAAGGCCCTTCAAGAATGAATTTTCATGAAATGATGAGGTAAACCATTAGCTAAGATGTATGGGTCATGGTATGTTTTCATCAAGAGGGATAATATGTTTCAATTGTCATAAGATTGGTCACATTGAAAAATATTGTAATAATGATTTCTTAAGATAACATAAGAATTTTGAGGCTTCTAGAATACAAGAAAGAAGATAAGATAGTAAGTGGAAACCCAAGAGAGCTAAGGTTGATGACCAATTTTTAAGTTCAAGTGGAATATTTTCCATGATGGATCATAATCAAGGTACAAAAAAATGCCAAGAATTTTCTCTATCCACTCAGATTGTTGATGAAAGAGTCAATAACAATAAATTAAGCCAAAATTTTTCTCAAACAAAGATTGAGGAATTCAAGATAGAAGGACTAATCAAGCATAAGAGGATCATAAATGAGGTTCATTCTTTTAGGGATATGGAGATCTAGGAATCTCCTAAATTTATGTTATTCTAGCTCTCTAGAGTAGAGGTGACTCTATTAGGCTTCATGGAGACACTCAAATAGTTAGAAAGAAGCATGAAGGATGCTCGATCATAAGGGGAGTTTTATGGTCTTAAGAGACTTTTATCTTCAAGGTTTAGTCAATAATTATACTATAGGTGTGATCACAAGAGACAAGTCACAAAAGTTTGCATGATAACTTGATCAAACCAAGTCACAATTTTGAAAATGTATTAAATTTTCATGAAAACAAAGGGATCCAATAATGTCTAATGAGTAGGTATCTGAGCCTGGTATATGATAAAATTTATTATAGAAAGGATTGATGAGTTTATTTAAGAGAAAAGGTTTGTTTCTCCAGGTCCAAGGATAAAATAGCTACCAAGAAGATGAACCTTTGTCATTTATAAAAAGGGGGATAAAGTTCTTGTTTCAATGATCAAATTATTGAAGAAGATCCAACTTGAAGGAAATAAAATGATTTTATTTGATTAAAAGTGTTTTCCATCAATGATAAAGATGGATATTGTTAATGTATGTTCTTAAGTGTTGGTATTAAGGCATTGATGTTGTCATTGATGTCAAAGTTAAATTGAATGTTCTTCTTGTCAAAAGTCAAAGTTGATTTCATGAATAGTGAAGTGGTGTGTGACAAAGAAGTTTTATCTCTCTATTGAGATAAAATTTGAAGGAAACCTGGTATTCTTTCTGAGGATTGATGACATTTCAAGATGATGTTCAAGATACAAGGGAAACATCTTGATTGAACTCTAAGTAATGAGGAGCATACAAGGTAAGCATATGGGTCAAAACGTTCTTGTATTTTATATGAGGTCTTGGTACAATGATATGATATGAAAAATCTAATAAGTCTATTGAGAGTATCGTTGTCTTCAAATGATCATGTTTGAGTAATGATATCATTGATATCTAGCTTATTTGTGTCCAAACTTTGAGTATTAGGTATCTTGAGTAATCTGGTCTAGCTCTATGAAGAAGATGTATGCATTATGCATGGTAAATATTTGTGATTTGGGTTAGTATAGGCATGAAAAAGTTTCCTAAGTTGTGTTAAAAATTATCAAGAGACAAATAATCTTACTAATGAGTTTCAAGGTCTAGTTTTGAGGCTTAATCTTTACTTGTAAGACCTAGTGAATTGGCATAGGTCTGGTAACATGATGAGTTGAGCCATTTGATACATGTGTGAGAAAGGTTGGTAGGGTATGGGAAGGATATAAGGTCACATGATATGTGGATGAAGTGTTGAATATAGTTCAATAGGTTTCAAGGCATGATCATATTCTAAATATGGTTGGTAGTATAAGGCCTAGTAAGTAAAGTGACCTATAATGGCCTAATGAGGGGTCAAGATCATTTATAAGGATTCCAGAGCTCTTAAGAGAATTTAAATAGGTGTGATATGTCATATTAAGTGTGTGTAATTTTTTTTTAAGTTAATCCATGAAGAATAAATCATGAAAACCTGTGATAAGGTTCCCTATGTGCACAAAATGGGGTGTTACAGACCTAAAAAGAGATTTCTTGTACTTTTTAGAACATGAAAAATTTACATGAGAGCTTGAAAAATTTATGAAATTTTGGGAAGGTAATTATATTGTTTTTCCTATCATTTTTTTTGAGAAGATGGGAAATCCTTTATGAATGATTTTTAAGAAGTGAAGCAAGTCAAAATCCCCTAAAAAAACTTATAAATCCCGATAAGAAAGATATAATTGGTTATGGATTATTAGAATGGTCTTTTTGATATATTTTTATGTTTTGAAAATGTAAATAAATATTTAATATTCCCTCATATGGTTTTGGTTTGTCTTGATAATGAGTAGAAGTTATAGTAAAACCCTTGTTTTTTAGGAATTTTGATGTAACAGGTAGGGTTGACTAGGTCAAAGCATGAAAATGGATGGAGGATGATATGTAAAACTTATATTTTATTCCAATTAAATTTTTATAGTAGGTTTATGACCAAAATTTTTCTAAATTGGTCATGGAAGTTATCTTATCACTAATCAGGCCTAATGAGCTAAATAGTGATAAAACTATGGGAGAATAAGATTGAGATTAGGGATTGGTTAAAAAGGAATAGGAATGGATCCTAGTGTATGGGGACATTATTAAATACATATCCATACTATTCCCTTAGCTTATAAGTGTTGTTTATGTTTATAATCAAGAAAAAAGTTGTCATCAAATTGGTTTATCTAACATAGTGATGTTTATATAGAGTGACATAGTGAAATTGGTCTATAAGACCAATAGTGATATATGAACATGAAATATATATTTTAAAAGATGATATAAGCATTATAAATGTTAACAAAAAACAATTTAAATATCACATAAGTGTTCCCATAGGGTTTATATGACTTGATTTTCTTGACAATGTTTTTAGTGATATAGACAACTTTGTGTGTGTGTGTGTGTGTGTGTGTGTGTGTGTGTGTGTGTGTGTGTGTGTGTGTGTGTGTGTGTGTGTGTGTGTGTGTGTGTGTGTGTAAAAATGATGTTCCTAAGTAATTTGAAATAATTTTTAGGATAAAATAATATGTAAGGTGTTATAAATGTATTATAGGATCATATTAATGTATTTTTTCTCATTATAAGTCCCTATTCAAGTATGGAGAGTCAAATGTTTTTGACTGTTTGTTGATAGTGTTCGGTGGTTCTAAGTAAGCCATCTACAGGAGTATTATTGAGGATTATTTGCATGTGTGGTAAGGAAAAAATAATATGGATAATTATTTTAAGTAATAAATATACTATTAATGTTATTTATCTATTGGTTATGTGTCAAAGTTGTGTATATGATTTAGATTTGTAAGATAGACTTTCTGGCAGTGAGAAGGCCTAATGGCGAGTGAACCTAATTAGATGGTTCAAAGAGTGAAAAGAGATAAATGGTGTTAGGGACATAAGGATATATTATTATGGGAATAGTAAAGTGAAATATTAAGTGTTTCATCCATTTTTTAAGTCTCAAAATTTTCAAAGTAGGTCTAAGTGAAACATGTGCTTAAGGAAGGCCTAATTGCATTTTGTCTCTATTAGGCCTATTGGTGGGTTTATCCCTTAAGGGTAATGTCTAACATATTAAATTTTTGTTTTACTTATGAATTTTTTTTAGTGATATATTTAAATCATAATTAAATTATGGTGATGTCCTTTTACAAACAAGAAGGGTATGTTAAATGATCAAATATAAAGTCAAGGCCTAGTAAGCTTATTTTGATTAGTTAGAATATTGAGTTATTGAACAGAGGATATAGAGTTTTTAAGAATAGGTTAAGGGCTTGAATATAATAAAATAAATTATATGAATATTACATGAGTATCTAACTATGTTTTCATAGGTGTTAATCAAGGTCATTTAACCTAATTATGCTAAGGAGAGGGTTAATTGAGTGAGAAGGCATAATAGGTTGTTTGAGTGAGAAAGAAGTGTGAAAGGAGAAAAAAAAGAAGTAATAATTAGTTTAATAAGAAATATATGTCTAAGGTTGAATAAAAATTTAAGGTATCTAAGTTGGTGCTTGGTTACCTATGGGGTTAGAGCCTCCTTGCAGTTTGAAGCTTGCTAAAAGCACTAGTTGAGTTGGTGCTTGACTAGTGAGGGGTTGGTGCTCCTTATGGGGTTCATGCCTCACTAAAAATTTGATTAATTTATTATAGGACATTATTAAATTTTTTTTATAATTTTTTTCTTCCCATAGATATTTTCTCACATATATTTCATGTCCTTATGGTGTTTACTTTCACAGATGCTTGTGCATTCATTAATTGGTATATGTAAGTGAATGAATGCTTCATTATCATTAAGTGAAATTAGAGGAATGTTTTAATAAAATTGATTCATCCCACTATAATTATATGTACTTACAAAATTTTTATTCTCTTGACATTTCATAGTGTTTTCACTATCATTCATACTGTATTCTATTTCACCCTTATTTACCCCAAAGTCATATTCATTCACTCCTCCACCCTTCATTTCAAGGCCAAACCATGTCAACATATGTACATCCTCCTTTTAAACCCTAAATAGTAATGTAATCATGTAATTTTTGACCTACATGGTCATATATCTAGCTAAGGAGGCAAAACACCACCTACAACTAGCCCTTGTAGGCCTATTATAGCAAGATCTACAAAGGGCACTATGTAGACCATTCAAGGCATGAGTATTAGGGTATATGAATATTAAATAAGTGAATAATAATATTATATTATCAAATATGAGTTAAAATTAATTTTATAACACCTTCTCACATAGGCTTGATAATCAAAACCCTATAAATAATCATAATGGTAGGTGAATACATATGACATTACTAGTGTATGTTGGTATCTCCATCTTTCCTAGGATAAGAGGTAATATTCATAAAAGAAAGGAAAAACTTAAAAATATTAAAAATGGTAAATATTAGTGATAAATCCACCTAAATATCAATAAAATGTCAAAATAGGCTTGAAATCACACATGTATACTCAAACATGAGCCCTAAGCTTGAGAAGGGTAGTGTGTGCAATTAGAGAAAGAGTTGGAAAATAAAAATATGAGGGTACCCTCATACATTAAACATGTCATGGATAATTCATGATAATAATTAACTCAGGAAACAATGATGAAGGCTATGCTCAAAATGTTCATGCTCAAGCACACAGTCAACAGGTAATTTACTGCCAATCTGAGTTGAAAGATAGTTTAAGGGCTTCATAGGCCCGAAAAAGTATTAAAATTTAGTAAAAATGGTAATAATTAAAAATTAAAGGTACCCATTCCTTAATTTTGGGTATAAAAATAGTAGGTACACCCATTTTTTTGTCTTAGACCAAGCCCTATTTGTGATAGCTAGTGGATTAAAGTGTGAATTTGTGCCATGAAGGGTCTGTAGATAGTTTGTGATCTATAGAAGGTTTTGAATAATTAAAACATGGTGATAAGGATAATTATAAATCCTTAATAAATTTTAACATTCAAAGCTAGAGTCAAGTGCCTTAGAGATAGGTTAATGTAAACAGTCACACAAGCTTGCTCATAAACCCTACTACCATCTTAAGTTTCATCCAAGCTCTTAAAACAAGCTGGATATAAAATGAATGGTGTATGAATATGTTTAATACTTGATAGGGAGGTTTAAATTTCAAATAAATTAAGAAAATGGTCCAATATGTCTCAAATCTTGATCGAGCCACTCACCTAATGCACAGTCAATTCAAAGCTTACCTTCAAATGATCACCCACTCCATCACAAAGAGAATAAAGACAAAAGATCCTAAGGAAGTTTAAGTCTCCATATGTATGAAATATTTATTGGTATTTTGGGGGCTAATATTTATGAATGAACCTTAAGAAAATAAGCACTCAAAATTGTCTACAAACAACCCTAGTATCACATTTAAACTTTCCTATCTGACACATACTTTGCATGGAAACCCAAGAAATTCATGGAAGATGAGGAGGTCAGTGAAATATAGATTCATGGCATTTTTTTCTAGTTTGGATGTCTATACACTATGAACCATCAT
This sequence comes from Torreya grandis, assembly GCA_037957365.1. Taxonomy (NCBI): domain Eukaryota; kingdom Viridiplantae; phylum Streptophyta; class Pinopsida; order Cupressales; family Taxaceae; genus Torreya; species Torreya grandis. The sequence continues at coordinate 1,659,561 of JARHVA010001307.1, read as the reverse complement.
TAAGATGGTGGATGTTTCAAACCATGCCTAAACCCTAGAAGTGACCCAATGGTGGAGTTTGGCCTCAAAACTCATATATATGAGGTATTTTGACCATGAAATGACCTTTTAGGTCTCCTAAATCACTTTGAGAATCATAGTGAATCACTGGTTGGCACATGCAGGAGATAAACTATATAAAACTGGCATAGGAGTCTTAGTTTGAGATTCCAAACAAAGTGATGAGGAGTGTTTGTATACATAATGAATCCAAGGAGGGAAAATGAGTAATGGAAAATATAAATAATCCCTCTAGTATCCACCAAATTGAACTCCATGACTGGTTCAACAAGTAGACAAGCACAAGTGTTGAGATAGATAACTATGTGCTCGCCAAAGAGGGTCAAATTTTCTAATAAAGCCAATTGTGTTACTCCATATGATCTCTAAGGTAAATTTTAGTTTTTATATGATGCAATATTACCTTGAAAATCTATGATTTATACCAAATTTCATGGTCAAGGTCTACATACAGACTGATCCATCATCTCCACTATGATTATGTCACCAAAAGGTAGAGTATAGAGCCATTTGAGTATCAATAACACTGAAAACCTCAATGGGGAGTCATTATTATGTTTAAACACATAATTTTCACCTTGAACCTTAGGAATTTATTATCTAACACTTGGATCATGTTACTATCTTAGAGTGGCTCATGTCCATGGTACATGATGGTACAAAAACTATATGGTCACTTCTTGAAAATGCAAGTTTATAGGGTTTTGGGCATATATGTGTTGTAAATCCTAACTAGGAGTTATAAACTATAAAAAAGGAAATATGAAGACTTATTATACTCCTCCAATGCCAAAATGATCCATATAACTAACTACATGTGTCTCTGTTAGCTCTTCTTAAGTTCCTAGTCTTTGAAGCTAGTTCAAATAGCCTAGTCATGCAAGGTTAATGTGTTTATAGGTGAATAAAACTTGATATATCTCAATAAAAATGCATAGGGGTTAATATAAAAATTATATAATTCATCTTTGATGACTTAGGATCCTAGTTCAGCTATTTGATCATTCAAGTAGTAAATATGAGTAGAATGATGAAGGACAAGCAAAATAGGTCTACTTATCTTGAAAGTAGAAGACAATAGTGGGTTTGGAACAACATTATGGAATGTATGAGTCATCTTGAGGTATTTATAACTATCATATATGTGATCATATCCCAAAATTAAGGCCATTATGATAGGGTAGAGTTAGTTTCAAGGATAATTCTACATGCACATTGAAGGAGAGGCTGCCTAACACCTCTTGGAGGCCTATACATACCCCATTTACATTTTGTAACTACCATTGGAGGGAATATTATAATATTTTCATCATTTTCAATAATTTCATAAAGTCAAATAAAGGCTTTACAACCTTCATACCTGATCTCAATGCCAAAGTGGACTCATTAAAGAGGTGTCAATGAATGCGGGGGATGGATAACCCTATTGTAATTTCAATATGCCACCTTAGCCTCATTTATGGCCTCTCCCATGCATATAATTTTATCTCTTATCTTTCAAACTTTATATTTAATTATAAATTGAGATCTTGCTTTGGCATCCCTTAACTGGGTGTAGTAAACCTATGCCAAAATTGCCTTGTACTCCTTTGAATCAATAAGAGAATACTTAAAGATTTATATTGAATGATAGTGTGATATGAAGAATGTATACATCATGTTTTCATCTATAGGTCCTTTCATGTACCTAACTTTAGGCTACTATTTTATTGCAAGTTATATGAGGTGTTGGCAAGTAGAGGTGTTCTTGAAGTGTCATGAGCCAATAATGTCTTGTGTAGATCTAGGCATTTATCCTTCAAGTTGGATAAATCTCACTCAATATCCATATTAAATTTTAAAGCTTATAAAAACATCAAGAAGTCTGATCAGTTTTAGTCTCCATTAGGTTCATTAATGGGTTTTAAAGGATAGACTTATAGTGGATCTTCAATCACTGGTGCATCACCACTTTAGAGTAGGTTATTTTATTAGTTTTCATCTCTTTACCCTTTTCATTATAATAGGATTAGGTCCTAGAGGGATTTGAAGTGAAAATTTAGGGGAGCTATCCCCATCAAAACTAGAGGTTTGACCGACATCTTAGGTAACCCACAACCTATAGGTCACTCTAATATTGGTCTAGGTTTGAGGTGGACGGGAACAATATTTTCCTTAGCAAGGATGCAACCTAGTTACCTAATAGTTATGGCATGCCCAGTGGGACTAGTTATCAAAGACCTTCTAGACCTGATTTGACAAGCTTGATAATGTTGGAAGACATATAGAAGGTTAAGGACAATTAGTGGTAGATTAGAACGTAATTTCATGTAAAAGGTATCCACTAGGTCAACTTCAAAAGGAAAGTAAATTGAATTTTTTGAATTATATTTAAATAATTCAAGAAGAAAGAGGGTTTCTAAATTTAATCTAAAGTCTCCCAATTCTACCAATTCTATCCCTACATAGCCTACTTCAAGTCCCTTAATTCTAATGGAAAGGCCTAAAATTCAAGCATTTGTAGCCTTTAATGGTGGCACCCCTTTAAACCTCAACCAATTTGATGATATCCCAATTGCTACCTTGAAAATTTATCCATAATTCATAGGGGAAAACTCCACCATTCCTATACAACACATAAATAATATAGCCAATATATGCTTAGTACACAACATCATCAAAGAAAATATAGCCATAAGACTCTTAGAAAATTCCTTGAAATGAAAATCTCTTTAGTGTTATAAATGTCTTATTCCTACATATATAAACAATTAGGATGAATTTGGTGAGTGCCTTTGTAAATTTTTGAAGATAGAAGTGATCATGTGTCATTAGTTGAAAAACTCACCTTAATTAAGAGAGCACCCTAGGAATCTATGGTTGATTTTAATTATAGATTTAAAAAGACTTGGGATAGGATCCCTATCATCATCAAGCATACACTTAATTATGCCTTTATATACTACCTAAGGTCCTTGAATTTTGATTTTAATATGATGATACAATCTATGGGTGGACCACATTGCTAGAGGCATATGAAATATCCATAAAAGTAGAGAATTGCTTGGTTTAAGTAGTAAAGTTAACTCCTAGACCCCTCATACCCATATTTATAGAGATCAAACCCATTTCTCCCACCATTACTCCACTGTGAACTCCAAATAACCAAGAATAATATGATGGCATCTAGATAGAAAAGATTGGTAAGATTGAGGGGTTACTAAAAGCTCAAAAAAATAAATCAGTAGCCTTAAAGAGGTAACACCATACTTATTATAGACCCTTTCAAACCCCTTATCAACCTCCATACCCATATTATCTATATAATAAACCCACTTATCCACCCAACCAATAAGACCAAGGGTAGATCACTTAGGCTAGACCTTATAGTAACTATAACCCCAATGCTACAAGTAGTTTAAGAGCATTGGTGCCAATGCAAAATAACCTTGCACAAGAAGGTCAATGGTCTAATTCATGGGGATAATCAAGTGAGATGGTGATGGATAAAAGTGGGGAAATGTGTCAAAGTTATTATTTTTAGTAGGCTCTTACATTTCAAGTACATGACACCATGCCTCTTCCACCATAAGGCTCTATAATACCTCATGGTGATATGCCTATCATGACATTAGCTGAAGTGCCAAGATAACAAGGAGGGAGTGTGAGTAAATCACCTATTGATACCACCTTTTAAAAATTCCAAGAATTTTAACACACTTTTGAGAAAGTAGAAGCAAACTTGGGGAAAAAATGTGATCAAAATAGATGATTTAGTTACAACCCACACAAGGACTAAAAAGAGAATGATTGATGATAACTTAGGGTAGTCAAAGGTCTCTCCAACACATCTCAAATTAAATTAACAACCTACAACTCAAATTAAAATCACCAAAACCTCTCCAACACATCAAACATATCAAACACATAAGTAGTAGTAGACGAGTCCCTTCATTCCACAAGTTACATAAGTCACAAGTGATGCCTCCACTTCTAAGTTATAGCCCAAGAGTTCCAATTATCCATTCAAAATTTTATGCTACATGAATAAATATAGTGTTATAATTCCTATATGGAATGATCTACTGATTCTAGGTAAGAAATACCTTATTTAATAAGATCTCTCTAAGTTCTCTCTCATAAACAAGCAGTTTGATAAGGTGAGTGCTTTTATGCTAATGATAGTCAACCTAGTAAATTTCAAGCTCCCAAAGTAGTTAAGCCACATCCATTATATTTGTCAATCATAATAAGAGATTATCTTGTCCATAATTTCATGATATATAGTGGTGCCTCTACTTCAATCATGTCAAAAGCCATAGCTGATAAACTAGAGGTCAAGTATAAACCCAATGAGAAAGGAGTATTGTAGTTAGATGGGTCTCCCATAAAGATAGTAGTTATCCTAAAGGATATCAAGATTATGTTAGAATCATATCCAAAATTTACCATCTCATAAGATGTCATGATTGTTTATCTTCCTACATATTTTACCTTATGCCTATCTAGGGATTTTACTAGAAAGATTGGGGGATACCTTTCATCTGACTAGTCATCCATGGTCTTTAGGACTAGATATGGGACAAGGGTCACTATTAGGTCTTAACATATTTCTAGGTTCCACTTAGAACCCTATATTTCCAACCTCTCTAATGTAAATTTCACTATACTAGACGAGGATGAGAATATTAGTGCGAAATAACCCAAAGATTATCTTTAAGGCATCTCAGATATGTTCCTTCATGAATGGGAACTTGATATGTATGGTTTTAATCCCTAAAAAAACATTTAGGAGGTAGACCTAGGTGTATATTAAAATCATGAGGAAGGAGTTTTTGTACATAGTATCACAAGCCCAACTCAAGAACATGATGGCATATGGACTTTGTTCTTTAATGGATCAGGGTCAAAGAATGGTAGTAGGGCTAGAGTAATTCTTATTTCCCATTAAAATCATAGGTAATAATTTTTAGTGAGGTTTAAATTTAGTTTTAATTCAAAAAAATTATAATATGAATCCCTTGTAATGGGATATAAGAGGCAAGGAGAAGAGACATCAAATTTTTTCAAGTGAAGGGTGATAATGAGCTAGTAGTGTAGCAAGTGAGGGGCGTTAGTGCAGTTAAGAATAATCTTTTGAAGGTCTACAAGCACTAAGTTTGGGACCTCTTGGAGGAATTATTAGCATTTGACATTCATTCCATACCAAGGGAGTTCAATCACCATGCATATAAACTTTCAGCCATTGGTGCCCAATATGACATTGATGATGGAGTCAAGGGAACTCAAGGATGGTCACAAATCAAGTTTGTATGCAATCTATTTGTACTTAATAATGAGGTGAGTTGGTAGGTATTTGATAATGATGAGTATATTTCTCATTTTATCATGCATGAGGCAAAATTATATCATAAGAATCAAGGTAGGTTGTAGCATCAGTTTGATGATCAAATAGTGTAGCTAAAGACTAAAAAATTGCCCAAGGGATTAGTGAAATTTGAGAAAATATTCAATGAAGACGATCAGATGAGAAGGGATAAGTTGAGCATCTCAACTAAAAAAGAATATTATGAGAATATATCCATCTTTAAAGATAAATTACTTAAGTTTGGAAAAGTAAACACAACAAAAGAGAGAGATGCCTTCATATCCTTGTGACAAGAGTATGAAAATGTATTTACATGGGAGTACTATGATCTAAAAGGATTTAACCCTAAGCTATCCCAACACACCATAGAGTTGGAGAATAATGCAAAATTGATAAGGTAAAAGCAAAGACTAGTAAACCCTAAGGTGGAAGATCTCATGCAAAGGGAATTATTTAAATTGATTGAATCTAAGACCACATTACCCATTAAGCATTCCTCATGGGTAAGAAACCTTATGCCTATATGTTGATTTTAGAGACCTTAATAAGGTGTCTTTGAGATACCATTATCCACTACCCTCTATGTATTAGATCCTTTAGAAGGTTATAATATCTTATAGGTTTTCTTTTCTTGATGGTTACTCTAGATCCAATCAAATCTTAGTCAAAGAGGAGGATATACATAAGACTACCTTTGCTACAAAGTGGGGCACTTATGCATATATGAAGATGCCCTTTATACTATCCAATGTAGGGGAAACTTTCCAAAGGGAAATTAATGTTGCCTTTGAGGGGATAATTAATGAGATGGTTCTCATATATCTTGATGAAATCACTATGTTTTCAAAGGACCTGTCAGATCACATGGCACTTTTGAAGTTAGTCTTTGATAGGTACAAACAGCTTGGAGTGTCCTAAAATCCTAAGAAATGCATCTTTACTATTCATGAGGGTAGATTATTAGGGTACATGGTGTTAAAGGATGGTGCATTCATAGACCCTGAGAGGGTTGAATCAATCTTGGCCTTACCCTTACCCAAGAACAAGAAAGGTTTGCTAATATTCTTAGGGAAGATCAACTTCATAAGGAGGTTTATTCTAGGTTTTGAAAATTTTGTTGAACCTCTTACTCACATGATTAAGAATCATAAAGAGTTAACATGGAGAAAGGAATGGAAGAAGATATTTGAGGCCATCAAATAGGTCATCTCTCAATCCTCCACACTCCTTAACCCTAGCTTTAGGAAAGAGTTTTTCTTATATGCATTATCCACAACTGATGTAATTTTTGTTATGCTTATGCAGTATAATGATGAAGGTTTAGAACAACCAATTTCCTTATTTAGTTAGGCCTTATAAGGATATTAATAAAATTATACCTTTGTGGATAATCATGTACTTGATTTTATGAGAGGATTGAAGAAGTTTAGACACATGGAGTCTAAAAACAAAGTTATAGTGATGGTAGTGCACCCAAGCATTAAAGAGTTTATACTCAATAGATATTTAAGTGAGAAGAGAGATGGGTGGGTAACAAAGTGCATAGAATATGACATTGAGGTGAGAGTGATAAAGCTAATTAGAGGTAGAGGTTGATGTGAGAATATTGTAATAGAGTGGAAGGAAGATAAAGATAAAGTGTTGGTAGTCCATGATAGTTAGCAAGTAGCTGAAAATACCACTCGTCTCAGCGAGACCAATGATGTGGTAAAGTTCATTAAAATAGGCCAATGTCCTATGGGATTGGATAGAACCAAAAGGATACATTTAAGACTATATTCCATACCCTATGTTTTGATATATGGAATTATCTTTAAGAAGTATGTATGAGGCATGCTTTTGAGATGTGTTGAATCAATCCAAGTTGATAAACTTCTTGACTAGTTTCATGATTGGCCTATGGGTGGGCACTTTGATGCCAAGATCATAGCCTCCAAAATCATTAGAGTTAGCTAATTTTGGCCTAAATTATTTAAATATTCACATAATTGGGTTATAAAGTGTTTAAAGTGTGCCATGTTTACTGGAAAACATAAGTTAGTTGGCCTTCCCTTGCAACCAATCTAAGTTGAGCAACCCTTAATGTAGTGGGGTTTAGACCTAATAAGCATGATACATCCCCATTAAATTGATGGAAATAAGTGGGTAATAAAAAAAAATGAATACTTAACAAGGTGGGTGGAGGTAGATACACTTAAAGAGGCCAATGAGAACTTCATCTTGAAGTTCTATGATAATCTTATGACCAAATTTGGTGTACCTTCAACCATCATATCTAATAGTGCCTTGGCCTTCAGTAGTGTTAAGGTATGTGAATGGGACCTTAGCCATGGAATCTACCTCAAGTATTCCTCCAAATATTACACTATGAAAATGGAATAACAAATTATACAAAGAAGAACTTGATAAGGATCATCAAGAGAACCATAGAGGATAGTCAAAGAGAGTGGAAAACAAGGCTAAAAACTACCCTATGGGTAGATAGAGTCACACCTAAGAGGTCTAATGGAAAATATTTATACCTCCTTATCTATGGTAGAGAGTAAGGACTGCCTATTTCCCTTTAATTGACTACCTTAGATCTTGATTATCAACTTGAGCTCTTGGAATATGATGCAATGCAAGTAAGGATGAATGAGCTAAAATAGTTAGAGGAGAAAAGGGATAGTGCCATGAATGCCATGTGGTATATTCAGTATCAAGTCAAGAAATCATTTGATAAAATGGATTCATATAGCACATAAAATAAGGATATGTAATCCTCAAGGGTGATGAGGACCATGCAAATCTAAAAAAACACTCTAAATTTGATGGCCTTTGGATTGGACCTTACATCATCACCACCTGCAAGGAAAGTAATGCATTTTAACTTTATAGATTAAATGGTGAGGAAATACCCATCCATATTAATGGGATGTTTCTTAAATTTTTTTACTAATCCTCATCATGTCCCTCTTGTACATAATAGTTACAGTTTGTCTTTTCCCTCTAAGTGCTTTTACACGTGCTTATGTTTGTTGTTTGGTCGTATTATTGGTAATTGTGTGTTATCTTTTCTTATTTCTCATTTATTGAATTTTTGTGTTTCACTATTTTTAAATTATGAAAGGTATAAATTAGAATCCATGTGTAGTCATATTCCATTTGCTAAAGTCATCAAGAGATTCAATAGAACATCTTTGTAGATCAATAGAGTATCTTTAGAATGACTTATGTAGATCTTTAGAGATCGACTATGGATCTTCATAGCTTAGTATGTTCTATGTCAAGTCTTTATATCAGGGATACAAGCTCATACCCAAAACACTATGCTAACAAACTCCCTTTTTGTCATTGATGGCAAAACACACTACAGTCTGATCAATCTCTTCTCCCTAAAACAATTCTAAATTCCTTGAACAGTAAAATGGTAAAGCCATATAAATTAATAGAAATGTTGACCACTTTCTAGTCCCAGACCAAGAAATGGGTCAACCTAATGCCTTGTGTCCTGATCTATCATTAATCTCATGATTGCATCTTGTCCTTATGAGTTTGGAGGGTTGTTCAAATAGTCCATTATCCTATCATGTTATAGCTCTGCTTTGTGGGATTTCATACCTTCTACTCAAATTGATTAAAGTATTATCATGATGATCAAACATTTTATATGGTCCTTGTTCACTTTGATGGAGCTTTAACATGTGAAAAATTTCTTGATGAAGGTGAACTAAGGAGACAATTTAATAAAGGCTCATAAACACATTGGTTTTACTCAATCACATGAGGTATGTTATCTTTCAAGTTTAAAAAACATTATGGGAAGTGTATTATGATTTTTTTAAATTCTCTAAAAATTCATAAGGTCATTTCATAAGATATTGACATGACATTCAGTTGGTATGCCTCTTTAAGGTCATATATATATATATATATATATATATATATATATATATATATACATATATAAATATACATACATACATACATACATACATATATATATACATACATACACACACACACACACACACACACACACACACACTCACACACACACACACACACACACACACACACACACACACACACACACACATACATATACATACATACATATATATATATATATATACATATACATATATATATCTCTATATGTATATGTGTGTGTGTATATATATGTGTGTGTGTGTGTGTGTGTGTGTGTGTGTGTGTGTGTGTGTGTGTGTGTGTGTGTGTGTGTGTGTGTGTGTGTGTGTGTGTGTGTGTGTGTGTGCGCCAATGTCAATGTTTTTGGTCATAACCAGACCTAATATGGCCTTGATATACCACTAAGTCATCCCAAACACCTTTAATGGACCTCATAATATTTTTAAAGGCATTATAGACCATTTTATACCTCATTTAATCCATTACCATCATAGTCAACACCTAAATTCCACCAAATGGCCCCTACATGTATTAAATAATGACTTTTCAACTCCTTTCATTTGCACCATTAGGTTCAAAGTTTTATATAACCCCTATTTTCCATTTAAAACAACTGATAATGATGTCTTTAGGTTTGAAACAAGAAAATTATAGAGAAAATGCTAGGTTATAGGGGTTTTTCAAGTGGTACAGATTTGTATAGTATGGACTGGCTTAGGTAGAGTCATGCTTTTTTAGAGGGAGGTCAACAATGTCAAATGTAGAATAATGCAATTATTTTCATTTCCATGAAATCTCAAAACCATCCTATCTCACCCTTTAACTCATTATAAAATCAAAGAGCTCCTCAAGTTTATGCTTGTACCATATAGAGGAGAGAGAATGGGGGCCCAAGATAATAACTAGAGAAAGTACACTTAGGTAGCTTATACCCATGGGAATTTGTCTTGGAATTGGTATTAGGATATTTATAAATATTCCTTAAGAAATTAATGAATTTGTATGCCATTCTCATCTACATAGTCCAAGTTGGATTGAATGGTTTTCAAGGATTCTTGACCTATCTGCTCAAACCAATGATGGATATTATTTCTTTGGGTCTTGAAGGATCCTATTATAAAATTCTCAACAATTTAATCACAACTATGAGCTCATATGACTACCAAACCTTCAAGACTAGCTCTTATATGTAATTTATAGGTAGGTCTGTGTAATGTGTGGAGGTTGAATGCCCTTATCAAGAGTTATTGGCTGAGTTTAAGCGTTTGTAGAGTGTTTCATGTTACCTCATGACTCCTTACTTAGGTTTGAGGTCCCATGGTCTCTTTTCATCTCAGAATATCTTAAGGAGAAAGTACTTATGCATACTTGAAGGATACTATATGGTGACCACTATATGTGATTCAATGGCATCTATAAAACCTTAAATGCAACTCAAGATCATGGAAATAGGGTGTTTAATTCATGGTGGGGTATCATCATAGACTTATGAGAAAATATTTCCAACCCACATGGTGGGATCATAGGCCTATAAACCATCTTTCTCTCGAAACCCACATAATCACTTTTAGTAGAGTTTAATGTTTTTTGTAAAGATTAAGGGTTTTTTGAGTTTCTTAAGTTTCACTTTAGGACTGTGTATGCCCCTTTTCCTACCTCCAAAGTGGTATATTTATTTGGTATATGTATGAGGGTATATAAGGTCCATATTATTGGGTTATAAGGGTTATTATCTTCATTTAACATCATTTTTATGCTCCTGACATTTCACAGTGTTTCCACTACCATTCATACTATATTTAAACCTTATTATCCATGTTTCACCCTCATTTACCCCACATCCATCTTCATTCACTCCTCCAACCTTTAATTCAAGGAAAAACTATGTAAATAAACCTACATACTCCATTATAACCTCAAAATCAATGAAAACATGGAATCTTGGACCTACATGGTCATATACCTAGCTAAGGAGGCAAATCACCACCTACAACCAACCATTTTAGGCTTTCTATAACAGAGTCTCTAAAGGGCACTATGTAGACTATTCAAGGCATGAGGATTGGTATGAGTATAAATTAATATGAATATTATATAAGTGAATGATAATATGATCTTATCACATAGGATTTCCAAGTGATTTCACAACACCTTCTTCTCACATAAGCCTGATAATCAAATCCCTGTAGACAACCATAATGGTAGGTGAATGTCTATGGCATGACTAGTGTATGTTGGTATCTCCATATTGAATAAGATAAGAGGAAATGTTTATAAAAGGAATTAAAAAGTTAAAACTATTTAAAAGGGTAACTCTTAGTGATCACTCCACCTAAAGAGCAAGAAAATGTCAAAATAGGCTTAAAATCATAGGCATACTCAGACATGAGACCTGAGCTTGAGAAGGGTAGTGTGTACAATCAGAGAAAGAGTTGGGAAATCACCATATGAGGGTAACCTCATCCTTGAAAAATTTTATGGACACTTCATGATCACAATTAGCTTATGAAATAATGATGAAGTTAATGCTCAAAATGTTCACGCTCAAACACATAGTTAACAAGTAGTTTAATGCTAGTCTAAGCTAAAATGATAGTTTGAGGCCTTTATAGAAATGGAAAAGTATAAAAATTTATTAAAAATTGTCATAATGACAAATTAAAGGTACTCATTCCTTAATTTGGGCTAGAAAAATAGTGGGTATATCTACTATTTTATCTCAGACCAAGCCTTGTCTATGATAGCTAGTCCCATGGATTGAAGGGTAGATCTGTGCCATGAAGGGTCAATAGATAGTTTAGGATATATAAAAGATTTTGAATCATCAAAAAATGGTGATAAAGGTAATTATAAATATTAAAAAATGTTTATCATTCAAATCTATAGTCAAGTGCCTTAGAGATAGGCCAATGCAGACAGTCACACAAGCCTGCTCATAGACCCTACTACCATATTCAATTTCCTCTAAGCTCTTTAAACAAGTTGGATAGAAAATGAAGTGTGTATGAAGATTTTTAAGACATTATAGTGATTTTTAAAGTGAAAATAAGTTAAGAAAATGGTTTAGGACATCTTAAACCCTACTTGAGCCACTCACCCTATGCACAGTCAATTTAAAGCTCACCTTCAAATGCTCACCCACTCCATCAAAAATATGATCAAGGTTAAATATTTTTGGGAATTTTAATTCTCCATATAGATAAAATATTAATGAAATATTGGTTGGTAGTTGGGGGATAATACATATGAATGAACCTTAAGAAAAGAAGCACTTAGAACTATCTGTAAACAACTCTAGTGTCACATTTCAATGCTCCTATCTCTACACATACTTTACATGGGAACCCAAGACATTCATGGAATATGAGGATGTAATTACACTATATATTCATGATTTTTTTTTCTAAATTCATATGATATGAACCATCATTAAGATGGTGGATGTCTCAAATCTTACATAAACCCTAAAAGTGATCTAATGGTGGAGTTTGTCCTCAAAAACCATATATATATGAGGTATTTTAACCATTAAATTAACTTTAGGGTCTCATAAAACCCTTTGAGTACCATAGTGACTCACTAGTTGGCATGTGTAAGAGCCAAACTATATGAAATTATCCTAGGTGTGTCAGTTTGAGTTGACAAGAAAAGAGATGAGGAGTGTTTGTATACATAATGAAGAAAAGGAGGGAAAATGAGTCTTGAAGAATCTAAAAAAGTCTTATAGTAGCCAAAAAAGTGACCTTCATGAATGTTTCAGTAAGCAGATAAGCACAAGTGTTGAGATAAATGACTATGTGCTCTCCAAAGAGGGTTAAATGGTCTAATCAAGCTAATCATGTTACTCTATAGGATATTTGAGGTAATTTTTAGGTTTAATATGATGTAATAGTTCCTTAAAAATCTAGTGTTTAGAACAATGTTCATGGTCAAGGTTTGTAGATAGATTGATCCATCATCTCCATTATGACTATGTCACCAAAAGGTGGAGTAGAGGGCCATTTCAGTATCAATAGCACCTCAAACCTTAAGGGGGGAGTAATTATGATGTTAAAACACATACTTTTCACCTTGAGCCTTGGGACATCCTTATCTAACACTTGGATCATGTTTCCAACTTAGAGGGGCTCATGTCCATGGCACCTGATGGTATGGACATTGTATGATCACTTCTTGAAAATTCAAGTTTGCAAGGTTTTGGGCATAAGATATTATTTAGAGCCTAAATAGGAGTTAAAAATCTAAAGACTTATTGTAACCCTCTAATGATAAAATTATCCCTAGAACTAACTGTAGGTGTCTCTATTATCTCCTCCCAAGTAACCAATCTATGAAGCTAGTTCAAATGGCCTAGTCATAAAAGGCTAATGTGTTTACAGGTGAAGAAACCTTGAGAGATATCATTAAAATTGTATAGGGGTTAATATAATAATGATCTAAGTCTTCTTAGATGAGTTAGGATCCTATTTCAACTATTTTATCATTCAAGTAGTGAATATAAGTAGAAAGATGAAGGATAAGTAAAATAGGTCTACTTATCATGTAAGCAAAAGAATCTAGTGGGTGTGAAAAAAAATTATGTCATGGATGAGTCATCTTGAGGTATTAATAAATGTCATCCAAGTGAGCATATCCCAAATTTAAGGTCATTATGATAGGGTAAAGGCAATTTTAAGGATAATTCTGCATGCACATTGAAGGAGAGGATACCTAATGCCTCTTAGAGGCCTATCCATAACCCATTTTCATTGTGTAACTACAATTAGAGGGAATATTAGACTATTTTCATCATGGTCAAGGCCTACATAAAGTCAAATAGAGGAGTTACAACATCCATACCTGATCTAAATGCCAAAGTGGACTCTTTGAAAAAGTGTCAATGCATGAAGGGGATGAATAGGCCTATTGTAATTTCCATATGAAACCTTAGACTCATTCATGGCTTTCCCACACCTATAATATTATATATTCTCTTTTAAACTTATTATTTAAGTATACATTAAGTTATTTCTTTGGTATCCCTCAGGTGGGTGTAGCAAAGCTCTTCTAAAATTGCCTTGTACTCCTTTGAATCAATAAGAGAATACTTATAGATTTATGTTGAATGCTAGTGTGCTTCATGAGATTTTGATTTGTAGAATGTATGGATTATGTTATCATATATAGGTGCTTTCATGCACCTACCTTTAAGATTCTAGTCTATTGCAGGTTGTATGAAGTGCTAGAAAGTAGAGGTGTTCTTGAAGTGTTATGAGCCAATAGTGTTTTGTGTAGATCGAGGAATTTATCCTTCAAGTTACAAAAATCTCACTCAACTTCCATATGAAATATTAATGCTTAGAACACCATCAATAAGTCTGAGCAATTTTAGTCTCCATTAAGTTCATTAGTGGGTTTCAAAGGTTATACTTAGAGTAGATATTCAATCATTGGTGCATCACCATTTTAGATTAGGTTCTTTTATCAATTTTCATATTTACCCTTTCCATTACAATAGGATTAGGTCTTAGAGGGAGTTGAAGTGACATATTAGGGGATATAGCCCCATATAAACTAGAGGTTTGACCTACATCTTAGGAAACCCATAACATATAGGTCACTCCAATGTTGGTTTAGGTTTGAGGTGGATGTGAATAGTCTTTTTCCTCATCAAGGGTGTAACCTAGTTACCTAACACATACTTTCTAACATACCTCAATTGAAGGGAAGTGGTAACCAGGGAGTTTTTAGGGATATGATAAGTGAATTATCCATATAATCTAGATCATCATTAAAAAACAAAACTTGTAGTTATCCTTGAAAGGGTGATGCTACTCAATTGTGTATGATTTGAAAGACAACTCTGTGAGACCCTAATAGAAGATTGCTAGGATTTGAAAAAGTAGACTTGATACAATGACCCCTATAGAGTAATGCCACCATAACAAAGGGTAAAAGTGAAATCACAATAGTAAACAAGGTTCCTATGATATGTTATTCTAAAGTTTATTTTTTTGTTATTATTCATTTACCTCATGGGATCCACAAATAAGTTAGAACATTTGATTTTATGTGTAAGTAAAAAAGTCTTACAAATTTTTACATCGAGGAAAATGTTTAGGGGAATGATTTACCATACATGTGTGTGTGTGTGTGTGTGTGTGTGTGTGTGTGTATTAATTTCCCATCCTAAAAATATGGAAATATAAATAATTTTGAAATGATATTGTCAAATTTATTGGTGGGGAGATAGACTAATTTTGGTAGCCATTTGTACATGAAAATGTTAAGTGTTCAAAACCATATTTTGAATAAAATTTCTCTAGTATTTGATTTTTTTGAGAATATACCTCTTTAAAAATGGAATATTCTATTCTCAAAGGCTTTATAAAGCGGTTATAAGGGTGAAAATCAATTAAGGACAAATTATAAAGGTTCTATAAGGGTGTAGTCACTCTTTTATGTGTAGATGGATATTCAACCAAACAATTCATAAATTTTTAAACATTTTAGACACAAAAAAATAGTTTATTGTTTATTTTGACACTTCTTTATATGGTCTTGATGACAAATGCATTTAATGGTGTATAAAGCTACATTATCAATAGAAATTGACACATTTCAAATGATAATTTTCATAATAACACCTCATGTTTATGTTTTTAGAGAATGTCTCATAATTTGCAAGTCCATCATGATCCTTATTATTAACAAAGTATAAGTGTCACACTAGAGGTTAATGGATATATTGGAGGATGGAGGACTACTACCCTTCTCTAGTTAGCTATTCTATTAGAGTTTGGGTTCAATGCTTGAATGACAATTTTAGCATCAGTAGTTTACTTATTTCAATTTCAGTTTTGGATTTCTATCCATGATATTCATGACATGGAGTAGACATGATTATTTGATTTTGTTTATTTTATTTCACATATTATCACCTCTCACCTAATAGGGGGAGAATATATAGAAGTTAGTTTCTCTTTGATAAGTCATCAATGATAGTATGAGTTGATAGGGGTTGATAGCACTGATAATGTTGAGCAAAGGTTGTTAGAATTTTTTGGACATCAAGAAGATGTGACTTACATAGTACGGGTTGGTCACTTTGATGAGCTTCTAGGTGGAGACTTATGTGGATCAATGTAATTGGATAGGCCTTAATCATGTTTTACTATAATATGGTATGATGATCATGGGGGATGAGCAGGCCTTGATCATGTTCATCATCCTTTTATTCTATAATTTATAGGATAGGATTATGTATGGAGTGACATCAATTTTGGTATGTAAAAAGATGTATAGTATATTAGTTGGAATTTATTTAGAGTTTCTTTGATGACTTCAGAGTCATTGCTTCGATTTTTTCATATTTTATACCCCTTTAGATCAAGGGGAGTTTGTTGTGTCATATGATCTAAAGTATATTTATTTATTTACTTTGTTATATTAGTAGGTTAATAATCAAGTTGTTAGTAAATAATCAGTAAGTTAGTTATCTTCTAGGAATAAATCATAAATTAGTTGGTCTCATTGTAACTTCCCAAAAAATATTTATAATCATGGGACCTTTGGAAATATTTTAATATATACATTTTTTTTACCTTTTTTCAAAGTTTTATCCAAACTTTACAATGTAGTTTTCATATTTACCTGTGTATGAGCAGTCCATCATTGCATCTATTTAGGAATTTTTTTAGATGGGTTACATGGTCATCTCTATTCTTGGAGAATAATATAAGTTCATCCATGTAGATGGTGATGCACTTCCCCACTAGTCCTTAAAATTTGAAATTCATCACTCTTTAGAAAGTGGTCCCTGTATTGATTAGGCTGAACATCATCATTTTATATACAAAGGTTCCCCATTTGATGGTGAAGTCGATATTCATCCTATCTTCTGCTTTAACCAATAATTGGTTATAGCCTAAGAATCCATCCAAGAAGGACCTCATCTCTGAACCACTCACCATATGTATTAACTCATTTAAAGAAGGTAGAATATAATTGTCTTTTTATGAGCCTCTATTTAAGTTCTTGAAATCAATGCATAAATTGATTTATCTTTTCTTTTTCCTAATTAGTATAAGTTTAGATAAATAGGTCAAGTGCCTAATTGGGAAAATAATTTTGGCATCCAAGATATTTTGTACTTTAGTCTCTATCAACGGTTCTAAGATTAGGTTTAATAGTTTCTATTTATGCTTGAATGTATTATGTTTTAGATTTAGAGGGATGGTGTGAGTAATGCCCCTTAGATAAAAAATATTTAGGTCATCATATGTATAAATAATTCTATCCTTATAATATGTAAGAAACCTCTTCATCATGTGTTTCTCATTTTTTGTACAACTTATACCTATATTCACCAGTTGAGGAGTCTAGTCAGTCCCTAAGTTTTATTTGGTGAAGTCAGACTCAATTACTTTAATTTTTTTATAATATGGGCCTAAGGGTTAGAATCAAAATAAAATTCCAATGAGACCATGCCCAAAGGTATTTGATTTTATTTTAGTTGTATAACACCATCTTCTACCATTTATTTCATTTGCATAAACTAGATATTTCCTTCATCTATTAACTGGGCTTAAAAAAATGCTAAATGGTTTAGAAACTATATGATTTACTAATCATCATCAAACGCATAGAAGTTATCCACATTATCTAAGATAGAAGGGAACAATACTAGTTCTCCTAAAAATTTATACATTTTTTACTCCTGGAGTGGTGTTAGATTGGTAGTGGAGGCTACCAATGAATCAACTACTTGATTATTTCCTCTTGGGATGGCCTTGATGCTGAATGCTCAAAATATTCAATCAAGTCCCAAGATCAATGTTTATACTTCTTTAGGTATGTAAGCTTGCACTGGTATTTATTTTTTTATCTAGTTTATAACTAGATTAGAGTCCCCAGATATTAATAATTATTTGGCATTATTTTTTAATGCAAATTATAGGTCTATGATTAGGACTTCATACTCATTCCTTTTGTTGATGTAAGGGAATTATAAATTATAAGAACCTAGGTATTTTTTACATTATAGGTTTGTTAGGGCTACACCCATTCCAAAAACTTATTTTAAATGAGTCCCATCAAAGTTTAAAGTCTAAATTTGAGAAGGACCTTTAAATTAGTATTTGTGTAATTGTTGTTTGGTGGTGAAAATATACACACTTACATGTGTCAATATAAAGTCAATTTTATCATTATTTCTATTATAATAAGTAATTGAGTACTTCATTTTAGGTTTCCTATCTACCCTAATTTGATTTGGGACTCCTTTCTAGGGTAGCCACATGTGGGAGAATTTTGTGGCCATTTACCCATTTAATATTTTTGACCAGTCTTAGATAATAACAAGCCATATAATTATGGAATGTTAATAACTAGGATGTCAATAGTCTAATACATATGTGGTTCAGTTATTTATTTGTGTATGTTTGTCAATTCTCTGACACATGAGACTAGATATTTATCCAACTGTAACACCACTCTTTTTGACTTATTAGGAATCAAACCCAACTTTTCATAGATAGATTTAGGCATCACATTAGTTGATGCCCCAGGGTCAATTAAGAAGTTATGCACATTCTTGATGAAAATTTGAATAGTTAATAAGAATGGTGGTACCCTGGGTTTATCTTTGTGTATCATCACATTTACATGAGTAGTCTTGAATTTGTAAAAAGTCCTCCCTGTTAGGGCCTTGAGTAGTAGCTCTATTTTATTAATGATTTGAGCCAGCTCATGGAGATTAATATTGGATTTAATATCTTTCATGTCTTTAATAATATTATATCCTCCCTTGCCATGATGTTTAAAGCTATGTGACTAATCTTTATGATGAGGTAGATTATCCCCTCTAAGTGAAGGTGGATTATATCTCCTCAATGGGAATATATTGTTGTTAACATTTGGATCTAAGGGAGGAGTGGAGATGTTATTAGGAGGAACCAAATAAGTCGTAGGCTACTTGCTTCTTAGGTTGTAACTATTCTTGACTTACTGGTACTGCTAGAAAGCATGAACCTCATCAATGTAATCCTTAGGCTCATTGTCATCTTCCACTAGAAAGGGGAAGTCATAAGTGTTAAATACCTATGTCAAGTTGGAAAAATAATTAGATAAAGATGGTTCTAACCAACTGGTGGGATTTTATTGACTCTTTGATTCCTACTAGAAGATTTCAAAAGAAATGTAGAACTTGATATAATCTAATTCCCTATGTTTCATAGTTTTAAGTACTCAGCACTAGTTTAGAAGTGTTGCATATATGATGTTGATATCTAGAACCATATTATATGGAACCTAATGCTCTTGATTATTTCCAAACTTATTGAAAGGCCTATTATATCTTTGGAACCCAAAGCCCTAATTATTCTGATTAAAGTTCTATGCACTTGTAATGCCCATACATTTTTGCATGCTGAGGAACTCATTACTTAGTTTCTTCACCATTATTTGGATGGATTACATCTCTATTTTAGTTGAGTTAGGAGCATTATCCTATGTGAAAGTGGTATTAGCTGGCATAAAAGGATGAATCTGGACTTGATGGTTAGGAGAATAATTATTTAAGAAACTAGGATGTTAATTTTGGGTGACATGGGTTAACAAAAAATGATTGTGTACTAGGTTTTGGTTTTGTGTTATGGTATTTTGGGTTATATTTGGAATTGGGTTCAAATCTAGGTACATAGGTCCAAGACTGAGGGGAGGAAACACTTATAACTAAGGATATGAATTATTTGTCCACATTGATTTCTTCTATGTAAGCTAGGAGTAGAGTATCAATATTGATTGCCCTATTTAAAAATATGAAATTCATGGGATCTAAGGCATTTTTATATATTTTGAGGGCCAATGGTTCATTAGGTTGATAGGAAGATTCTAATTTGCTATACATCTTTTAAAACCAAGAATTTAATGCTCATATTGGCTCATTGGGCTCTTGCTTCATGCCAAAAAAGTGTTGATAGATAACATTTGCATTGGTAACATATTAAAATTATGAAAACAAGGTATCTTAATAATCTATCTAGTTTTTAATTGACTCGTATGGAATATTTATCAACTACTCATAGGTCACTTATTGTAAAGTGAAGGGAAATAGTCTACAAGCTACATCTTCATGAGTTTCATTCAGAATCCCTATAACAAATTTGAATTACTTTATATGCTCTTCTACAGTCCTTCTTCTTAAGGGAGAGAAGGAAGGAAGATACTTCTCTAGGTTTCTAGGAAAGTCCACACCACTCCTAAAACATTTATGGCTGAGCTAGTCACCAAACTAGGGCTTGAAGTGGAGGATATGCTAGAGGTGGAGGATTAGGGGGGATTTTAGAGATGGACCATCAAAAATATTATAAGATGAGGCTTATTTCTTGGGGGTGATGATTGATCCTTGAGTCTTATAGAAACATCTATATCATACCTAATTTTTTTATGGATCTCTAAAGGTGGGTGAAATAGGCTATTGTCTGAGGTTGACCTTGTTAATCATCTATACACATCCAACACAACTCAAGCGATGTTTCAAAGGGATAGAGGTAGAGGTGAGATCCTTCATTCTAGCACCAATTTAAAATTTTTATTGATATGATTTTTATAAACACTCCCATAAATTCCTCTGAGTTAAGCTCTAACATTTTGGGATTGGTGAATAGACTCACTTTAAGGCCTGGGTTGTAGGGTATTTAGTTTTATAACAACCTATTGGTGGAATAAATGTGAATGATAAAAATTATTTACCAATGGTGAACTGGATATGGGTGAACCTAGATCTACTTAGAGTGAGTGGAAGGATGATGATTTTAACTAAGGTGGGTAGGATTTCAAAATAGAGTTCATAAAAGATGGAAGGGTAAGATAGAAAAGAGAGCCTATGGACAACCAAGGATGAAGCCTTTCAAGACTATCACTTAAACTTAGATAAGATAAATAATATAAACTAATACTTGTGGTAAGCTATTTTATCACACCAATAATTAAATATAGTGGGGATTCAAAGGAATGAAAACATAATATACTCAAACATATAAAATCAAAGGTTGTATAATTTTCAGATTGCTATTGCACATCTACAAGGGGGATTATGATAAACATGCAAAAAATATTTAAATAAATTATTGATAAAAATGAATGGATTTATTTAAAATCATAATCTCATACACAATAAAATAACTAAGATACTTGAATTATGGAACATCTCAAGTAATCCATAGAATTGGAGAAGAATAGAGATTTACAAATAGAAACAAAGTCAAATAAAACTATTTCAAATTTCCTATTGATCTCAATAGCCAAAATTCTCCTCCTTTTCATACTGAGAGGTTACATATATTTATAAGCTTATATGGGGAAGGCCTCATCTCTTCAAGCTTCACCTAAACTTACAAATACAAATATAGAACTTTTTGTTCAAAAATCATATAAAGATGCATGTACAGTGATAATTCCTAGAATACACTTTATAACTAAAAATATAATATGCATATATAGTAAATAGATTGGGAACTAAAGTCCCAACTTTGTGATAACATGAAAATAAATAATTATTTCTAAATTGAAGTGCTAATGTGGAATTGTTATCTAGAGGAGTTGATGGAGTAAATGCAGTTGTAACTGAGGCAAAGACTAAGATATTTTTGAAGCTAGGGACACTGACAACTAATTACATGTATGGATCCAAGACAAAAGTTGTTCCTTTGGTTCTAATCTCTTCACCTAGTGTATAAGTTGCATCAACCTCTTTATTTATAATTTCAAAATTGATTAATAAAGGATTTAAGATTATGATAGCATTAACCATCAATCTTTTATGTTCAGCCTCTGAGCTCTTGAATTTGGCTATTAGAGTTTATGCTATTATCAGTCTATCCTTAAAAAAACTAACCATGAACAAGGAATACATAGAGGGGAGTTTAATATTGTGTTATTCCAATAAAAAAATCAAAATAACATACTAAAATCCTAACATCTATAACCTAGAAACTAGGGAGAGCATAGGTAATAAACATATAAGTGAACACACAACTAAAACATAAAATAAAACAATCTTTTACATTCCCTAGAGGTCTAAATGTCTTTTTAAAATGGATTTCTCAGCTTTTACATCCAGAAATATTCATCAATGAATATTTGTTGGCTTCATCTTTCCTTGACACCTTGGCTTGGTTGATTAGCTTATGATTTAGGAATGGTAACCTTACAAGCTTATCTCTCCAAATTGGCATTATAACATTAAACTATCAAAACATTTGAAGACATTTAGTCATAATAACTTTACACCAAGAGATCTTGTTGAATATATTTGTGCACAATAACTTTGCACCAAAATGGCTTGTTAAAGATATCTGTGCATAATAAATTTGCACCAAAATAGCTTGTTGAAGATATTTGTGCATAATAAATTTGTACCATAATAACTTGTTCAAGATATTTTTACATAATAACTTTGCACCAAAATAACTTAGAAATCAATAGGCATGGCCTTATACTTATAACCTCAAGAATTAACTCTCACCCAAGGTGAGTTAAGGTTGAGATTAAACATGGAATGGGTTAAAAGTAACCCTAGGTGAGTTTAGACTAACTCCAATTGAGTTAAAAGTTGTCATGTAATTATTGTTGACCAATTTTGACTTTTAGGTCAAAATAAGGCACCCCTAGTAAAATAATTCACTTTTAGGCATATAAGGGGGTATAATATGCTGTCATAAGGTGTTTCATAGGTCAATTAGTGTCAATTGATGTTGTACTAGATTTGGTTAAGTGTTCTCTAGGTCCATTTATCTTTTGAAGCCATTTTGAGGGGTCTAAATGGTGCATTTAATTCTTTGTATGGGTTTCTTGGGATAAGTGCAAGTTAAAATTTTTGATGTCATGTCCCATGTGTCATTAGAAGTCTTAGGAAGCTGACATAACTAAAGAAATGGTAGGTTGTTTAGAAAAGGATAGTTTTCCTGACCAAAGAGAGAAAATTACACTTATATGGTTCCTTGGGAAGTGTTCCACTTGAAAAATGTGGTGGTGTGACTCTTCACCTTCCCATAGGTCATTTCCATGTTTGGATTGAAAAGATTAAATAAAAAGTTTCATCTACAACTCATTTCTCTTCTTTTTTCATTGACAAGTAAAGGAAAGGCAAGTTCAAGCACTCACTATGGTCCATAAAATTGGATAGTGCTCTAAGTGAATTTCACATCCATAACAAGAACTCTTAGATTGGTATGGTTTTCTCCTCCATGAACAATCACTTACACCTCAAACAACTTTT
The DNA here is from genome assembly GCA_037957365.1 of Torreya grandis. Classification (NCBI taxonomy): domain Eukaryota; kingdom Viridiplantae; phylum Streptophyta; class Pinopsida; order Cupressales; family Taxaceae; genus Torreya; species Torreya grandis. The sequence goes on along the minus strand of JARHVA010001307.1, from coordinate 1,635,982 downwards.
TATAAACTTGCATTCAAGAGGGGTATGGTTGTGCATCTATTTATTATTTTTAGAGATCCATGGAGCTAAATGATCTTTATGAACTATTTTTAGGTGGGAATAGGCCATATAAATGGTGTTTCCATCATATATAACTTCTCTTTTAATTATCTTGAAGGAGATTTCAAAATTGTGCTTTTTTTTTGAGTTTATAGCCATGGAAGGGTAGCCTAAGTTTTACAAAGTGGAAAAGGATCCATGGTGATGTTAATGATCTTAGATTCATGTTTTCAAGGTGTTTTCATTAAATTTAATTGTGAAAATATTGGTCATGCTTCTTCAAGGCCAAATTGCCAATTTTCCTTGTTCACTGCCTTGTTGGTAGAGTGTGCTCACAGTTAACTTCCACATGGTTTCCAATAGGTTGTACAGAGGTGTGAGTCATGTAGTACATGGTGGAATTTATGTTTGGGATGAAATTTCAAAAGATTCATGTATTTCATTTCATGGAGGTTATAATTCTATGCCAAGTGGAATTTTTCCTTAAAAATAATGATTGATTGTATTGGGCTCGTAGTCCCTAAATGTTGTAAACAAAGATCCTTGCCCATTTTTGGAATAATATATGCCATGATTTAAGGATTTTAAAATGATATTATGTGTTTGGTATATTATAAATATAATATTATATAAACTATTCTAATTTTTATAAGTAAAATAAGAGTTTAAGATGGAGTTTGAGACCCTTAAAAGTTGCCAAAAATCACTTAATCCAAATAATGATATCTATAGGACATTGGATGGAAAAATTGACTTTGCACTTCCATTTGATAGTCATAAACCATGATATCAAGGGGTAATCATTAAAAATTATCCAAATGACATTATTAAACTAAGGTATATAATAAAATGTGAAGGTTAATGTTTTGACCTCCTAAGAACCCTCCCCTATCCGTACATAGGCATGGGAAGGGTTATTTACAATAGGCCTTAACAAATTCTCTACCTCAATTAGGAATATAATGGTAAAATTGAAGGTTTAATGTGAAGTGGATAATTTTAGTATACTAGGATTAAATTGGAGAGTGCTTCTATCCAATCACAAGGCCTAAAAAGTCTCAGATACACCTATAAGTAGCATCTAAGCTCATAAAACACAATCAGTTAAGGCATGTTGATAGAGGAGGAGGTTTGAAGTTTGTACCTCATTTAGGGTTTAAAAAGTGTATGCATTGGTGAAATTAATGGAAATTTACCTTAAATAACTCATTTATGACCTAAATACACCATCTACAAGGCCTAACTCTTCCCAATGACACACCAATAGGGGCAGAATGGTGACTATTATAGTAAGGGCAGTGGCTTACTAGTTAAGGACCTAAACATGAAGAAATATCAGTTTAAAGGATTCTAGGTAAATGAAAATCATGAATATGGTTTATTAACTAAGGAAACATTTAAATAATGTCCAAAAGAACCAACTTAAGCATAAACTAAGACCTACAACTAGGGTCTTAAGGTGTCTCAGTCCTCAAGAAGCAGGTATCTTAATCTTAGAAATTAGGAATGCTAAAGATGAAATTTAGACTTAGAAAGATGGTGGATGAAAAATTTCATAAGATTTTAAACATTATATAAGGTGTGTATTATGTTCCTAAAGACAAAACCTAGCTCAAGTACCCTATAACCAGGCCTAAATAGGGATATCCTTATGGGCAGTCATAAACCTAGCTAGGTTTCCAAGAGCATGAAGGTTTTAAGGGGTAAATAGATAGGAAATGGTTTGAATAAATTATGGTAGGAATTAATGGTCCTTAAATATCTTAATAAATCTCAAGTCAACCCCTAAAATCTCCAAAACCAACCTATACCCTGTATACCCTCACATTCTACCTATTCAAAAGTCTACCTAACAAACTTGAGGAGTTGGAGGGTCAAATGGAGGAGTTAAGAGATAAAAAATGGTAAAAATAATAATTATTAGTCATGGAAAAGGATAAAATCATCAATTTTCTAAGGTAAATAGTGAAAACATTCTCTATTTTGTCTCAGAGTAGGGGTAGTTTTGCCATGTATAAGGAGATAGTTTGAAGGGAAAATGATGAAATTGATGACCAGATGGTAATAAAGGACAAAATGATGACTGGAGAATCTAGAGGACACATAAAAATATAAAACAACTTAATATAATCCTTAGAAGAAAATAGGGTACCCTACACACGGAGGTTTACAATCACGTGGGAGAGAAACCCTTAGGCCTAAAAACCAACTAAGGGTCATGTGCATTTTTGACCTTATCCATGATTTAAAATTGAATATTTCATGATTTAAGGTGTATTTTAGAGATTTTTAAGCCATAAAAAGAGATATGGACTTCATAATTCTAGCTATAGATTCATACAACAAAACTATGAACTCCATCAGTAAAAACCCTATTTTAAGACTTGATGGTGAAAATGAGCCTAAAAGTGCATCTAGATGGATGAATTTGACCATGAGTACTAAAGAGAAGTTATTTAAAAATACATTAGGATCATATCCATGGGATTAGAATGTATGGACCTATATTAGATAGGGTAAAACATGGATTATTTTGACTATTTTTTGTGTTGTATAGGTATGGTGAACTTATAGGAGACTAAATCACTTTTGGAGGAGATATTAGGAATTTTTATAAGTACCCATGTTCATTATATTAGGTATCTCAACTCTTAAGTGTGCTTAGTAACTCTCTCATTTCAACCAGCCCAGTGAGCTAGCTAGGGAAGACTTAGATAAAATGGTAAATCTTCATTTAGAAAGACTTTTAAGGATTATTTATTGTAATTGATGCCATATAAACTTTGGACACATTCCATTCCTCTTATTTTATGGATCATATTGTAGGTTTGAAGATATTTTAGGTTTCAAGAGTGAGAGGCAAAAGGAAAAGAACTATTTTGGGAATGCCAGGTATGATCATACATGGACAAAATGGTAGGGAGGGCTAGGAGCCTCTAGAATGAATGTGAAGACTTCTTAGTAGCCCCTCATACTTAGATCCATCATCAAAATTGATAAATTATAGAGTTATGGTAGTTTTGGAAGGCCAATCATAAGGGGAAATTTTCTATGTATAGAAAAGGAGTTTCTTGACCACTTTATAGGTCTTGGATAACTAGAGATGACATTTGTAACTATTAAAATGACATGGATTGCCCCATACCTCTATCTCATGAATTTTAGATTTGTATTCACATTGTTGACACATGTCCAAGTGACTCTTGGATTTCCTTTCTCTATCTCTTCCCATTTCTTCTATAAATTGAGCCTTCTTGGCTATTGTATACATCTCTATACTTGGGTATGGTGAAGCCCTACCAAATTTGCACCTTGAATAAATAAATAAAAGTTATTAACCTAATTAAAATATTTCACTAAGTGTACATGATGGTTTTTGGTCTTGTGCAAGTTTAAGTTTCATTTAACTTCACATGTTACTCTCCTTAGTACCTCGTGTGTTTGTGATCTCTCTCTTGTAGGTCAGCAAGAATTGTCAAATCAGATTTTAGGTGTAGTGAGTAGGCTACTAAATAGAGTGTCTTATAATGCCTATTTTATAGTTCCTCCTAGCCTATGCTATTTACAAGACCCCATGTTAAAACATTGATGTGAGAGGGAAGATTGACATTTGGATGAAGTGTATGTGCAACTTATCCTTAGTTCCAAGTGCATGATAAGGGTATGAGTAGAGAAAATGTTTTGTTGTATCACCTCCTATATAATAGGTTTAATTTCATGTTATCCCTATCCCTTTTCATCCCAAAAGTGTTAGTATTAAAATATGAGCTTTAGTGATGTATCAAGGGGAGTTAGCCCCTAATCTAGAGATCCACCTCTTAATAGGGATACCCATAGCCCTGAGGTGGTTCCATTGTCTCACTTTAATGAGGAGAATCTTGTCCCATATCCTCATTGGGTACAATTTCAAGTGACAAAAATTATGATTTTAAATTACTAAACATGGCTTTCAAATTATATATTTTGAGATATTTTGGAAGAGCTTGACAACTCATAAAGGCAATAATGAAAAGACTTGATATTTTGATTTTTGAAATTTACATTTTTAGATATTTATTAATTTTAAATGGATACTTAAATAAATAATTTAATATTTTTTAATTAATTAATTAATTCAATTTGATTAGCATTTTTTCTTTTTAAAGATTTGATCAAGTGCCCTGCTTAATGGGTCTATAGGCCAACCTGATAGTTGTTATGTTACAAGTTGATTAGGGATGAATCCATGAGAGTTTATTATTAGTTATAGGCTAGTATCCAAAATAAGGATGTCTTAACATGATTTTGAGCATTGATGAATGATACATAGATAAATTTATAAAATTCAATAATTCCTAAGATAAATTTGTAATAGTTGTTAGGAATCAGTTTGAAGTCAGGTCGGAAGCTAGTTGTGGCTAGAATTAGGAGTTATAGTTTTCCCATATTTGGGAAGGTGTTTTAATATATAGGCATAGTAACATATTATTAAATAATAAAAAGGTGCTATATTCCTAATGACCCAATGATTATAGATGAGCTCTGGATGCCCCCTCAAGAGAGTAATTGATAAAGGAGGTTAGCGATCGATTCCTTAAAAGAAGGAAAATAATGGGAACAAAAAGGGTAAAGTTGGGTGGAAAAGATTGATTTGACCATAGGTAGTTATAATCAGTGGCACAATGAGTTATCCCAATTGGGCAGATTAAAAAAGGATGATTTTCCCAAAGGAAGTTATAATCATTAGCATATCATGGTAAAAAGATAATGATTTTACCAAAGGTGGTTATAATCATTATCCAAAGGAAAGGGTAACAAGAGAATGATTTTCCCAAAGGTATTTATAACCATTAAAAGAAAAATAATTAGCTGCACATAGGTAGTTATAATCATTAATAGGATAAAAATGTACCTCAATTCAGTAGATAGATTTAATGATTTACCCAAAGGTGGTTATAACCATTAACACAATCAAATCATGTCCCTATTTGGTAGAGGAATTATAATAATTTGTTAAAAGGTATTTATAATCATTAAAATCTATATAAAATAAAACACAATGATTTTCCCATAGGTAGATATAATCATTAGCTCTGTGGGTGGGATGATACACAATGATTTGCCCAAAGGTGGTTAGAATCATTGGTAGAATGATGGGAGTAATATGGAAAATGGGTCTTAGATACTAGATCTATACTTATAGAGTAATAGTAAGCTTATACATAGGAAAAAGATGAATTTGGAAAACCTTCTGGTATGAAGATGTATGTCCTAACTAGAAAGGAAAAAAATTCTTTCATTATTTAATTGCTCTATATTTGGGAAAGGATTTGGATAGATCAAGAATTTATAAGGTGCCAAGGAGAAGTACTACAACCTTATTTATTTTAAGATTTATTGAGCTAAGTTTTAATTTAGCACATGATAGTATGCAACATGATAGAACACCATGAGAACTAAGCCAAATATGCATAAAGATTGACACACAATCCAATAAATAATTGAAAATAATGCACTGATGATAAAAACCATGATGATAATGTTGATGTATGAATATGTATAAAATTAAGTATAATTCACAAAGAATCACCCATAGAATACATAGATACTAAGTCAAGGTACAACAATGAAAGCAAAAAAAAAGGTAAAACAAATAGATGTAAAGACAAAACACTAAGAAATAAAAAGAACAAAATAAAACAATGAGAACAAAAGGAAACAAACACATAAATGGGTAATCAAAATGTTAGTGCAAACAACATGACACAAATAAGAAGAGAGACATTGTCCCTAGAGTATAGGATATAATGACATAAACAAAATGGTGGAATAGAATAAAAGGAAGGGGTAGCTGAGATGACTCTAGATACACTAGGAATGTGGACATTGCCTACATAGTTTCATGGACACAAGGTCCAACATAAACTTTAGGCAAAATGTAGTTCTCCTACGAGATGGGATATAATAAAAATAATGATCAAGGAAAATGTGATTGTGTTATATAGGAATATGGTATTGGTCTTGTAAAATGACAAAAGTGTGAGATGAAGCTGAGTGGCCATTTATGTATCAAAATTGAATACACAATGTGCACAACATGAAAACTCATAAAATGATGAGATAATAAGGTTGAAGGGACAAATAAGGATGGGAAAACTAAATGATAGGTGGTTTCTTGTGAAATAGCTAGGGGTCCCAAAACCCTTAAGGTAAAGAAGTGATTGAGGTGATGATTTTGATGATTTTATAAGATCTTTTACAATTTTTTTTTGAATTTTTGAAGCATCTCAATTCAATTAAGAATGATAAGATACTAAATGTTCCAACTCACAAAATGATGAGAGTATGTCAAAGGGTGACTAAGCTGACCTTAATGTGAATTGAGCACTAAATACATAGTCCCATTAGGACTTCAAATCACTATATATTTTTTGTATAGTGGAAGAATCTAATTAGGTAGCATCAAGTTCATAAATTAGGAAAATGGCATAGTAAAACATAGGAATGGCAAGGTGGGACTTCAAGGCATGATAAAAATGTTGTTCCTAATTTACCATAGGTAGTTATAATTAGAAAATAATGGCATAGGTCAATGATACTAATTTTCCCAAAGGTGGTTATAATTAGAGGTAGAGAGTGAAACACTAATTCTCCCAAATGTGATTTTAATCAAGAACACTCATTACAAAATGAAGGATGTAACTTCCAAACCACTATCATACTGCTCTAAAAATACTACATCTATCTAGATTATTGAATTAGCTGCTGAAACTTGATCTCAATCCCCTCACTGAAGGTTCCTGAAGAAACACTAGAATGGAACCAAGGTCACAAATTTTATGTAGGGAGGGGTAAAAATAATGATAGGTCAAGATGAAAGGTATGGTAGAATGGTATAGGGTATGGTACAAAGAAGAGTTTTTATATTATGGTACAATAGAAATGGGTGGTCTCTCAAGTGAAGTAACTCTTGAGGTGTATAATGTTCAACAACTCATCAATTTCATATCCATCTAGTTTAGAGATCTTGTATGCACCAGAGCCATAATTTGTAACAATGATATATGGGCCTATCCAATTGGATTTAACTTTCCCTTATTCTTCTTATCATCTATGGTGTTTTTCTTGGTTTTCTTTGAGCTTGAAATAGTAGGCCAAATACCTTTGACCTAATTCCTCATCAATGTTGTGAAAGACATGATATGCCATTTATTATTCTGTTATAGTGTTTAAAACATGATGTGATAGTAGTAGATGAACTATCCTTATTCCTTATACCTAGATGATGGTTACATCTAGGTATAACCAATAATCTCCTATATTACTTAGGTTCCTTGTCATGTTTTTAGATACTATAGGCATTGGGGTGTCATGCATTTCCTGATATATGTGAGGATAAACCTCATTGCATATATTTTTTATTTCATTTACATATCTATGAATAAACATGAAAAAAGGTCTTCTTTGACCCTGGTTGCCAAATATTCATTTGAGGGATACCAATCCTGGCCATAGGGATTGTAAACTATGGCCATGACTATGTCCAATAGGCAAGACATAATATAGAAGTTATTTTTAGTGGGCCTATGATTAGGGTGGAATACCTATGATTTTAACTAGGCACTTATAATCTCCCCAAGTGCTACCAATTGGTTAGATGTTAGGAGTATGTCTAATAATGGAACTCATTTAACCTAAACATATGAAATACTTAGGAAACCATATAGTCTATTCAATAGGGCCATGGCTATAAAAATTCTAGGTCTAAATTTGATAATTCAATTGGAGGAGATATCCCCTTTAGGACTCATCCTCTAACCTTTTAAAATCTATTGTTTTAGCTTTTAATATATTATTTTTTGTTCAAGCCAAATATTAGCTGAGACTTGATTATACACAGTCTTAGGATAGGGAAGACTAAGGTATCTCTTGAATTCCCTACCTAAAATGTAAGTGGAGACACTCTTAACTCTCCTAACATGCAAAATATATCCAATAGTGGTCCCATTAATAAGCAAAACTTTTAGGAGTTTAATACATGACATTAACTTAGGTTTGGCTGTCACCTAGTGGAGTCCTTACTCTTTGATTGGTAGCAAATCATCAATGTATTGATTGGATTCATGAGTGAGTTGATCCTTGGTGGAGCATGGATGGATAGATTCCACCTATTCCTAAAGTGCTGAGTAATGGGGAAACTTTAAATTTAGAGCACTCTTCTTGAATGCCATATGTTTATACTCTATAAATACCACAAATGACTATGGGGAGGGAATTGAGGGCTTAACCTATTTTGAAGAAGATGTCATTGTTATCCTTTAGTCTCTATAATTATTTTTGATATCTTGACTAGTTTGTTCTACACTTTCTAACTGAAGAAAATTAGGACTTGTTTGACATTTGGGAAACTCAAAAATGTACTCATTTGATGGAAAGAGTAATGAAAAAGTGAAATTTTCCTTGAAAATATTTTGTATATATCATTTATAGGCCTGAGTATTAAATGTATTCATTTACCTTTAATGTAGCTGACCAAATTTTGATTCAATGCCCATTTCAATTTGAATGTGCTAGCCAACTTTGGATGGTGCACTTATTTTCCAAATGGAAATCATTTTTTAATTCTTTGTGTCTATTTATTTATTTTAAGACAACTATTAATTATTCATTGATTAACCTCTTTACCCTACTATCGATATTTTCATTTCATCTTTTGTCTATGCCTCCATTGGATATTTCACTTATCTAGTCTTCATTAACTTGACCCTTCAGATATATTCACTATGTTGTTTAGGTCTCATGGTTATGAGTTTACATGATCAAGCCACATGGCCTGATCTTGAAACATGAGAGCTTAGACCATTGGGATTATATACATTTTGAACATTAATCTTCCTATGGATATAGGTTAATGTGATCAATACACATGGACTGATCTTGGGCACCCCAAAACATGAAATATTAGAACCATTAGAATGTAGATCAAATAATATCTTAACCGTTATGTAAGTCTGATTTAATGAGAACGTGCCAAGTCTCATTCAATCATAACCATAGGAGCTCAAGAGTATTAGAATGTAGGAACACAAAATGTTTAACCTTTTCTGATAGGTAGATGGAGTCTCTATGTTTTTATTTTAATGAGAATGTGCCATGTGGAGAGTTCATAGAGCCTCAGAGCATGGAAGAATTAAGATTTTAATAATTCTAAATCTTTCAAAGACTTATAAATATTGAAAAATCCCAAAGCTTTGAGTGATGTGAGAGAGACACATGACACAACCCTAAGGAATCCAAAAATATGGGCCTAATTATAAAATATTAATGATAATTGGCCTTTAATCCTATTATCCAAAATACACCAACTAAGACGTAGAAAGATTAGTCATGTTAGCTCATAAATCAAAACATTGACATTGACATAAAATTAATAATAACCTAAGGTTTGAAATGACTTAAGATAATAGTTTAAGCTTATATTTTCATAATTTGAACTTGTGTAATGATGGATTCTATGTGAATAACCCTAAATGGTAAATTAATGACAACTAAGTCATATAATTTTAGGCTCATAGATCCTTAAATAAAGGTTTTATAATAATGAGTCCTTATTTTTAAAAATTTAAAATGGGATGTGTGTTTTAGGGCACAACAATACCTTTTGTGTTTTTTCACCTACTCACATACATAAATCATCATCCAACATCCACATTCATTTGTGATATATATCTAATCACTCATGGTGGCATTATAAGCATTCTCGGTGAGGCCTCTATAGGCATGACTCCTCCCCTATTAAACTTATTCATTTACGTACAGCTCCTCCTAATTTTTGATGCACATTTTTTGGTAGTTTTAAGGAGAAAATATCTTGTTATTGATGGCATATTTACATATTGACAACATTTTAGAGTTATTTGCATCATTTGGTGGGGCTATTATTTTATTGGATCATTTTATAGTCATACTAAGTCTACAGAGCCATGAATGGTATGATGTTTTAGTCCACATTCATGCATGTGTACTATATTATGATAAAAAGTTTCTCTACTTCATTTTCTTATCTCTCCCATCACCACCAGGTCCATCTTCATGTGAGATATTTTACTTTTACCTTTGGCACTTTTTTGACATGTTAATAGTCTCTTACAACTTAAAATAGAGATGTTATGGTGAATCTAGTGTTAGCATGTATTATTTGACAATTTGATAGTCTCATTTAGCTTGATGTAGAGCTATTATGGTGCATTAAGTGTCAAATTTTCCATGTTTGATTATTTTTCTTTGTCCCTTCATACATTTGTTTTATGCCACTCCATTTAGTCAGTAGTATGGGGATGGGGGGTCAACATCTTGATTCTTTAGGTGTCATGTCCCTTGTTAACCCTTGGCACACTACATCTTATATTTTAGGAAGTTGATCTTATATTTAATTTTGTGAACTCTTTTTTACTTTTGATTCCTCTAACAATCTCCTTTTTGTAAGGACCTATTCTAGTGAATATAGTGTTAGTTATTTTTTGTGATTAGGTAGTGGATCCAAAACACTCATGAAAAATTATGTTCTTGAGTGGATTTCCATCCACCAAATTCCTTATTCAACATTAATTTCCTAATGGTACTATATTTTTGAGAGATTCTTGTATCATATCTCATTTTTTCTAGTGTATACTTGTACATGGGTACCTCATCAGTCCTAGTTTTGATGATCCATTCTCAGAGGATTATTAGATTTCTTGATTTGTATAAATATCCCTAAATTTAACTTAATGGGAGGTGTTGATTAATTATCCTAGATGAACTAATATTAAGTTTACTTAGGAAGTTAGCTTTTTCATTAAGTATAATTAGTGTGTGTGCATGTCTATAGAAGAATGTATTTAATGCTTGCTCACCTCACATGTGCTACCACCATTTTTGGAAGCCACATTTAGTGGGACCAATGGAAAAAAGTGATCTTGATTTTTCAAAAGCTATTTATACCCCTTATCTCCATTTGTATAAGTATTAAGTATTTTATATTCAAAGACTATTATTTTCCTCTTCTTATTGTGTCCAATGTCCTATGTTTTGTTGTGGTAATTTTATGGATTTGACCCTAAAATTTGGGTATCCTTCACTATGAAAATTTATTATAGTAACATAGGTACTAGATTAAAATGATAAATGGAGGTATCTAATGGTAACCATGGTAGATGCATTTAGGTAGGTGTTGAGTGTTACATTTTCTCCATTCAAAACATGCATTAAAACATGTATAAATTAGTTTTCACTTATGATATAAAATTTAAATTAAAAACATATAATATATTTTCAATTGAAATAATAAATAAAAAGTACACCTATATGCATGTGAACCAAATTACCTTCTAGAGATAATAAGAATGGGGTGATTATGCCCCTTGGAGATTCTTGTATTAACATTGTGGGTTGAGATAAATATGCCCCAACCCTCATTGGAGATGGAGAAGTGATTATAAGTTAAGTAATTTAGGACCTCAACCACACTAATTATAATTTATAGGAATTGGACCCACTATGGTTTCCAACAAATCTAAGTAAAAAAATTGTAAATTTGAGAAATTGTGTAAGTTTTCTAATTAAACCATTGTAGAATGATTTTATGATTTAATATGAATAACACTTGAGTAAAATTTAGAATAATTAGAGAAAATAATTTTGTATATTTTTTGACATATGCCCCCAATCTAATAACATGTGTATTTTGAGTAATATAACTTGTGCCAAAATATCATAATTTATCAAAAAATATTTACTTATGCATCCAATCTGATAACTTTTGTAAATTGAGTCCCATTATATATGTAATAATAATAGATAATATGTGAGATTTCACTCATAATATTTTAAATATCTAACATATTCCTTGCATATGGCCCTAATCTATGTCAAATTTGTCATAATATGTATAAAACTATAATAATATGTGCCTAAACTCTAAATTTAATGTGAAAAAATAATAAATATATGTGTAAAGGATTTAATTTCTAAGAAAATTCCATGTTTATGACCTCATTTTGAGGTGAGGTATATATCCTATGAATTACTCATATCAAAATAAAAAATTTAATTGCATCATGTTATATAAAAAAATATGTAAGCATGTATATCATGACCTAACATGATTAGATTATATCGTAATAGTAAGATTAGATCATCCAAGCATATATGAAACTTGTATCCTAAGGCATAAAAGTGATATGTAAAAATAGATATAAAAATGAGACATATAGCGTAGAGTGAACATATAATAAACATATATGAACTAAGTAATAACTACACATAAGATGCATGATATGTATCATGCTATCACACACAAGTAAATTAATGCATGATTGGATCACGAAATCATAAGATCAATCCTATATGTATCCACACAAATAATATAGATTCATATACAATGTCATGGCCATGATGCACACAAGTAATCACATAAAAAAGCATAAAAACATATTTTCAAAATGTGTAAAAAGTTACACAGTGAACACTCAATGTCACATAAAGTAAGAGTCACACAAATAACATGCATACAAAAATTCAATGGAGAAAGAGACACTCAATGTCATGTAGAGTCAGATTCATAGTCAAAAATATAAAAAGTCACACAAAGTGATACACAATCAATAATAAAAACATGTAACACATAACAACATTGATAATGCACAAAATAAGTAAGGCTTATCTACACAATTAGTGTAAGTAATCAACACATATATAAAAATATAGTATCCAAAGAAATAACACTCCACATATTATGAGTTAGAGTAATCCATGTGTAAGTAGTGTAAATTATCTTAGTATGATCAATCTAAAGTTCATATAATATGTAACTTATGTAAAGTATACCAAGATGCCTTTAATGTAAGAAAAGTAACTTCTAGACAAAGAAATGTCCTGTATATGAATTCCCATGTCATATAACTTATATGTCATACATCTCATTTATATATACCATGAAACATATGTACATAGGTAAAATAGATATATAATATACCACATGTGATAAATAAAAAAATAAATCATGTAAACAAGTAACACATGTCATGCATAGGTCCTTATTTTTTTTGTTTTTTGAATTTTTTTATTTTTTTATGTATTTTTTAAATATTTAGTACTCATATATGTATACAAGAAAGGCCAAATAGAGAGGATGGGAAAATATAATAATGGAAGGGATCTGAACAATCCGTATCATATGTTAAGGCATAGTGTACATTGAATGTAATAACATAGTAGTGTGGGGGAAGTGAATGCAATAAATATGCCCCCTATATATGTGAATCACAACATTATATTTTAGAGTATGTGTAAATAAGAGGATGCATTCCCTTAGTAGGTAAGAATCAATGTATACACTCATTTAATATGTAGACATAAATTTGTGTGATCATGTAAGGTTAATATAGGCCATAAAAAGTATATAAAATCAATATACAAGTGTGATCAAGTCATATGCCATAAATAATGTGTATTGGGTGAGGTTGTTGTGAATAATGCATCATTGTAGGATAGAGGTTATATATGCTTGAATCAAGATAAACAATCAAAAGGTAAGGGGTTACAAATGCCTCAATTAGGATAAACAATCAAAATGTAAGGGCCAAGTGAAACAAATCCAAGGGCTATCAAAATTATCAATGCAAAAACATATGTACACATGTTTGTAAAGATATTAGAATAGAGTGAGATGAACAATAAATAAAAAATAAAAATATATGTATAGTATAATTATGTTCCAAATAACCAAGGATTCCATCAATATTGTAATCATACTAAGTCTTGTATCATATATATTTTAGTCACTAATTGCATCATCATAATCATATAATAATTTATACTCAAGTCATCCCAATCAATCATTATGGGATATGTATAATCAACTATGCCATAATTTTGAATTGTCTCATTAAATATAATTTTATATTTATTGAATGACATGGATGTCTTATGCCATTGAATTTGATATTGTCGAATGAGATTAATTTATTTGAAATTTTTTTCTATCAAATTATGTGTGCTAAATGGATATTATTCACACAATTGTTTATATGAAGTGATCTAATTTATTTCATAAGTAATCGAATCCTATTGATTCACATATGTCATTAAGCTCTTAGGAATACTTGCATACATATTACATATGCTTCCTAAACCTATTTATTTTTTCTCTTTATGAATATAGAGGTCTCAAGATTCTTTTTGTTCTTGTTCTTTTTGTGAATCACTCTTTATCGGTTAAATTCCTTGATTTTTACTTTGCTTTGATATCCATATTTATGTGTTGTGAGGTGTAATAGTAATATTAATAAAATTCCTTTTTTCAAATGTTTTATCTCATTGATATTTGAAAAAACTACCTTGTTATTCAAATGAAATAATCATATTAATGTTATCTAATTTTTATTACATTTATCTAAAACATGATTTTCCAAACATTGCATTTAATTTTTAAATATTAATATTCCCTAATGAATCTTCATTATTGTATGTTTGTTGTAGATCATGTTCATCATATCCTAATTATTTAAGAAATACAATTGTGAATGCATTACATTATATTTTATCATAAATGTTAATACCCATTCTATGTTCACTTATTATAAGAGATTGAATGGCCATTGGTTTCATTATATAAATGTCCTAGGAAATATCAGTTTGTGTAGATTTTAAACTAGAATGGGATCTTATCTTAGTTTTATCTTCTATATAAATCTCAATTGACCATTATTTCCTTTATGGTAATGTCTTGGGATACATCATAATTCATATAATGTGTGATATAATAATATAGAGAAGCCAACCTTGTAGGTGCATTGGTAGATTTTTCAAATGCAATAATACTTGTATTCACATGCTAATTTTATTTTAAAATGCATATAGATTTTTATTTCTATCCAATTAAGACATTGATAGTTACATAATGATCTTCCCCCACTCATGATAGATGATGTGTAGGGTGATGGTTATTAGAAATAAATATGGTCAACTATTAATCAAGGAGTGTTCATATAATATCACTTGTTTGATCTTTGATGATATTAAATTATATGGGTTAATTCACATTTGAATGAATCTTATGAATTATATTGTTTGGAACTTATATATTATAAATTATCTTTCTTGGAGCTTCCTTCTTATGGATTTGATTAGTTGGGAAAAATTTACTTTTAGGATCTAAATTTGTTGACTTATGAGAAGTAGTATGATTATTGGTGCAAACATATGGTTATACATTTTCATTCTTATATGATTTCAATTCTAAATTTAGAGTAGTAACTTGATTTTGAAGCTCATTAATTAAACATATCATAGACATGATATGACTTGTAGGTATGGAGATGTTTTGGAAAGATTCATGCATATACTTCATCTCACCATCTATATTAGACATAGGTGTAAAATATTAATCACAAACATTTCTACCATTGAATTATTAAAAATCATTATTACATTCTATAGAGACATCATTTCATAATTTATAATTATCAATACATTTATTTTATTAAGAATAAGGAATAACATCACATTGAATTTTAGTTGTATTAGGTTCCTTTTGAGAAGAAGGAAAAGGATTTCAATATTTTTCAATAGAAGTATTAGCATCTATATGAAATGTGTTGTATATGGTCCCAAAAATGGAAATGCCTCAATTTTTTTGGGACCATATTTTCATGTATTAGATGGTTTTAGTCCATGGTTTTGGTACCCATGGTAATGAAATACAAATTTGATAGTTTTATATTGAAGTGCCTATATATAATTACACATAAATTAGGGGAAAAGTATAATTCATAAGTAATTTATTATATTGTAAGACAATTAAGTCGATGCAATAGCAAAGGAAGTTATTGCACTAGGTTTTTTTTGAAAGGGTTTCACAAGTGAAATCTTGTGTAGTGTGTAATATTGCGTGTATTCAATTTCTCTTTTTTTTAGCTTAAATATTATTCTAAAATTAATTCTCTCATTATATTTTTTTATATCAATTTTCTCTTCAACATCATAGTGTATGTCACTCTCTATATCTTTAGTTTTAGGAACAACACTGTAAGGCATGACATCATGAGACTCAACATGTAAATCATTTATCCATTTGCCTTAATGTATATTTATTTGTAAGTGGAATCCTAGTAGGATCAATAAGTGTATTAAATTTAATTCAATATTAATTTATTCTTGTTCTAGTGTATGACTAGTGAAAGATCATAAAGGAGGAGGAGAAGTGAATTCTTGCATTTTAAACCTATTGTATTTTTATTATTATTCATTAAAATTATATAAAATATAAATCACTAGCATTCCAATCATCATGATCATAAATATCATAGTCATTTCCTTCACTCAGATAATAATATTATTCATATACGTAAGAATTGTCATTAGGAGTAGACACATAATCATCTAAAACTTGATTTGTCCATTCATTAACATAACTATAAGTCATGCCATGGGTAAATGATAATGGATCCATAAGAATAGACCTATTAGGGTTTTTAGGATGTAAACCATGGAAAAGTTACTAAATCATAGGATGAAAAAGAATTAAAAAATAGGCCTACTCCTATGGTGAGATAAGGAAAGAAGTCCACTATTATGTTTTAACTTCTTTTAGATTTGGTAGTTTAAATAAGTTAAAACATTGAGTCTGATTAGATTATATAATATATGTATAAATTAAGCAAATTTGATTGTAACAACATAATATAATTCATTTATTACAATTTACTATTTATGGAAATGACCTAGAATATAGGGTACTTAACTTGTATAGGCTCTACTCAAGTTTGTGGTAGTATATAGTCATAAAAAAGGCTTTACACAAGATCTATATTAACTAAGATCAAGAAATAAGATGCAAAACATGTTGGGACAAGTCTAATTCTAATTGGACACCTATGGTATTTGGATTTTTTTGCACTTTTTAAAATTAATCTATGGGATTTATGTGGATATATGATAGTTTGGATCACTACATCCCTATCTACAAGTGGCCCATGTGTATCCATATTTATTCATATATTCACAAATAAATATGTTTTCCTTATCTTTGATTTAAAACCATATATTTAACTCTTGAAATGTAAAATGGAATTAGATAAGATGAGTTGAGTTTATCCAAATCACCCTCAACTAAGTGGCTTTTTGGTGCTTAAATTCTAATACTCTGAAGAGGGATCGACCCACATGTAGTTTTTCCACTTAGCTCTGTGTGTGTAATAATTGTAATATTGACATACAGTGCAATCTTTATTATATATTTAAACACTTGAAAACTTATTATTTTTAATTTCTAATGGTATTCAAAATTAGATTAGGTATTTATCCTTTTAGGGATTTTAGATTTAGAAGCTTTAGGGTAATTCCTCTCAATGTGTAGTTATTTTTAGTGATAAATAGATGCTTTCTTAAAAAGTAATAGATATGAATAGGCTTAGCAATGCTATGCTTATACAAATGATAATTTGTGTAATTTACATCTAGAACAACATGTGAAACATACATTCCAACCCATAGGAAGGATTGGAACCTAGGAAAATAATTTTTAAAGGGCACACAAACAAGTCCAACCAAGGTAAACAACTCCAATATGGAATGAATCATATAAAAAGTAAGAAAATTTGATCTAAGATTAGGAGACAATCTAAGTAAGATAATAAGTTATAAAAATTTAGACTAATTAAATCATGTGTATCAATAATAGTAATTTGGGACGGCCAAGCCCATAGATAAGAAAATGGTTAGTTATGTATATACAAGTCATGTATACTAAGGTTTGTTCAAAAATGACATTATCAAGTGCATAATATAAAATATGAGTGTCTACACACATTTTATCTTTCATGATGTACAAACTTATACATATGTTGGTAGTCATAAGGACCCCCAAAGTATATACTATCATGTATTATATCATCATGGTCACAACTGAAGTCTTGAGTATTTTGGTATTTTTCATTTTTTTTGAATGTTGTTGATTGTGAAAGATTCTTAGAAGGTGGTTAAGTTCACTAAGTTGATGGAACATTTCATGGAAATTTTCATGAAATTAGAATAAATGCATACATGTTATTGACATAATGTTTATGTGGGCTCAGTCATTATCAATTTGGGAACATGTACACATTTTATACATATAAATGTGTATACATTTCCAAAAGTATTGTTATAAAATATATATTTTTGTTTCATTCCTCATTTCATCTCTAATTTTTTCATCTTTTCTCATCCACAACATAGACCTAGTTCATGTTGTGACCTAACATTTTTTAAGAGGAGACAAATCAACCACTACACATTGTACTCACTTGAGTTTACGTATATAAATTGATAATGCCATGATAAAGGATAGGTTAGTAAACTAAATTATTGAAATTTACCATAAAAAATTGGTATTTTTTAAAAATAATTAATTTTTTTATTTGATCAACCCGTTCAAGTGCAAGATAGAACCCTCCTAACCCTCCCAACCCTCCTAGTTATCCTAACCTTCCTAACCATCTTATTCCTCCTATAGTTACATAAGATTACCTATGTAGTTAAGAGGATTTTACCATGCATATAATAAAAAATAAAATATGAATTGAAGAGATAATTAAGAGAATGAGAGATCCCCATTGAACCAAACACTCACCATACTTCATTTGTAGATAGCTTAGAGGCATTAGTAAGCCAAGTTGACTTGAGAACATGACAAATTGATATATGGAAATATTATATAGATAAATGTATGGATTACTACGTTGAAAAATTATTAGTGCATGTTGTGAAGTATAAACACATCAAAAAGACCAAAATTGTGCATTATTCATTGATCCATCAACCGGTGCACCATCTATATTATCATGAAAATGGTTCCCAATCCACTGTTGCAAACATAATTTGATAAGGGATGACTTTTGGCATCAGTGGTGAATGATATTTGATTATGTGTATGGTAAAACCCACAAGGTTACTTTCTTATTTTTGAGGAAAATATATTATGAGTTTCTCCTCAATGAAATTCTTAATTATTTTGAACACTCAGAGTTTTAGGGTTGAGGAAAAGGCTCCATGTAAGATAGACCAAGGGCATGTCATGCATCTAATCAACATACACTAGTCTTGCTATGTATCTAGGGATATGATATATTAATGTATATGGGTTGATGGAGATGATGAAATGTAGCACACATCCCCTTTAGTTAATTATATGGGTCCAATATATTAGGATAATGAAGTAACTTGTGGAATTAGTGTATTAGGTAATGATCGGCCTACATTGAGATTAATAGGTTACCCATCCATTGTTAGTTAGATAGAGGTCTAGTTAAAGGAGATTATTATCATTGTAAAGGTATCAATTAAGCATTGAGTCTTCTATTGTAAGAGGATATTGGAGGTTGTCCCTTTGAAGAGACATTGTAGAGTTATTCCTTCATAAAGGAGTATTGTATGGTGTTTCCCTATCTTACGGGTATTCTATTTCTGTATATATTGATTATTTAGACATTTTGGTCCACCAATAATTATTGTGTTGTGTTTCACTAAAATTTGTCTATTTCAAGTCTAAAGAAAAATAGAAATAAATGATAGGGATAAGTGATTAGAATGAACCTGGATTGGTTTTCACACCATATCTAGATGTTGTGATCACTCCTCTTTGGCTGGGGAGGACTACCTACAAGTAAGAAATCACTACCACAAAATGTTTGTTAGTAAATAAATTAGTGGGCTTCCAAGCTACATGCTTGTTTTGTGAAGTGTTAAACTTCCTTAGAGATGACAGTCCACTTTTTAGAGACAAAAGAATAATAAATAACCAAAAAAGAGGTAAAAAGAGATAAAGCTATCATTACTCACAACCTCAGTGTAGTATAAAGTAATAGGGTGTAGGTGGTATATTCTATTTGTATTTTAGAAGGTGTTTGGGTAGGTTTTGGAAAGGTTAGGAAATCCATAGGAACCCGTTACAAAATGGTAAAAATAGGAGGATAAGAAGAATGTAGTTGGTTAGGAATTCAGTTTTGAAGTGATGATAAGTCTTGGGTAGTTAGGATGAGGGGACTAAGTCTTGAGGTGACTCATTAGGTGAGAATTAGTCTTAGAATGAGGTGGTTAGGTAAGGTGGCAAAAGGGGTTTTTAATTAACTTAATTATGTATTTTAAATTAATTAAATGTGTGAGGGGTAAAATCATGGGTTAGGGAGGCTAATCATTATATTAAAATAGGGCCCAAGGGGGGTTTTTGACACAGAGAGTTATGCATATGTGAATCAATTTTAATGTCTAAATTTACCCCTTTTTGTATTGCAATTTGTATAGATAAGTTGTAAGACAAAAATAGGAGTTAGATGCTCCAAGTATTGGAAGAGTTATCCCCCCTCAAAAGAATAATCGATGGAGGAAAAACTAGAATTGGGTACCAGTTTGATAAGAAGTGAATTGGGTGAGTGGAGGAAAATGTGGTATCACTACTATGCGTATACTACTATGATTTATAGTTGACAATATTAAGAATAGGTAAGGTTGAGGACTCAAATAGAAATAACCAAAGCACAATTTGTAAGTGATAGCTAATAGGTCAAAACAATCAAAGTTGTATCTCTAATGGTCTATGTGTGCTAGGTCTCTGAGGTAGGAAGTGCCCATAAGAAACACAAAAGGGTTGTAGGTGATAGGATGGGCTTGGTTTCCATCCAAGATACCTAATATATATGTATGCTTAAAATAGGCAACTATAGCAGAATGACATAAATGGTCAAGACAAACAATGTAAGGCTGGTTAAAAGGGTCAATGAGAAAGGAGATATTCATGATCTCTAAGAAAAGTCATTATGGGTGGAGATTTTAAGTGGCCTTTAAGAGTGGTTGTCATGATTGGAGAAGTATATGTGATCTCCAAGTTGGTGGTCATGATCAAGGAGATATATGTGATCTCCAAATTACCCTAGTTATGGGTAGAGTTTAAAGAGTTGTGTTATTAGTGGAAATTCTATTGCAATGGTGTTGACATTGATGATGTCACTGATGTTAGTAGTAAATATTGCCAATGTCGGTAGCCTAGGGCAGGGTTGTTGATATTGATGGTAATAAGTGTTGATGTTGATAGATTAGGTCAAATTTATTGACATTGGTGGGTGACAAAACTTAACAAAAGGGGGTTTGGTGGCTCACCAAACTCATTTGAAACATTTGATTAGAGAAAACTAGAGCTTTGATTGTGACTAAGATGGTAGAGCTAGGAGGAGACCCAGTGAGAGGCATACCACCATAAGAGCTAGCTGTGCCAACCTAGAGGAGATGGAGAGATGAGGTAAGAGTCTCTATGATTTGGTTTTGAATGATGAATTGGTTAGTTTACTTTGGTAGGTTAATTTGAGAGTTGGGGGGGGGGGAAGAAAATGTTAGTAGAGGGGTAGGAAATGGGATAGGGTAGGTTTAGGGTAAGTTGGGAGGGTTTTGGGATAGTTTTTAGGTAAAAATGTGAACTTTTAGGGATGGGTAATTTAGCCTTAGGGCTGAACCAGTTACCGACATTGATGGGATCTACCAATGTTGGTTAACATAACATCGATGTCAATAGGTTTTTTCCAACATTAGCTGACACCAAGTGCTGATTTTAGAATTAAAACTAATGTCAGTGACTATGGAGAACCAAAAAATAAGAGAAAGGGTCAGCTTGGATCCATAATAAAAGTAGTCAACTAGCCTAATGGCCAAGCTAGCCTTAGAAGACCCCATGTTAATTAAGTGCTACCTACATAGCCTGGTTGAGGGCCTCAAGCCAATATAATTCTCCTAGAGCCTAGGAAAAAATATCTAAGGTATGGTTACAAGTGTGTTAGGTAAAATGGGTAAAAAAGGTATGTTTGAGATAGGTCAAGAGGCCTAGGGCTTAAAAGATAGATTAAGGTTAGGGAAATAGGCCATGAGGCCTAGAGTTGTGATAGATAGTTAGGCCTAGGGAAAAGAGAGAGGGGCAGTGAAGCTTAAGGTAGAAAAGGAAGAGTAGGTTAGATAGTTAGGTGGGTATATGGCCAAGCTAACCTTTGAATACCTTGTGTCAACTAAGTTCTACCTACATAGCCTAGTGGAGAGCCTCAGACTAATGTAGTTCTCCCATAAATAAAGGAAAAAGGTAGTGGTAGGGTATATAAGTAAGTATGTGATTTGAGTTATGTGTGTATGGATATAGGATAGGATGGAGCTGACACTATGAGATCATCTACCATGGCTGTTAACATGTATGATGAGGGATGCCACCTCATATGAGTGAGAGCACATGGTTTTTATAGGCTTAGGAGGAGTATGATGATATTACAAAGTCACTCAAGATGTGAGCTTGATGATAGAACTAATTAAGAGGTGATATCACACCACCAACACCTTCCATCTACTAATTAGAGAGTTGATAGTGACCTAAGAGGATGTATATATGATATTACGATTGCCACTCTAGGGTGAGTATCTCTTCTCATAATTCATAGAGGATCATGATATACACATTGTAGCATTATATTGTGAGCATTTTAGTGAGGTAACTTATCATTCAATGAGTTTCACCTATGAGCCATTATATAGTATTGATGAGGAACAACATCAATTGAGCATCTTGATGATGATAGGGATCACAATGTATGCATTAATAGATGTAAACAGTGGTATATTTATGATTATATTTATGGGTGTGATGACATATATGGTTGAGCAGTGGATTATGTTTACGTGGGGACTAATGTTTTTGTCTGAGTTATACAGAGAGCTATGGGGTTTGAGACTATGATGGTAGTACAATTTGTGTGTCATCCATTTACTGCACTATTTGGCATATGAGCATATCATGGTGACATGACCATTGGGGTTACCTACTATGATTTTAGTTGGCTTTAGGGTGGGTTTCACATGGTGGAAGGATGGTATGGCATAGACATGAGTAGATGGTGTAGTGTGCAACATTGCTTATTATAGGTGCATGATAGAGGGATTGATCCCTATAGACATTTTATGGAGACCTTAACTACATACCCCATATTTAGAGGATAGGCACAATAGATTATTAGCTTATAGAGATCATTATGGGTTAGAGGGAGATGACCTAGTGAGCTAGAGATGGTACCCATGGCACAAGTCAAGAGGTAGTTAGCCTACTATAATATGTACCACCTAACTTCCCTTGATATTAGAGGGATGATATAGAGACACCCCTACCTTTGCCTTAGGAGATAGATGGGCCATATTTTGAGGAGCTACTAATAGGGCTAGGTGTAGTTGATCTAGGGTGTATAATGGAATATATGGCTTGGTAGTCTGGTTTACATCCCATAGTTAAGGTCAGGGGGCCATGACTAGATTTGTAGGGTATGGTGAGGGAGAGAGATGTAGCCATAAAGGCATAGCATGCAATAGTGCAAGCTAGAGATATAGTGAAGGCATAGATAGTAGCCTTACAGGGCTATGTGGAAACATTATAGGGCCAGGTGGGGGTATTAAAGGGATAGGCTAGGGCACTTCAAGGCTAGGTGAGTGTGTTATAGGGTTAGGTTACTACATTGATAATGGAGAGGGATAGTTTGAGAGCAGTAGATTAGGTTAATCATCCTCCTCCACTATAGGGACCAGTACAGGTTGGGCATTTAGTTGATGTGATGGGACTACCATAGACCATATCTTTGGTGAGATATAATACTACCCTAGATGAGATTTCCTATTATGAGAGGGCCATTAGGTAGTTTCCATAGATTTAAAGGTATTTTGAATTTAGAGAGTGTTAAGTTATGGAGCTAAAAGCTTCACCAGGATGCTAATCAGGAAGTTGCTAAGTTCAGTCAGTAACCAACATCGGTAGTATTGTCGACATCAGTCAGGTAGGGATTAGGGATCAACCAACATCGGTTAGGAGTAGACTAATAGCAACCGACGTCGATCACCTGTGTGTGTGCATGCAGTTGCATGTGTTTCCAGAACACGTTTCCAAAATTAGACTCATCTAATTTAAGAGGTCTGAGAGTGTTTGCATGTTGAAGACTAATTTAAGTCTTGAGTCTGTGTTTTTAATTATTGTAATTAGAAGTCTAATTATTGTATGCATGGGATCCTATTTAAATACCCATGAGGCATGTATTGTAATTAAGGCAAGTAAAGCATTAAAGCAAGAAAGCAAGGTCAAAGGAGATCTGTAAGGTGCAAGGTCAAGGAGATCAACTAAAGCTATCAAGGAGGGGATAACAACTCAGGTTGTTGAGTTAGTTGTGGTTGAGAGAGAGAGAGAGAACTTTGAGGGAAGAAGTCCTAGAGGTGTGGGAAGCCTTAGAGGTGGAAGAAGACTATGGCACTTCTTTATTGTATTTCCTTCTGAAGAGTATTTAATACAATTATGTATTGTCTCTCATATTCTTTGCTATTTCAAGTTTCTAGTTACTTAATCATTCTGGTTCAATTCCGTGTTTAATTGCTTATAAGAAAAGTAATCAATTGTGCTTCCTTGGGGTTCCTGACAAAGTGGTATTAGAGCAAGGTTGCAAGGAGTAGGTTATTGTTTGATTACAGGTCATTCTCAGGGGTTTTTGATTGAGTGGGAGTATAGCAATGGCAGAAGAAAGTAAGCTATGAATTGAGAAGTTTAACGAGAAGAATTATCAACATTGGATGATGCAGATAGAAGATTATCTGTATCAGAAAGATTTATACTTACCATTAGGTGGGGTTGCATGCAAGCCCACAAATATGAAGGATGAAGAATGGAGTGTTCTTGATTAGAAGGCTCTGGGATCCATAAGGTTGAGCCTTGCATCATATGTGATTTCCAACTTATCACAGTGTAAGACAACGGAAGAGTTGATAGAATCTTTGACAAATTTATATGAAAAGCCCTCGGCTTCAAATAAGGTATTTCTTATGAAGAAGTTATTTACTTTGAAAATGTAAGAAGGTGGATCGGTATATACTCATCTTAGTGATTTCCATGGTTTGGTAAACCAGTTAGCTTTAGTCAATATTGTTTTTGATGATGAAGTAAAGGCTCTCTTAATTTTATGCTCTTTACCTAAAAATTGGGATAGTTTGGTAATGGAAATAAGTAATATTGCATCTGCTTCTAAAATATTAAAAGTTGATGATGTTGTGAGTGTAATCTTGAATGAAGATATACACAGGAAAAGCATAGGTGAATCATCAGGGAATGCTCTAAGTGCTGAAAGCAGGGGAAGGTAAAGAGAGAAGGTCGAGCAAGGGAAATCAAGGTCAAAGATGGGAAGGAGATCCAAATCCAGAAATGGAGGTATCACCTGCTGGTTTTGTGTAAAGAGAGGACACACAAAGAAAGATTATTGGTTGAAGGATAAATAAAATAAACATGAAGGTAATGCAGAATCAAAAGATGCAGGTATTGTTGCACAAGATGCTCTCATACCTTCTTTGGATAGTTAGGTAAAATCATGGGTTTTAGATTCTGGTGCTTCTTTTCATGCAGCCCCAAATAGAGATTTGTTCCATGAGTATGTCCAGGGAGACTTTGGAGAGCTTTATTTAGGGGATGGTACACCTTGTCAAATGGTTGGCAAAGGGAAAGTGTAGCTAGAATTGCTGGTTTCTATAAGAAAGTTGGGTGATGAGGGATGCAAAGTAACCCTCATAGTAGATTCTTAGAAGGTTACCACGGGTGCACTTATTTTAGCAAGAGGTAAGAAAGTAGGTACTCTTTATCTATCTACTTGTATTACTGATTCTACTTCTGGTTTATCTACTTCAGCTATAGATTCAAAGATGTGGCTTAGTAGGCTTGGTCACATGAATAAGAAGGGAATGGAAATTCTTGAGTCAAAGGGCATGAGTTTAGATTCAGAGGACATAGATCGAGTTCATTACAAGAAAAGGAAATTTGATGTTTTTGACAAGAACAGGGAAGCCTTGATGTTTATGGAAGAGATGATGGATAGAGATCAGTCACAGGGGTTGAATAATTTTGAGCAGCATAGTATGGATAGGGTTTTGATCCAAGATGAGCTCATAGGTAAAGAAGTCATCACTTATAAGAAAACATAGTTACCGACATCGGTCACATGGAACCAATGTTGATCAGGCAAGTACCACGTCAGCCATGTGCAGACCGACAGAGTTGATAGTGTCAGGTAGGTGGAACCAACATCGGTCAGGTAGGAACTAATGTTGGTAGTAGGTCAGTCACATGGAATCGATGTCGATCAGGTACAGACTGAGAGATGGCTGAGATCGGTCACTAAAATGGATGTTGGGTGGACAATAAGCTGTCAAGAAGTCTCAAACGCCCATATGGAGGACTGAAAGGGTAAGCAGACCTCATATTCATTGTTCACCTTCTTTATATTACTTGTTGCTTACTGATGGTCAAGAACCAAGAAGATGTGAAGAGGCAATGTAGGTAGAATCTAGAAACAGTGGGAACATGGCATGAATTCTTTGGAAGAGAACCAAGTAGGAGATTTGGTAGAGTTGTTAGCCGAGATAAAAGCACTGATAGAGGAATGGATTCCTAGGTTAGAGAAGAGAGTGGATGGACATGTGAGATAGAAGGCCAGGGTATATGGTCTTGAGCAGGCTGCAGGACAATGGAGGTTTAACCATTGTGTTTTCTTTTACCAGGTTGGATAATATTAGCTACATTATCCTGTTACTATAGTGTGTGTATTTGTTGTAGGGTCACACATGCAAGGAGTTTCTGAGCTAAAAGGTAAAGTTAGTTCAGATGGGTGTCATGAAGAATTTGGGAGCAGTGAAATTATTTGGCATGAGAGACATGGAAGATCATAGGTTGATTTTGTCTCCAATGGGAGCTGATGTGAAGAAGGTGTAGGTGGGGTTCAATATGTAGGATGTAGGACCGATAAGCACACTAAGGGATAGATAGTTCAAGCTGAGCTTAGAACAGTGTTCAAAATCACATAAGGTCTAGGGTAGACCTGAGTTTTCCCAAGTAGTGGGAGTTGTCAGAAAGTTTAGAGTCAATTTAAGAAAGAAGGAGTACTGGAGAGCAGTTCAGTGGATTCTTAGGTATTTGAGAGGGACCAGTAGTAGGTATTTATGCAAGGTCAAGCACTTTTCTACATGGTATGTAGATTCAGATGTGGCAGGTTACTTGGATGACAGGTGTAGCATCACAGGATATGTGGTGGTTAGTCTTCAAAATTAAGCTTGAAGATGAAGGTGCCTGAGATGGTTAGTGGAGGTTGTTATACAGTTACAGGTGCAGCTGTTTATCTCCAAGTGGGAGATTGTTAATTTGTGGAGCTAAACGCTTCACCAAGATTCTAATCAAGAAGTTGTTGAGTTCAATCAATAACTAGCATCAGCAGTATTGCCAATGTCAGTTAGGGAGGGACCATGGATCGGCCGACGTCAGTCAGGAGCAGACTTACAGCAACTGATGTTGGTCACCTATGCATGTGCATGTAGTTGCATGTGTTTTTAGAATGCATTTCTAGAATTAGACTCATCCAATTTTAAGAGGTCTAAGAGTGTTTACATGTTGAAGACTAATTTAAGTCTTGAGTCTGTGTTTCTAATTATTGTAATTTAGAGTCTAATTGTTGTATGCATGGGATCCTATTTAAAGACCCATGAAGCATGTATTGTAATTAAGGCAAGTAAAGCATTAAAGCAAGAAAGCAAGGTCAAAGGAGATCTGCAAGGTGCAAGGTCAAGGAGATCAACTGAAGCTATCAAGGAGGGGATAACAACTTAGGTTGTTGAGTTAGTTGTGGTTGAGAGAGAGAGATTTGAAGGAAGAAGTCCTAGAGGTGTGGGAAGCCTTAGAGGTGGAAGAAGACTGTGGCACTTCTTTATTGTATTTCCTTCTGAGGAGTATTTAATACAATTATGTATTGTCTCTCATATTCTTTGCTGTTTCAAGTTTCTAGTTACTTAATCATTCTGGTTCAATTCCGTGTTTAATTGCTTATAAGAAAAGTAATCAGTTGTGCTTCCTTGGGGTTCCTAACAAAGTGGTATCAGAACAAGGTTGCAGGGAGTAGGTTATTATTTGATTATAGGTCATTCTCAGGGGTTTCTGATTGAGTGGGAGTACAACAATGGCAAAAGAAAGTAAGCTATGAATGGAGAAGTTTAATGAGAAGAATTATCAACATTAGAGGATGCAGATAGAAGATTATCTGTATCAGAAAGATTTATACTTACCATTGGGTGGGGTTGCATGCAAGCCCATAGATATGAAGGATGAAAAATGGAGTGTTCTTGATCAGAAGGCTCTGGGATCCATAAGGTTGAGCCTTGCATCATCTGTGATTTCCAACTTATCACAGTGTAAGACAATGAAAGAGTTGATAGAATCTTTGGCAAATTTATATGAAAAGCCCTCAGCTTCAAATAAGGTATTTCTTATGAAGTAGTTATTTACTTTGCAAATGCAGGAAGGTGGATCGGTATATACTCATCCTAGTGATTTCCATGGTTTTGTAAACTAGTTAGCTTTAGTCAATATTGTTTTTGATGATGAAGTAAAGGCTCTCTTAATTTTATGCTCTTTACCTAAAAGTTGGGATAGTTTGGTAATGGCAGTAAGTAATATTGCGTCTGCTTCTAAAATCTTAAAAGTTGATGATGTTGTGAGTGTAATATTGAATGAAGATATAGACAGGAAAAGCATAGGTGAATCATCAGGGAATGCTCTAAGTGTTGAAAGTAGGGGAAGGCAAAGAGAGAAGGTCAAGCAAGGGAAATCAAGGTCAAAGTTGGGAAGGAGATCCAAATCTAGAAATGGAGGTATCACCTACTGGTTTTGTGGAAAGAGAGGACACACAAAGAAAGATTGTTGGTTGAAGGATAAAGAAAATCAACATGAAGGTAATGAAAAATCAAAAGATGCAGGTATTGTTGCACAGGATGCTCTCATACTTTCTTTGGATAGTCAGGTAGAATCATGGGTTTTAGATTCTGGTGCTTCTTTTCATACAGCCCCAAATAGAGATTTGTTCCATGAGTATGTCCAGGGAGACTTTGGAGAGATTTATTTAGGGGATGGTACACCTTGTCAAATGGTTGGCAAAGGGAAAGTGCAGCTAGAATTGTAGACAGGCAACACATGGGTGTTGAAGGAGGTTATGCATGTCCCAGCCTTGAAGCAGAGTTTGGTTTCTATAAGAAAGTTGGGTGATGAGGGATGCAAAGTAACCCTCACAGTAGATTCTTGGAAGGTTACCAAGGGTGCACTTGTTTTAGCAAGAGGTAAGAAAGTAGGTACTCTTTATCTATCTACTTATATTACTGATTCTACTTCTAGTTTATCTACTTCAGCTATAGATTCGAAGATGTGGCTTAGTAGGCTTGGTCACATGAATAAGAAGGGAATGTACATTCTTGATTCAAAGGGCATGAGTTTAGATTTGGAGGACATAGATCGAGTTCATTACAAGAAAAGGAAATTTGATGTTTTTGACAAGAACAGGGAAGCCTTGGTGTTTATGGAGGAGATGATGGATAAAGATTAGTCATAGGGGCTGAATAATTTTGAGCAGGGTAGTATGGACAGGGTTTTGATCCAAGATGAGCTCGCAGGTAAAGAAGTCATCACTTACAAGAAAACACAGTTACTGATGTCAGTCATATGGAATTGACATCGATCAAGCAGGTACCAATGTCAGTCATGTGCAGACTGGCAGAGTTGATAGTGTCAGGTAGGTGGAACCGACGTCGGTCAGGTAAGAACCAATGTTGGTAGTAGGTCAGTCGCATGGAATCGATGTCGATCGGGTACAGACTGAGAGATGGCTGAGATCGGTCACTGAAATAGATGTTGGGCAAATAACAAGCTGTCAAAAAGTCTCAAACACCCATATGGAGGATTGAAAGGATAAGTGGACCTCATATTCATTGTTCACCTTCTTTATATTACTTGTTGCTTACTGATGGTCAAGAACCAAGAAGATGTGAAGAGGCAATGTAGGTAGAATCTAGAAATAGTGGGAGCATGGCATGAATTCTTTGGAAGAGAACCAAGCGAGAGATTTGGTAGAGTTGTTAGCTGGGATAAAAGCACTAATAGAGGAATGGATTCCCAAGTTAGAGAAGAGATGGACACGTGAGATAAAAGGCCAGGGTATATGGTCTTGAGCAGGCTGCAAGACAATGGAGGTTTAACCATTGTGTTTTATTTTACCAAGTTGGATAATATTAGCTACATTATCCTATTACTATAGTGTGTGTATTTGTTGTAGGGTCACACATGCAAGGAGTTTCTGAGCTAAAAGGTAAAGTTAGTTTAGATGGGTGTCATGAAGAATTTGGGAGCAGCAAAATTCTTTGGCATGAGAAACATGGAAGATCACAGGTTGATTTTGTCTCCAATTGGAGCTGATGTGAAGAAGGTGTAGGCGGGGTTCAATATGCAGGATGCAGGACCGGTAAGCACACCAAGGGCTAGACACTTCAAGCTGAGCTTAGAATAGTGTTCAAAATCACATAAGGTCTGGGGTAGACCTAAGTTTTCCCAAGTAGTGGGAGTTATCAGAAAGTTCAGAGTCAATTTGGGAAAGGAGTACTGGAGAGCAGTTCAGTGGATTCTTAGGTATTTGAGAGGGACCAGTAGTAGGTATTTATGCAAGGTCAATCACTTCTCTACATGGTATGTAGATTTGGATGTGGCAGGTTACTTGGATGACAGGTGTAGCATCACAAGATATGTGGTGGTTAGTCTTCAAAATTGAGCTTGAAGATGAAGGTGCCTAAGATGGTTAGTGGAGGTTGTTGTATAGGTACAGGTGCAGCTATTTATCTCCAAGTGGGAGATTGTTAAGTTGTGGAGCTAAACGCTTCACCAAGATTCTAATCAGGAAGTTGCTGAGTTCAATCAATAACCGGCATTGGTAGTATTGCCAATGTTAGTTAGGTAGGGACTAGGGATCGGCCGACGTCGGTCAAGAGCAGACCGACAGCAACCGACGTCAGTCACCTGTGCATGTGCATGTAGTTGCATGTGTTTCTAGAATGCGTTTCTAGAATTAGACTCATCTAATTTTAAGAGGTCCGAGAATGTTTCCATGTTGAAGACTAATTTAAGTCTTGAGTCTGTGTTTCTAATTATTGTAATTAGAAGTCTAATTATTGTATGCATGGGATCCTATTTAAAGACCCATGAGGCATGTATTGCAATTAAGGCAAGTAAAGCATTGAAGCAAGAAAGCAAGGTCAAAGGAGATCTACAAGGTGCAAGGTCAAGGAGATCAGCTGAAGCTATCAAGGAGGGGATAACAACTCAGGTTGTTGAGTTAGTTGTGGTTGAGAGAGAGAGAGAAAACATTGAGGGAAGAAGTCCTAGAGGTGTGGGAAGCCTTAGAGGTGGAAGAAGACTGTGGCACTTCTTTATTATATTTCCTTCTGAAGAGTATTTAATACAATTGTGTATTGTCTCTCATATTCTTTGCTGTTTCAAGTTTCTAGTTACTTAATCATTCTAGTTCAATTTCGTGTTTAATTGCTTATAAGAAAAGTAATCAATTGTGCTTCCTTGGGGTTCCTGACAGAGAGTAGGAGAGATCTGTGTCACATGCCATGGTTTCTAGCTCATACATATGTAGATAGGCAAAGAGTGATGATGACACTACTTCTTCATGACCATGTAGTGAGTGTTGAGGACCTTGAGTGCTAGAGTTTGTTCATGTTATATATGTTATATATACATTGGCCTATGAGTCAAAGATGAGAGATGTATTTTTTGAGAGAAAGATGATTTTATTGATGATGTATTGATAAACATGTATGTTGAGTGTTTATATATATGAGTTGTATATTTATTTTGATTTTGAGATGCATTTATGATGTTGATGTGGATAGTTATTTTTATGTCATGTTAATTTGAGCATGTTAGTTGAGTTAGACTAGTATTTACCATATATGTGATGGTATATGCATAGTTGGTTTGTTAGCTTCATCTTAACATTTTTCCATATTTTTGATGGTGTATGCTTAAAATTAATAGGTTTATTATGTTATTTTATTTTAGTATTTTTACATATTTTTGATGTTTTACACTTAAAATAAATGCAGTAGTCTTGATAGTGTTAGTATGACATTTTAAAAATCTCAATACAGAGATTGACATGTGATTTGAATGGGAAAACAAAG
Source organism: Torreya grandis (assembly GCA_037957365.1). Taxonomy (NCBI): domain Eukaryota; kingdom Viridiplantae; phylum Streptophyta; class Pinopsida; order Cupressales; family Taxaceae; genus Torreya; species Torreya grandis. Next base: position 1,603,855 of record JARHVA010001307.1, on the reverse strand, counting down.
AGGTGGAATGCTCATGTATTAGCAAAGACTATAATCATAACATAGGTAGGCTCAATAATATAAGCCTCTTTCATGCTTTACATCATTAGACCATTTTGTGTGTTAGAGAAGCGTCATTTTCACTTTATGTTAAGTGAGTTCAAAGTCCCTTGAAAGAGTATGAGGGAAAAAGGGGTAAAATGAGATAAAATGTTTAGGTATAATAACCTTGAAAGTGGCAATGATATGCCCCTGGTGTGGGTGACTTGAGAGTTACTATAGGCAATTCCATGACTTAAAGATTTTTTTTTGTGTGTAAGCTAATCAATGTAGGAAGCCTATAATAGGATTTTCTATGTTTTGAGGTCATATGAAGCTGATCAATATGAGAAGCTTTTGACTTGTATTCCTCTTTGAGAATAAATATTGGCCTAACCATCCTTCAAGGGAGTGGTCTAAGCATTTGGTTTTTATTTTTAAATAGCTATCCTTCAAGGGAGTAGTCTATTAATAGTATCAAAGAGAAGTTACGTAGCTATCCTTTAAAGGAGTAGTCTATGTTGAGAATCATGACCTGAGAGTTTATAACTTGTCACATATCCCATTTTTTTTTAATTTTAGTCATGGACAAGACTATATAAGATTATAAGTTTTACACTTTGAGGGAAAAACCATAGCACTTTGTAGGTTAACTAAGTGTGTAGGAGTAAGGGTGAAGAGAAAGGGAGATGCATGTAATAAGGGTGCTCAAGGGATGAGCTCAAGTTAAACACGAGGTGAAGTGAAGCTTGGTTAACAAAATAATGGTCATAGGTATAAGGCATTTGAAGGTTCAAGTTTTGGCCTTCCTTTGAGAGAAGACAAGTGATACATTTCTAAGCCATACTTATGAGTTATGATATAGGGTCTAAGCATATTAGGAGAAAAATTATCATGTTTTCTTTTCTCCATGTTCTTCACATGTTGATTTTATTTTAAGATGAGATCTCCAATATTAAAATCTCACTCTTTGAGGTTTTTGTTATAAGCGTGTTTGATACACTCTTGATAGATTTGGAGGTGGTTGAGGGCTATAAGATGGTGCTCATCAAGAAATTTGAGTTGAGTCAAACATTCTTGGTGAAATTCATCATTAGTAAGTATGTTTTTTAGAGAAATACAAGGAGAAGGAATCTGAATCTCAAGAGGCAAAACAACCTCTATCCCATATACCAAGGAAAAAGGTGTAACACCCGTAGGGGTTTTAATACTAGTGTGATAAGCCCATAAAGCAAAAGGAATGTGTGTGTGCCAATCTTTGCCCATATCATTGACTACCTTCATCAGAATTTTGGTCAATGTTTTGTTAGAAAAATTTTCTTGTCTATTTGCTTGTGGATAGTATGGTACTGAGAAACTTAATTTGATTTTGAATGTATCACAAAGACTTTAAATAGTCTTGTTTTTGAAAGATTTGTTGTTATCTATTATAATTTTATGTGGAACACCAAAATGATATATGATGTGATGGTTGATAAAGTCAAAAATTTTGTCAACCTTAGTGCAAATGAGAGGAATGACCTTGACCCACTTGGTGAAGTATTTAGTCATAATAATGATGACAGAGGGAGGAATGAGGGTTAATCTCCCTAATTAAATCCAAGCCCCATTGGGAGAAGGGCCAAAAGTCTTTGGTGACTTATAAGGCATGACTCATAATGTGAAGGAGGTTAGTGTGTTATTGACATTTGATAAAATGTTGAATGTAATCAACACAGTCTTAATGGAGTATGGGCCAATAATAGCCAAGTCAAAGGATATGCTTGGCAACTGCATGACCACTAAAATGTCCACCATAAATATCATCATGGAACTCCTTAATAGTGAATGGAATCTCAATACTAGTGAGGCATCTAATAAGGAGACCATCAAAACCTCACTTTTAGAGAAGTCCCCTAGCATACTATCATGAATGACATGTTCTATGAAGGTGCATCTCCCATTATTGGAGAGATCAAAAGGGGTAATAGAGAAGGAAAGGTAATCCATGAGTTGCTTGTACCATAAGTCATGTGGGTTGGATTTTACATTTCCAATAAAGAGGATATTAGTTGATACATAGGAGGGTAATGTTAAGTGATACACAGTGACATATATTTTTGAGGAATAAGATGAAGAGGGTATGTGTGAGGTAAGTGAATCCATTGTGTCAACAAAATTATTTGTAGATCAAAGAATAGTTTGTAAGAGATAAGATTCAAATGATCCCAAGAGCATATCTACATGATGTTTATACCATTATAGAATCAAAATTTTCATAGGTAGGGACCATTAACCTGGTTAACCACTAGTTAATAATCACCAAAAATGGTTATGGATTTGATACCCAATAATAGATCTATTTGAAGTCCTAAGATCAAATCCTCATATTTGGCCATATTATTAGTGCATTCAAAATCTAGTTTAAATGACAAAGGCATAGGCTCACCATCTAAAGGAATATAAATGACCCCTATACCCCCACCATATTGACATTTAGATCTATTGAAGAACATCATAAGTTGATAGGATATGTCATTAATGGAGAGCATTGTGATGGATTCATTAGGGAATTCAAGTTTTGAGAGTTGGTTGTCAAGTAAAGGGGTGGTAGCTAACTAGTCAGTGATTATTTACCCCTTAATAGGATTTTGCTAAATAAATTCTAAGTTAAATTTAGTAAGGAGCATGAGCCCTGAGCTACATGTTGGTTGTGATATGGCTTAGAATTCATGTATTTGAGAGGATAAATATGGGTGACCATGTAGGTTTTGTGATTTAGGATACAATGGAAAAGCTTGGAGGCAAAAAAGACCAACACAAGGTAAATTTTTTTAGTATGGGTATATCAAGTTTAATAATCAATAAGTGTGTGGATTATGTAGTAAACTACTTGTTATCGATGTTGGTCATCTTGATGTGCAATCATAACACCCAAAGAATGATCTATTATAGAAATATATAGGTAGAAAGGATGATTTTTATTAGGTGGAATAAGAACTAGTGGTGAAAGGAGATATTGTTTGAGTGCATCAAAATATTATTGACAACCTATATTCCAATGGAAGGGGACATCATTTTTAAGGATACAGTCAAAGGGTTGGAAATGATTTAACAACTAGGAGATGAATCGGTAGATTGACTAAAGTTTGCCTTGTAGGCTATAGAGTTGTTTGATATTAGTAGGTGGAGGCATCTCTAGGATTTCTCTAACCTTAGCAAGGTCGACCTCAATACAATGGAGAAAAATTATAAAACCTAAGAGCTTATAAAAAAGAACACCAAAGACACATTTCTTTAGGTTTAGTCAAACATTATTTTGGAGGAGAGGAGTAAATATGGTTTTGAGAATCGTCAAATGATCTTGGTGAAGTTTAGACTTTCCAAGTAAGTTATCCACGTAATCTTCCATAATTTTTTGTAGGATATTATGGAAGATATAAGTCATAGCACATTGATAAGTGGCACCGACATTATTCAGACCAAAAGGCATGACCCGATAATAGAAAGTCCCCTATGGGGTAATGAAGGTTGTTTTATGTTGATCTTCAAGAGTGACCAAGATTTGATTATATCTAGAGAACCCATCCATAAGGGATAACATCTCATGTCTAGTTGTTAGATCAACAAGTTGGTCGATACTTGGTAATGAGAAGTCATATTTTAGATAAGTGAGGTTTAAGTCATGATAGTCAGTGTAAATGCAGATTCCTTTAGTCAACTTTGTGAGAGGAATAATATTGGAAATCCATAATGAGTAGTCGATGGGTTGGATAAAGTTAACAAAAATAAGGCATTAAAGCTCTTCTTTGAGAAGGAGAACAATACGAGGATGCATCTTGTGAAGCTTCTACTTAATAGGTTTAACATCTCAATTGATGACAATGTTATAGGTGATGATAGAAGGGTCAATACTAGGCATGTCATTATAAGACCAAGTGAAGGATTTGCTATGGTTATTAAGAAATGTGGCATAATCATTTTACTCAAAGGAATCCAAATATTGGCCAATATTGAGGATGAGAGGGTTATCATGAGAGGGTAGATTGATTTTAATGATTGATTCATTTAACATAGCTTATGTTTTAGATGGGAGTGATTATTGGATATAGGAATCATCTGCACCCATGTACATGAGAATAACATCATCATCTTGACATTGGATAGTGTTAATAGTGGGGGAATATTCATCAATTATTTCAATATGAATGAGAGGAAGGGACCTTATTTATTTACCCTAGGGATAGGTGAGAGGCCCCAAATGGATGGCATTTATTGAAAAAAAATTAGGAGGTATAAATACATCTGATTCTATAGGTGATGGAGAAGGTGGAGAAAGAGAGATTGGTTCTTCAATAATTGGTTCATGGGAAGTTTTAGTGAGTTTAGTTGGTTCGTCATATCCCACCCATGCCTTTTTTTGGCATTTTTAATGGTTTGGCTAGTGGGATATTTAATAGGCATATGGACACCTTGCTCATAATGACCTAAAATAAATCCTTTTTAGGTGCATCAATAGAGATAAGTGTGTGTGAAACTAGGGTTTCTAAAGAAAGAGAAGTCACAGGTAAATAGTTGTGGTGAAGAAGATGGATTGCTGATAGTGGGAGCTTGATAAATTCCCCCATATGTGAAATTAGTTTGAAAGTTAGGGGGGCCATAAGGGATGACCATCCCAATGTGAATATCATAATTTGGTTGCATGTAAATCTTTCCATACTCTTATGGAGTATATAACATTTCAAGCTTTAAAAAATGATATTTATCGAGTGACAAACATTGAAAAGTTTCCTCCATGGGATCCTTCTCAAGAATTTGTGTTGTCGGTATCTATGTAATCAGGGGAGTGGAGCTTGTGGAAGCTTCAAAAGTATCATGTAGAGAAGATGATGTTTTTAATGGAATGAGAACATCACTGGGACTATAAGTCATGTTGCATGTTTTAAATGGAGGTGGGTCAATAGGTATAACATGCACTTGTCCATCATGCTCAAACTTGACATAGTGGTGAAAAGTTGAGGGTACATATGTCGTAGCATGTATCCAAGGTCATCCAAGTAGTATGTTATATTATAACTCTCCTTCTAAAACATAAAAGAACTTAGGAATTATGTGGTGATCTACATAGATATGTAAGACAACAGTGCCCACTGTAGTAGTTGTAGTATCATTAAAGGAACGAAGTACCATGTTAGTTTGAGATATGAAATTGTTAAGAAGAACTAGCTATTTGTATGCATGGGTGGAGATACTATTAATAATAACTCCCCCATCGATCATGACTCTCTTGACATGATTTTGATCAATATATGCAGTAATAAAAAGGGTAGAATCCTGATATTTAGGGTGTTGAAGTGTAATTTTTGAATTACTAAAAGAAATCAAGGAGATGGAATTAAGGGAGCTGACCAAATTTGTAAGAGGTTAGAGATCATCAGGTTATACCTCAACTACTTGCAAATCACTAATTAAATCTTGATGGTATTGGGATGATTTTTGGATTAGCTCATATAAAGACATTTTCATTGATGTTTGGTGAAGCTATTTCACCATCGAGCTTTGAATGATGTCTGAAGATGTTAGTTTAGGGATACATAAGATGGATATCTTAAGATTCAGAGAAGGGGTGCCTTTGGAAAATGGATGAGGCAAGGATAAATGACCTTTTCATTACCTTTATCTTTTTGTTTTTATGACCACATGGCCACATTAACTATGCTGATCTAAAATATAGGTGAAGGAGGTGGAAAACTGGGTATGACCACATCTTTGGTTTTGAATTTAGGTGAAACAGTAGGAGACATTATGGATGTGAGAGGTGGAATAACAATAAGGTAAATGGGAGTATCAACAAAGAGAGTTTCAACATAAAAATGTTGCTAAATGACTACTATGAGGGCTTTATAACTCTCAGTATCATGTCTAGGTGAGAAATGATATAAACACACTTTTGTATAATTAAAAAAAGATGGATTCATTCCAAGAGGACTATAAGACTTAATATGAGGAAGAGTTATTATGGAATATTACAATAACTGATGTAAGAAAAAGATTTAAGAGTCTGTACGTGGGCTCAAACTTGTTGTGATAATAGGAGTGGAGACCTTCTTTTATTTAGGAGTCATGAGAGTAATTTTACATGGTGCCTTGTTTGGTGGCGATGGATTTATGTGTTTTGTTGACACTTTCTTGGTGTTAGGTATCATGGTGTCAGATGTGAAAGGTCTACCAAGTGGTAAAGGTAGTAGTGGAGGTAACTTAATCTTTTATGTTTCTTGGGTTAACAATACTCCAATTAAAGTAGAGGGGTGTGGTCCCAAAATAGATGATAAAGGTGAGGGTTGAAGAGGGGATCGACAAGATCTAGGAAGCTTAAGATTTTTTTGTAGTTTAATCTATGAAATTCCAACTTGTGGTTGAGGAGTTAAATCTAATTTAACCTATGGATGAATTAAATTAGAGATGAGGCATACACTTAAATTCCTAATCTACTTTAATGTGGTAGATGTCTACGAGGGTAAGGGTTCTATCATAAATGGATGAGTTTCTAGTGATTTTAGTGAAGAAGCTCTGACTTTGTCAAAGACCTTAGGGTAAAGGGTAGTGAGAGGGTTGGTGGTAAAGGTTGAGACTCATTGTGTTGGATAAGGATTTTTAAGTCGATCCTAAAATTCCATGTGATCTAGCTTCATGAAGTCAAAAAATTCTAGACTTTTCACCAATAACAAGAAGGGTTTAGATGAAGTTGACATAGGCCTTATGATTATATCTTTAGAAGGTTGAGGTGTTTGAGAAAGTGGGAAATTATTGGTCTTTTCTAATTTGGTTTAGAGACGAGAAAGAACCATAATGATGTCTTCTTTGATATAGATGGGAGAAGAGGCATGGTATTCTATGGGTGGAGGAGAGGTAGGTGAAGAGGGTTCCTCAAGGGGGTAAAGCATAGGTATTATTTCTCCCTCATTATGTGGGTGAGGAATAGGTAAAGTATAATCCTCCATAGGGAAAATAATAGGTAAGAGTGGTACAATTAGAGTATGCATAATAGGTCTCTCATCTAATGTGGGAGTAGAGAATACTGACTCTTCTAAGTGTAAAGGTGGAGTGGATTGGGTACTACTCTCTATTGATGGAAGAGAGGTAGGAAAACAAGGTTATTCAAGGGGGTATAACATAAGAATGATTTTTCCTTCAACATGTGGTTGTATAATGGGTAAGGCATGGTATTTCATAGGTAAAAGAATAGGTAATATTGGTACAAAAGGAACTAACAATACTGGCTCCTCTAGTGGAAAAAAATTAGTAAAGGAGGCTCCTCCTCACATGGTAGTGGGATGGGTGCAATAGGCTCTTCTACCTAGGGAATAAGAATGGGAAAAATGAATGCCATTGACTATGAGGGAGGATTTGATATAATATGTGCCTCTTATTGAGGGAGAGGTTAAACTAGAGGTAAAGGAAAGACCATCTTAACCATATGGATATTATGATCACCTAAGTTAGTTGTGGTCTAAACAATATTTTGATTGGGTGAATGGTTAGGAAAAGGATGTTTAAACACATTTATACTTTGATTAGGGGGTGTATTAGGATTATCTAAAATGAGATCACCCCTATCAAGCATGTCTTGAAAATTTTTCTTAAATGTCTTATAGTTATTAGAATTGTGGCCTTTAACTCGATGGTAGCCACAAAACTCATCTTCCTTGTACCAAGTTGGAATAAGATGGGAGGGGTCATATTGTATAGGAGGTTTGATTTGAGGAAGGTTTATGATACCTTGTTATAATAATTTCTCCAAAATAGATGTATATGACTCCCCAATGGGAATGTATTGTCTTTATTCATACCATTGTTGGAATTGCTTGGTCAGATTTTGAGAAGTTAAGGAATTAGGTTGGTTTGTGGTTATGGAAGAAGCTGACTTAACAACCACCACATTGGTGGAACCTTTATATTTTTGGTTAGAAGGAGAAGTTTTAGAAGAGGATTAGTCATTCGATTTAGAATTGGGGTTCTTACTACACAACTTGACTCTGCCTTCATCTATAACATGAATCTTAAGTTTTCATGACATTGTAAAGGCATCATAAAATGTGAAAAAGGGTTGTAACCAGAGTGTGGATGATATATGCTTAGCACATGACCTTGAAAAGAGCTTACTAAGATCAGGTTAGGGTAAGGATGAGAGTTGATTGATCAAGCCTCTCTAGTGAGTGACAAAATCTGTAATAGACTCGTCATCTAATTGTCTAATGGAATAAAGGTCTGTAATAGAAACCTTTTTAAAAATGTTAATAGAGAAATGGTCTAGGAATATTTGTGTGAGTTGGGTAAATGAGAAAAGGGAGTGCAAATTTATAGAGATATACCAATCTAAGGCTACACCTGAAAGATACATACGAAAAGTGTGAATTAGTAATGCATCATCATGCCCTATTAAATAAAAAGCATGTCTAAATGCTCATAAATGCTATTATGGGTCCTCTTTACTCTAGAAATGAATAAATTTGGGGAGTTACCATTAGCTTGGATAAGGGTGAATAGGCATAGAAGGATGGATGGGTTTATTGCATATCTGATCATAAGATAACACATTATTTGAACTAGAAACAAATGTCTCTAGATTAGACATCTTATCCATCAGCATCTTGATGAGGTTTGGAGGGGGATTAGTCTAGGGGATACCTCCTAAGTTATAAAGAACCTGATAGGAAGTAGAGGGAGCTATGGCTTGATAAGGTTGTGTTGGTGCAACATAAGGATAATGAGTCATAGGCTAGGGGGGTGGAAATAAAAGGGTCTTGTCTCATTGGGTTAGAGACTATGCTTTGATTGGATGTTGTTATTATAGGTTGGGTTATTAGAATGGTTATACTAGATGTAGGGTGAATCGTAACTCAGGTAATTATAGGTGTGAGAGTAGATGAAATAGGTACCACTAAATTTTGGAATGGGGTGAGATTTGACTAAACTAGTTATGGTTGTGAAAGTAGGGAAGTCATGCCAGGGTTTAGGTGGGATTGGGCAGTTGGTGATGCTAAACTTTGGACATTGTTTATCATTGGGTTACTTATTGAAGTGGTGGTTTGAGTAACCATGGAGGAAATAGTGGAAGTATCTAAAATTGAATTTGTTTCCATTAGAGAGGTTGGCATACCATAGATTGGGTCACCTAAAGAATTATGGGTTTGACTCATTGCAAGGTAATGTTGAAGGGCTGCCACATTGTGATCAATAAATTTATCAAAATCTTGATCTTCGTTAGGCACAATGGGATTTCAGTTGGGGCTAGGAGTATGCTCTATATCTGAAGTATGCTCTATGATAGAATTAGAAGCAAGAGGGGAAGGTGGAAGTGATTGAAGGCTTGCATAATTGGCTAGAATTTTGGCTTGAGCTCATGTTAATACCATGCAAGAGGAAGTATCAATAGTCTTAATACTTTGTACTAGTGACAGAATAAGGAAAAATCAAGTTTAAGTGCAAGTAAGTGGGTTATTTTAACTTGCTATTTTGAGTAAATAAAAATTACATAATCATCAACATCAATCACTTGACCGATGTTGGTAGTAAATGTCTGTTGACATTAGTGGGGTTAACTAATGTCAATAGATAAAGTCTACTGATGTTGGTATAGTTAACCAATGTCAGTCACTGTGATATCCTGGGAGGAGGAAAATCTAAAGTTTTAGAAACCCAAAAATAGAAACTAGGTAAAATAATGGATGTAAGAGGTCTATGTAAGAAGGAAGAACACTCAAAAAACCTGATATAAAAGGTTATACAAATTGAGTATTAGAAATAGTATTGATTTTGTGAATCAATGAAAAAATGTCCTTACCAACTCCAAAATATAGAAGGCAATAAAAAATTAGAAAAAGAACATACAACCACCAACTATTAACTCTTAGGGATTAATTTCAATCTTGTGTTAGCTTATTCCTTAAATAGATAGTGAAAAGAGAATTTAGTTATCAAAGGTACTAGAAATCAATCTAGAGCTAGTTTTAGGTTATTTTTAGTACTCAAGAGGAAATCTATGTTAGACCAGGTACATAACTTGTTATAGGAGATTTCTCCCTACACTTCATGAACCTAAAGACAAACCAAGCTGCTTAGCCAAAATGTACCTTCTGCCTAGAGTTTATACTCCATCAGAGGATGGAGTGGGTTCTCCCCTTGGTGGTGAAATCCAAGTAGGATAGCCAGGTAGGGTAAGGTAATCGACCAAGTGATGAAATCTTGATGGGCCTTTTCTCAGGTGAGTTTAGATGTTTATTTTTATGTGTGTGATTTGGTTGTGTAATATAGGTTCTCTACAAATCATTCATAATGCTTGTAATTAACTAGGTGAGCTAATATATGCAACAAACAAATAATGAAGTGCAGTAAGTTTTAAACCCAAATCTGAAATGTTTAGAGTCGAATGAAAACAATGATGAAATAGGAGTAGAGAATGAAATTCACTATCCTAATGTGCATGTAAGAAGAAATAAAGAAGAGATTCTTTCAAATTGTAATAAAAATGATGAGTTACTTTTAAAAGCAAAGAGAAAAGAAGAAAATTTTAGTTTATTACTTTAAAATAGAAAATAAAATGTTGAATTTTTTGGTTTAAGTGTGAAGAGAAGAGGAAAGTGCAAGAAATGAAATTTTCACTATAATGCACCTATATGAATGCTTAAAACAAGAAATGAACCCAAAGAAAACTCCAAAGCCCACTAGGCATGCCAAAAATGTTTCGCTAAGATTTGTCTATTTCAAGTCTAAAGAAAAACAAAAATGAATGATAGGGATAAGTGATTAGAATGAACTCAGATTGGTTTGCATGCCATATCTAGACATTATGAGCACTCCTCTTTGGCTGGGGAGGAATACCTGCAAGTAAGAAAGCACTACCACAAAATTTTAGCAAATAAATGAGTGGGCTACCAAGTTACGCACTTGTTTTAGGAAGTGTCAAATTTCCTTAGAGATGATAGTCTAATTTTTAGAGACAAAAGAATAATAAATAACCAAAATAGAGGTAAAGAAAGAGTGAAAGAGAGATAATGTTACCATTATTTGCAACCTGAGTGCATCAAATAGTAACAAAGTGTAGGTGGTATATTCTATTTATATTTTAGAAGGTGTTTGGGTATGTTTTAAAAAGGTTAGAAAATCTATAGTCTCTTATGTTGGTAAGGAAGTGACTGATATCGGTTATACTACCAAGGTTGGTAGTGGAAGGTGACTGATGTTGGATAGGCTAATCAGGTTGGTAGGGGAAATAATTGCCTAAGAGCTTGTGGAAGGCTTTTTTAGGTCTAGGAAATGGTTTTGGTAAGGTCTGGGAGGTTGGAGAGAGTTGTGAGAGAGAGTATGGTTTAGATGGATCTGGTAAGAGGTCTAGTGTGTTAGGTCAAGAGGAAACAAGCAAAGAAGCTTTATAACTCCCTCACAGGGGTTCAATTAGGAATGTGTAAAGTAATGAATAATAAATGTAAATTTATAGCAAAGTAACTAATTAAAAGACCTATAGAATAAGTGATATACTTAGTTGTAGTGGTGATTAAATTATAAGTGCCAGATGGAAGACTCCTATCAGGTAGTTTGAACCAATGCCCTGAATAGAGAAAACAAGCATATGTTAATGGTCCTTAAGAGATTAGTTCCTGATATGGATTGACTCATGCAAGATAATAGTAATCTAGGATATCAAAAGTTGAATGCTGAGAGCTTAGATGCAAATAAGAATGAGTTTTCTTGATTTCTATTGACCTGAACATAAGGTTGGAGTTTGGTTTATATAACTAACATCGGTGATCTCATCAATGTCGATCATGGCCTAACTAATGTCGATGGACTTAGAATATGTAAAACTACTATTTTGGCCAATTTTCTATTGCTCCTCATGCCAAGTGTGGCACCCATTAAAAAATAGTAAAAATAGGAGGATAGAAAGAATGTAGTTGGTTAGGAATTCAGTTTTGAAGTGAGAATAAGTATTGGATAGTTAGGATGAGGGGACTAAGTCTTGAGGTGACTCATTAGGTGATAATTAGTCTTAGGATGAGGTGTCTAGGTAAAGTGGAAAAATAGGTTTTTAATTAAATTAATTAACTATTTTAAATCAATTAAATGTGTGAGGGTTAAAAGCATGGGTTAGGGAGGCTAATCATTATTATTGAAATAGGGCCCAAGGGGGGGAGGTTTTGACACAGGGAGTTATACATGTGTGACTCAATTTTAGTGTCTACATGTTGATTTTATCTACATTATATTCTACACTATTTTTGGATATTATAAGTGTTGAACATAACAAGTGGTTTTAGAGCTTTGATTTTGACAATCTATGGAGTAAAACCCTAGGATTTTTGAATCATAAATATATTTCAATCCATTATGAAGTTTTACATAATTTTTTTTATTAGATATGAATAATAGCTCAAAGAAGTCTCAGTAAAAAAATAGAGATTTTTTGATCAGTTTTGATGGATTTATTTATATTTTAAGGTTTATACTCATTTCATCATATATTATGAAATATAAGGAATTTTTAGGTGAAATTTTTACTAATCCTGTATCATAATAAAATAAATCTACATAAACATTTCAGATTTTTTTGATAAGTTTGGAGTGATTTATTTCAAGTTTATGGTTTCTAATATATTTGCTCTATAGATCAAAATTTGTGGAAATGTTTTACAAAATTTTTACTGAAGCTCCACTATCATAGGGATAAGATAAAATCAAAATGTGGGACTGTTTTAATCAGTTTTGAATGACCTATTGACATTTTAAGGTTTCATGAACCCTAGTTTTTTTTTGTGGATCATGAAGTTGTAAGTATTTTTAGGGGAGGATGATATTGATGCTAGAGAATGGTGGGTCCTTTTTAAGGAGAATAATACTCAAACAATTTTGTTTCAAACACAATTATCTCTTTCTTTTTCTAGGCCTACACAACATTGGTTTAATCAATTGAGCTTCACATAAAAGTATTCTTCATGGAAAAAAATGGAATAGGTCTTCCTAGATCAATGGGATATAAAAGAAATAGAGGATGAAGAAGAGGAAGAAAATAATGATGGAAATGAAGAAGAGAATGAAGATGCTAAAGAATAAAGATTAGTGGAATAAAATAATGACAATGAATAAGAACATGCAAGTGAATAAGAAGAAGAAGAAGAATTGAATGATAAAGGTTCAAATAATTTGGCTCCAAAGAAATTTGAGTCAATTTTTAAATTTCATGGATACATTCAAGAGAAAAATATTGTTGTTTCCATAAACTCTAATAACGAATATAAATTCATCAACATGAATTTAGCCAAGCATCTACATGTTCAAGTAAATAATATCAAGGAGGTTCAAGTAGATGGTAATAATATTTGAGTGTTTGAAGATTTGAAACTTATTATAAAAAAATATGTTTTGCATTTAGATTTTTATGCTTTGGATATGGATGATGTGGATATGGTTCTTGGATATCCATGGTTAGATCCTTTGGGAATAATCAATATTAATGTTGAGAAGAAGTTCATGAAGTTTTGGTATAGGAAAAAGAAGGTCACTTTATAGGATATCATAGTGGGAAAGACACCAATAATAGTCAAGGTAGATCATGAGAATGAGATTGAAATAGGTGATGAAGATCATGTAAAAGATTCATATGAAGACATAGATGAATAAATAATACAATTAAAGCAAAACACTTCATATATACTCAAGAGATAAAGGAACCACCAAAGAAAAAGGTGGAAGAGGTAGAAGAAAAGGTTGATAGGGTCAAAGTATCAAACAAAGTTGAGGTATATAGAAACACACATCATCATGATAGGAAAAAATCATGGAGCCATATGAGGGAGTGTCA